>JARHVA010004146.1:0-600000 GCA_037957365.1 Torreya grandis | reverse complement strand
CACTTAAGCCCACTAACCCCCATTTTGTAAGGTGACATGCCCAAGTTGGAGGACAAAGGGTTTTGAGTAGAAAAATGATATCTAAAACATGTCTATGTGATTCAAGTTGACAATATACATGGTGATAATGAACTCTAACATGGGAAGTTAGTTATTCTAAAAAAGTACTTGTATTTTGTACCAGATAGAAGCATCAGATTCAAGATAAAAACATCGAGGGTAGTGTCCAAATCCTAAGGGTAGTGTCTAAGTTGACAAAAAGCAAATATTTAAAATTTCATGAATCATTGTGGAACATCATCATGTCTTCTCCTGTACCTACATCTGCTAGATCTACACATGTATCAGTAAATAAACTAAGTATTATTTCTTCTTCATGTTATTAACCTTAAATAATCATTTGGCATTGTACTTTACATATTTAGCATACTTTCATAATTTAGCATTATATCGAAATACTGTGAATCTGGATTATTTTATTGGCCTACTTTTAGAATAGCTTAGCCATTTATTTGATTAGGCTATTCTCCCCTTAACCCTTACTAAAAACATAAAAGAGTTAAATATTTGGTGAACGTGACCTCTGAGTCTAATTTAACAAACCCTAGTTTACTCTAGGGTTTCAACCTCTCAAGTTTTAGATTGATGCATTTATTTTCCAGATTTATTTGTTTGTATGGGCATAATATAAGTAATGTTTATTCTCTTTGTTGCCCTAGCCTTTTGTGCTCTTTATTTTGGTTGTGTTTAGGTTTATAACTCTTAAAATGAATACCCATAATAAGAAACCTAAAGAGCCTCACCCTATGGATTTTATATCCAATCTTCTTAATGATCAATAAATTGCTTGCGAGGATCTCATAGCTAACAAGAAACGTGATAAAAAAAATTGTAGTCACCCCTTACAATCATGCTAATGAATGGACCAATGTCCTAGTTGTTGTAAAGGCAAATATCGATGAGCATATACATTCTAATAGCACCATTTCTAATTACACCTATGGTTATGATAGTTATTCCACATATTTAGAAAGTGAGTGTGAAGATCCTAGCTCTCATATGCCTCTGTTTTTGCATGATCTTCAATCTAAAGATGTATTGCTTGAGAAAACATCCAGTTTATCTTTATCATTTGCTAGTGCATTGCATCACATTCAATGTTATAAAATGAACACGTACACAAACAAAAAAAAACATGTCATTCCAAATGTTGATCATAATACTCTTCCACGCATAGAATGTATTCATGACATTAATGCACAATTTTTTTTTTTCTATTTTAATAAATAATGCAAATTTTACAAAGATTGAGTGCCTTCATTACTTGTTAAATGTTGAACAAGTTACAAAAGATGAAAATTATTTTACGTTTTTAGCAAATGAAAATAGTAAAAGTACATCTCTCTCTAGATTTTAATGATACAAATATTGCAATTGAATGTCATTCTTTACCCTCTCTTGATCATAAAAAGATTCAATGTCATTCCTTTATTTTAACTCAAAAATAAATGAATCAAACTCCCTCTCTTTCTCTATAAACACAATTAGATACAAATGCATGCAATATTTCTCTCCCTCTCCTTCTTGAATGGAAACATGAAAATGATAGCACCAGTCAAAGTAGTATACACGATGCATGTGAAAGTGAATCAAATGATTGTGATAACTTTGATTGGAATGAAATTCATTATAATATCCATGGTGACAAAGAAGAATACTTTCATAAAATGATGAATAATGAACAAAAAAGTAAATTTTCTTCTTTCATGTAATGAAGATTCAAGTCATCGATTTCTTTAGCAAAATAGTATGCATGATTTGTCAATTACACTCATGTGCAATGATTATTTACAAAATAGGCATATAAATATTTGTGATATTCTAAATGATACAATTGATTATTTTACATCATGTGATATGATTTTTCCTTTTGCAATGTTTCTAAATCATGCAATGATGCCAACTTAAAATGCAATGATAGTTGTAATGAATCCATTATCTCTATGTTTAAAATAGATGGAAAATTACAACCCATAAATGCATCTTCTCAAAGTTCAACATTTTCTCCTATCACATTATATCCATGATTAATGTTGTAGGAGACCTTAAAAATAAGCTTCAATGGTCCATTTATAAGTATTATCTTGTCATGCTAACATTCTAGAAGATCAACCTCTTACACGGAATGTTTTTTGAGTATCCTTACCCAACTATATTTTTCATGGCCATGATATCTTTATTTGATGGTCAAGAAGACCTATTTAGTCATTTAACCTAATATGCACGTGCCTTTGGTCATTGGACTAAATATAGATGCTTATCACTAAAAGTATTTCATAGAAGTTTAACACAAGCAGCTAGTGATTGGTTCTATAGTCTTCTAGATGGTTCATTACCCACTTTCAGAAAGATAGAGAACATATTTCTATCATAATTTAACAAGCATGATATGCCTAAATTTACATTAGAACACTTACAAGGCCTAAAGCAACATGATGATGAGTTTATTAGAGATTATGCTATAAGGTTTAAAAATGCATTATATTCTTTAGCATATTGACCCTTAGATTTGGAAGTACAATTCATATTATTAGGGGGCTTTTTTCTCCACTTAAAGAGAGAACATTACACAAGCCTTACACTCCATTTGATAGTTATATATGGATGTGCACAAGTATGCATGTGAGCTAGTGAACAATAAAATAGAATTAAATGCAGATTCACCACAAGGAAAAAGGTTTGTTAAAGATTATTACAAAGTGAAAGAGTCAACACAAGAGGTTCATAAGTCATATCCAACACGTTCTACAACAATAAATCATAACAAGGAACATATAGTAAAATTACTCCATAAAATAAAGGAATCAATGTAATAAAATACCTCCTACAATCAGAGCATCTACTTATCTTAAGAGGCAACCACTTTAATTTTATTATCTCAGAGATAGACCACATAATATATTTCATACACTCTTGGATCAACAATGGATTACTCTTCCTTTAAACTATTATCATCCACCACACATATTTGAAAATATCAAAGGCAAATTATTTTGCACTTATCATGGTATTAATGGGCATCATGATAATGACTATTATGCATTAAGAAAAAATATCGCACAACTTGCAGACAGAAGAGTTATTAGATTTAAGAGCGAGACAAAAAGGTCTCCTTCTCTCACTTCTTCAAGAGGTTATTTTCAGAGGGCCGAGACATCACATGACACTCCTTCCAAGGGACAAATGATCTATCATGCTTGTCATAAGTAAACCATTGGAAAAAGTCCTTCTAGTACACACTCTACAATAACCAATCTCTCCCACACTAATCCTACCAAGGAACCATTGGTTGATCAAACAATCACTAAAGGTGCACATGAGGGAAGCACAAAGCCAAATATGGTAGAATATAATCATACATCAACACTTATGTTTTCCACATGGAAAAAATGGGTACTGAAAGTAAATTAGAAAGCTAAAAATGTGGAAACACAACTGATATTTCAAGAGATGCATAGAGAATTATGTCAAAACTAAAAACATAAATTCAGTTACAACATAATCCTTATAGGAAGGCATTTTTATTTCCAACTAGATTCCATGGTATGTGATGATTGACCAAAAATACAAAAAAAACAATTAATAAAATACAAAAATGTTCAACTAAAGCAAAAATATATAAAAACATTCAACTAAAGTAAAAAAATACAAAAACATTTAAATAAAGCAAAAAATATAAAATAATTCAACATACACATGTTTAATAGATTTTGTATATATGTTGTTTACATTATGTTAGTAAATGGCATATCATTTCCCTTCTATGCACACGTGTTTCACAGGTACTTGAGTGTGATACATGTGTACACTATATACATGACACATGCACATACAAAAGTTGGACCATTCCTCCACCCGTGTGACACACTACATTCTATTCATCATGATTGATACAAATGCTATTATTTTATGATCACTTTTCATTATCATATTGAGCTTATATATTAATGCTTACATGTCTATATTTATGCTTACATCTTACACATTATGTTAGATATGTTATGTTACATGACATTTTGATAATATATGTATCAAGGACTAGTATTATATGTTTATGCTTGTTGCTTATATCTCACCTATTCATCTTATCAAATGGTTTACTTGAGTGTACTTATTGTTTGCTATCTTATCTCGATTGTGTAACATTTGAACACATTCCTTATTTGTTAGCCACAATACACCTGCTTGTTATTTCTTTGGTATGCATACATTTTAATATGTCCTCTCATTTGAGTGTGTGACATTTGAGCATGCCTCTTGTTTGCAATTTCCTTAGACCTTTTTTGTGTGGCATTGAGTGTTCTTGCATGTGTGCTTGATTGTTTGTTGAGCTTGTGCTTATTACTCCTAGACATTACCACAATCCCTATCATGTATCTTAGGGCTTGTTATGTTTATATACTACAAGCTTTATTGATACATCTACTTAGACATGATACCATTGTATGATTGATCACTACATGATTTATATAGATATAACATGGTTATCTTATCATTTTGAGATAAGGTGACTATCACATTGCATTCCCCTCACCTCAAAAGGGGGGCATATCAATGGGAGAGTGTTATAGAGACATGTGTTCACATACACATAATTGGCATAATTTGATACAATTTACATGATTAAGATATTATTGGCACAAAAAATTGTCAGGGGGACAAATTGGTGACTTTGAGTCCACAGTGTGGGAACTGAATCCTTATGTTAGTTATCAACGAAGGACAATGTCCCTCTCTTATTAGTAGGTGGAGCTACCTTTATTGAAATCCAAAAAGAGAAGAGTAGGGGAAAAGCTATTTACAACGATTTACAGCAAAAATGTCTTCTATATTGAGGGTTTCATACTTTTAACTTGAAAGAACATAAAGGAGATAGAAAGAAAATGAGGGGAAAGAAGGGAACAATAGAGAAATGAAAGGAATAAGGGAGAATGGGGTTATTATAGTCAGTTAAACACATAATTACCATGATAACCCTGGAGAAAAAGAAATACAACTCTGGGTAACTAAATGTAGAAACTTACCATAATAGTCTACGAAGGGGAAAACACATTGTTCATAGAAATCTCTCTCATTAAATGGGTGGTAAAGACATAATTACACCCTTAGGAGTGTAAAATATACACTGAGACAAATTTTTAATATTGATAGTAGACCAAAGACAACCATCCCATATTTACCCATAAAAGATAATTAAAATATTGCTTAAACCCCAATGAGATTTCACATTCATAAAAATAACACAAGAAGATTCTAAAAGAAATACTTAATGTGAAATTTTCATTATCAAAAAATTTGGTAATGATTACTAAGATAAATTAGAATTTAAAATATAGAAACAGGTGAATCACATACAAATATATAACTCACGAAGAAATTTTGAATACAAAGCTTGTAAAATCTCATAGTTTTAATCTTTGAGTTGATAACAAAGCTCATCCCTTCAAGCAAAATCTTTGCATAGTCTCACTGCCAAAAAGTCCCCTTTATAATGAGCTTAACACTCATATTTATAGTGCAGGAATGTGGTTACAGTATGTAACCACTTTTTTTTTGTGCTACAGGGGGTCCAAAAGTGAGTTTAAAAAAATGCACCACTTGAATGGTAGAAATATGCTTTGGTGATTTTACACCACTTGAAATGTGTAAATCAAAATTACACAATTTGAGACTTACAAAGTGACATAATGCATTTGCACGAATTGCATTTACAAGGTTGCAATCACACAAAATTTGCAACTGTAAATTAAAAAATGAGATGCAACATTAATATGAAAAGACCATAAACTTTTGACAAATCCTATTCATCTTTACTTTTGCTGAGGACAATTCCAACTTTCTTTGATAACTGCTTCTCTTTGCACTTCTAGCATGTTTTAAATATTTACTCTTAAAGCTTCTCGGTTGTGGCCTTAGAGGGGCATTTTACATGTATAAAGGCATTGTGAATCCTACACAATGTAAAATATATTTGAAACCTCCACATTAGATAAAGTATAATATTTTTTTAAGTCCAAGGAATAGATCACTAGTCTGGGAAGGTCATTTTACACTGCTAGTGGGCTTGTAAGACATGAAAAAGAGTCCCCAAAACGTTGTATAATCAAAACCGCAAGTTTCCTATAAAAATTGTCTTCTAAAAATTGAAAACTATGAACGTTTCCACCAAAACCACCCTCCATTCCCCAAATACCACGAATTTTTTCATAAAACACCTTTTAAAAGTCAAAATCCACAAATTATAGGTGGAAAACAAGTTATTTTGAAGTCTTTTATAAGAGTAATACCATGGATTTTGATAATACAACAAATTATGTAGCCAAACCACTTTCCAAATGGAATACCATGAATTTATTCTTGAAACCACTGTCATTCTCCATTTACCATGACTTTGGGGAAGTGCAAAATAAAATTTCACGGATCATGGAAATGCAATTTCAATTTGCACAACTAGGGAAAAGAAAAATTCAATTTTCATAAGAAGGGAAAAGGCAAAAGGAATTTGCAAATTGCACGGAGTGGAAAAAGAATTTGCAAATTGCACGGAGTGGAAAAAAGAATTTGCAAATTGCATGGAGTGGAAAAAAGAATTTGCAAATTGCACTAAGTGGAAAAAAGAATTTGAAAATTGCATAGAGTGGAAAAAGAATTTGTATATTGCACCGAGTGGAAAAAAGAATTTGCAAATTTTATGACTTGGAAAAGTGTTGGGGCAATTTGAACAACTTGGAATTTGCAAAAACAAATTTGCATGACTTGTAAAAGTGCATTGGAGTTTTTGCATGACTTGAAACCTGCAACTATGATTATCTCCCTTGATATTTGAATTTCAAGATGATTTTATTATACCAAGTGTTTGTAGTCAAAATTCATCTCTCAGATTTAGTCTCTACATTGGGACAAAAATTAGGAACTTTCAGAGAAGTTTGATTTTACCTTAAATTTTCACTATGGTGCTGATAAGATCAAATGAATTCATGACTTTTCTTTTCTCTATCATAGTACGCTTTCCATGATGACAAAAATCTTATTGCACCAAAACATAAATTGTTAAGATATCTTCAACACACTATTTGAAAGCTTGAAAGATAGTTAGATTTCATTATTTTACCCAAGCCTTGTCCATTGGGATATAGATTCGATGTCCCATTCTAAATTTTTTTTACCATCCCTATCTTTAAAACACCTCTAATTTCCTATATGAGTGCAATTGGGGTGTTATCGTGAAATTTAAAATTTCATGACAACATATATACACTTGGGTCAGAATCTTATGTATTTAGCACCGATTTTATAGAATTGAGACATAATTTTTTAGATTCATGAAAAATATTATACACAATTAACAGAGCAAAGATAATTTTATAGATACTTTAGCTTGAGACATATTAGGAGTGCATATGCCATTTAAATGCACCAAATCATAGATACATGTTTAGATCATATACACATTTATGCATAGACCTTACCAAGATGCACCAATTGAGATTTATCTGTTTGCAACAATAGGCTTCTTTGAGTAGTGCAGTTGACACTCAACACCCTTGATGACATTGGCACTACCTCCCTTTTGTAGGTTAAGATGGTTGCACCATTTGACTTGGGCGAGATTAGCTAAATGGGCTATATTATGTATACATTTGAGTTGTGTGATTAAGATTTAGTGATCTCGATGGCCTTGGCACAACTCACCCTTGCACTAGATTGGGCCATGATCACCCTCTAATTCTCCTCTTCACATCTCCAAGGTTCAATTATGAACTTATTTCTCCAATGGTTCAACACAAAAACATTATTACCAAAGCAAACTACTAAGGGGTTACATAGTTGCATCTTCACACATGTGTACTCCTTCCTTGCTCTTTTATTTTTCAATTATTTAAATTATTTAATTTTTAGATTATATGCACTAGTTACACTATAACATGATCTTGGTTGTAATTAATACACACACAACAAATTTAAATAGGGCTCAAGTCAAAGTAAGGTGTGTTGTACACAACAAAGTAGACATTTATTTATTTTAAACTAGTTATTTCATTCTTATGCATTACTAGAAAAATATCACTCATGGCTCAACCCTTTAGTTCATGACATTCTTGTTGCCAAAAGCTTCGCATTTGCCATCTCACTATGCCCAAATGTTTATCCTATAGTATGACCTTAATATTATGACTACCCAAATCAACTATAACTCATAATTTGCATAAAACTTGATGTATATCCTACTCTAGTAGTTATAGATCTTTAACAACTTTCTATCCTCCTAGACACTACCATCCAGACTAAGACACTAGCGTTCATTCTAATGTCCCAAATCTGATGCTAGTGTTTGAGTCTTATAAATGAACAAATCTGTAAATCTTTCAACATGTATGGTTTGACCTATTTGTTTTAATTAACCCTCCAGTGAGATCATTTTAAAATTCTTGGTATAAATAAAAAGTAAAAGGTCATTTGTTATCATTTGGTAATTACCAATCAAACACCTATCAAGCTCAAACTTAATCATTTACACAACTGAGTTTTATTGCCCTATTTTTTCCTATTTCTAAATCAATCATAGGAATAGTCTTCTTACAAGTCTGAATCAATCAAAATGCAATACATGAGTAGTATGTGTCAAGTTACAAGATAAATCACTATATTCACTCACATATAGCATATTGCATAATTATTTGCACACAAGCCCATATAAGGGGGAGAACTACATCGGTTTGAGGCCCTTTTCAAAGTATATGGATATGTAGACAATAATCATTGATAGAGTGTAAGTAAATTACTTAGATGTTCACAATAATGGAATAATATTCAAAAGAATTAAGAGCAAAATAATTATATCTATAATAATAATTGACAAAAAAGCAAAATACTTGATAACAATGACTGAGTTGCTTTGAGGGGACAACCTTAAAAATAATGCAATAAGATTAGAATTCATAATATGATGATAAAATACTAACCACTACCTTCTATACATACTCTAATTAGCCATGGTTATTCCATATGTTGACCGTATTAAGAACATAGAGATATGCAATAAGATAATATGAAAGCTATGCATGCCACAAGTCGGCCACACAAATCCCTAGATTCACTATAGGTTAAGGGTGTAACATGCCCCTTAATAAAACATGTAAAATAATGCATACAAGCAATAGATCTAGATATCGGATTGAGAACAAAGGCATACATGAAACCAACACAACATATACATGGGAAAACCTCCAAAAGGTAAAAAACCCACAAAGATTATTCATATTATGAGAAACTAATAAGTAACCAATACAATATTTCTTCCTCTCACTTCTTCTCAATCAATCTTCACATAACTTGGAAATTTATTCTCCACATTTTCTCATTTGTCTCAACTCTCATTTTTCATTGCATGTTACAATACAAAATCTTTATTAAATAGACAAGGTAATCTAACTATTATAACGTGACCTTTTCCAACCACCACATTAATGGTTCTAACCTCTCCAAAGGTCATTTAATATATTTTATTATTTATTTATATGAGGATAAACTCATGATAAATAATAAAATATATTATTATTTAACCAATGTAATTTAATGTATTGAGGGTACATAAGTAACACCAATTAACCATTAATTTTTCTAATACCCCTCCCATTCAAAACAACATTGCTGTCAATATTGAGTCAACCCTAGATGTTGCAGGAAAGCTTCATCCTCCCATGTTGCATCTTCATGATTTAGACTCTTCCACTTTATCACATACTCCTTAATCTCTTGACAACCATGTAATAAAATACATAAAAACCTCTTCCCACTATTGGCTGAGGATGGATAATGGCTATAGAAGACCTGGTGTATTAATTGTTTCCCCTTTATTATGTTGACAAACCATGCATTTTGCCACAATTTTTTGTATATCCCCCTTGAGTGCATCCCAAAAGGATTCTTTCTTGATGTAATAATATTTCTTCAAAAATCTTGAATGTCCCCCTATTAGAGATGCATGAAGCTCCTGAATGATATTGTGTTTGAGGACAATATCCTTGCATAGGTAAAATCTATCTCTATACCATAATGTATTTCCTTTCCACTTAAATTTGTTAGAAACACCCAAACCATGTAGAAGATTTTAAATTAAGACCTATGTATCCCTTTCATTTACCCATTTTGATCTTGCTTATTCTAACCAATCTACTTGCCAAATGGTTGTTGTGCATAATAGTGGCTCAACTAATTCATCCCTCCTAAAAAGTGTATCTACTACCACATTCTCTTTGCCTTTCTTATAGACTATCTCAAAGTCAGAACCCAAAATTTTAGTCACCCATTTTTGTTGCTCTTCTGATGAAAAATGTTGTTCCAAAAATTACTTTAGACTGTCACGATTAGTCTTTATCTGAAAATGTATACCCATAAGATAATGTCTCCATTGCTTAGTTGTATGAAGAATAGTCATGATCTCTTTCTTTTATATTGGATTGAGCTTGTTTTTACCTTGAGTTGATAACTCTCAAATTCAATGGGTTGTACTTCTTACATGAGTAATGCTCCCATGCCATATATTAATGCATCGCATTCAACAATAAACATTTTGTGAAAATTAAGGGTCATTAAAATTGGAGTGGTACACATAGCCTATTTCAATTGCTCAAATGCCTTAGTAGTTTGTTCAATCCAATGGAAGGATTATTTAATTAATAAGTCAATGATTTAAGCTACCATAATTTTTTACAAATTTATGATAGTACCTTTTTATCCCCAAATATCCATGAAGGTTCTTGAGTTTCTTTGACACTTGTCACTCCAACATAACTTTGATCTTCTTAGGATCAACTCTAACTCCTTAAAGTGAAACAATATGACCTAATTACTCCACCTCATGGACTCCAAAATCACATTTGGAAGGTTCTAGATAAAATTATTGTTATTCTAGAACCAACAATACCTATTTCACATGCTTCAAATGTTCTTCCCAAGTTTTGTTGTAGATTAGGATGTCATAAAAAAACACCGACATAAACTTTCTTAAAAAGGACATAAAAAGAATATTCATCAAAATCTGAAATGTAGATGGTGCATTTGTGAGACCAAAAGGCATGACCATAAAACCATGATGTCCTTTATGATTTTTGAAAGTTATTTTATGGATATCCTCATATTTGATCTGAATTTGATGATACCCAGAAGATCTAGTTTGGTAAAATAAACAATACCATATAATTCATCTAACAAATCATCAATGACTATAATAGGGAACTTATCTTTGATGGTGTACTTATTGATTTATTTGTAGTTAGGACATATCCTCCAAGTTTCATCCTTAATTCACACCATGACCACCAGGGAAGAATATTCACTTTGGCTATGTTAGATAATACCTAGCTCCAACATCTCATGTACCATTTTTTTAATTTCACTTTTATGAGCACATGGATACCTATATGGTCTAATGTTCTGCGGTGTGCTACTTGGAATCAGTCTTATGGCATGATCATGTTTTTTTTTTGGGTGGTAGGCCTTTTGGAATTTTGCCAAAGAATGTTGGATGGTCATCAAGAATCATTTGCAAATTGGGATGTGTAAACACCTGTGTTAGCTAAAATTCTAAGAAAACACCTATGCTAAAAAACCTTTTGCCCCTTGTTTAAGAATTTTTGTGATATAATGTGAACTAACCAATTGGGGAGAATCTGCTTGTAATCCCCATAGTTCAAATATCCTACCTTCAAAATGAAAGCATAAGAATAATTCCTAGAAATTCATCTCTATTGTGCCCAAAGTCATGAGTCATTTTACTCCCCAAACAATGTCAACCCACCCATGGGAATAACAAACATATGAAAATTAAGTAGGTAATCCCATATGGCAATATTAATATTATGACATTTTCTAGATCAATTGACTGTGCCACCATCTATAATCATGACTTGAAATTTTAGAGATGGATAAATAAAATAGTTCAAACAAGTAACCAAATTAATGTTGATGAAACTATGTGTACTTCCTGAGTCAATCAACACCATCACCTTATGTTTCTTGAGGAAGCCTACCACCCTATGAGTTTGAGGAGGATTTATACATGAAATGGCAAGACAAGAGATAATAGGGTAATAATCATCAAATTCATCCTCTGTTTCTTTCATACACTCACATGCGGCCTCACCATCATTTTCATTGGCATTGACACCTTCAATGTAAAATTTATTTTCAACACATTTATGTCCTTTGATCCACTTGTTATCATGGTCAAAACATAACCCTTTGGAATGCTTCTCTTCAGTTTTTTGAGGGGTTCGTATAAAATTATGTTTGTGGCCATGAGTGAAAGCCCTTATTTTGACCAATACTTTTTCCTTTGCATAGCATGCAAATGGTATGGCTTCAAAAATAATCAATGAATTAAACATATCAACCTCAAGTTGGATGTTATCCTTGAGCCCCCTAATAACATGTCAGTCAAGTTGTTCTTAGTTATATCATCCACCTATAAGGATAGAATCTATAATTATTGAACATAATCCTTAACAATACCTATTTATCATAACTTTATTAACTGGTTAAATTAGTTTTTGGAGATGTTGTGATATTGTGTTTGTAGCTCCTCAGTAAACACTGAGTAGGTAACAAGAGCACCACTTTTTTTTGTGAGTAAAAAGCCATCTATACCAAATGAACTGCTCATGTTCCAAATAAAGAGATGTTGTAATCACCTTTTGTACACATGGGGTTTGATATAAATAAAATAAATTTTCTATTTGATTGATCCAAGTGAGTGGATACTTACCATCAAACTTTCACATGTCCACTTTTGGCGACATGTACTTTGAACTAGTATTGGAGTTGTGATTGTTTTGAATGGGTGAACTTAATTAGAGTAGTGGAGGATTATTTTAAAAAAGATGAGCCACAATAAAGTTCAACTAAGAACTCATCATTGACAATTGGTCCTTCAGAGAATTTATTTCCCCTTTTACTACATCAAGATCATCCTTCCTCATCATGCTTAGGATATCTGATTAGATTTTGTGAACCATCTTAGAAACTAATGGATCTGAAGTTTAAAACTCTATGTCATCTTTTTGAGGAGTTTTTGTGGTGTCTTGACCTTTCCTGTGTCTATGAGTGTTTGAACTAGCCATGCATAAACCCTAAGATGAAGGGTTTTAGCCCTAAAAAAAAGTGTACTAATAGATTATACTATTGCAATCATCTCACCAAGATGAATCTAATGACTATTAATTTGCATAATGGTATGAAAAAAAACCACTTTTTAATTTTTTTAAAAAAAAGGCTTTGAACAATATTGTAGTAGTGAAAATTTTAATTTCTTCCTAGATTGTAAGTTATGTTTTTCGATCTTTTAGCTCTTTAGATGGTCGCAACACCAGATCTAAAAATAATAATGTCATAAAAACTAGCCCAAATTAATACTCTAATACCACTTGTAATGAAATTACTTATATGTTCACAATAATGGAATAATATACTGGATAATTAAGAGAATAATAATCATATTTACAATAATAATTGATAAAATAGAAAAATACTTGATAACAATGACTGAACCACTTCGAGGGGGAAAGCTCTAAAACAATGCAATAACATCAGCATTCGTAATATGATGATAAAACACTAACCACTACCTCTTAAATATACTCTACTTATCCATGGTTATTCCATAAGATAACCATACTAAGAACATAGAGAAATGTGATAAGATAATATGAAAGGTATGTAGCCACAACTTGACCACACATATTCCTAGACACATGATAGGTTACGAGCATAACATATAGGGATCTTTGAGGTCATCTCAACTTCAATTGATCCCACTAACCCCCATTTTTCAAGGTGGCATGCCCAAGCTAGAGGACATAGGGTTTTGAGCAAAAGATTGATATCCATAACCCATGTATGCATGATTCGAGTTGACAATCTATAATGAAATAATGAACCCTAACAAGTGTAGTTGGTTGTTCTGAAGAAAAACTTTGATTTTCTAATAGATATAAATGTTCATGGTAGTTCCAGACCCCAATAGTAGTGTCTAGGTTGAAAAAAAGCAAATATTCGTAATTTAATGAATCACTACGAAACATCATCCTATCTTCTCTTGTACCTCCATCTACTAGATCTGCCTGCACATTAATAAATAAGATAAGTATATATTTTTTTTCATGTTGCTACATTAAAATTACCATTTAAAATTTTATTTTCTATATTTATCATACTTTTATAATTCAACACTATATCATAATATTGTGAATCTAAATTATTTTATTGGCTTATTTTTAGAATAGTTTAGCCATTTGTTTGATTAGGCTATTCTCCCCTTAACCCTTACCAAAAATATAAAAGGGTTAAAGAGGAAGAAATTGAGATCAAATGTTGTCATCAATATAAGATTAAATAACATGCCTCTCCTAACTACCTGAGCAATAATATCGACCTTCTTCTCGATCATGACAATCTATACTAAATAGGTTTGTATATTTCCTAACGTAATTCCACTCTTTATCTTAAATTCTTGGATCTCAATTAGATGAGTGGAAAGTGAATTTAATGAATTCTCAATATTATTCATATTAGTCTTTGTATTCATGAAAAGTGATGGGTTAACCTTACATACTCAACTTCCCATGGTTAGATTGAGACAACCGAAAAGGAATGATATGGCTATGTGACTAGTAATCTGGCTGAATGAGTTGCACTTATTGAATGGGATGAACTTGTTAAATTAACTGAGTTACCCTATAAGGATTATGAACTATGTTCTTAATGCCTATGCTCTTTTATATTATTACATTTTGACTACTTTGAAATCTTAATTTATGGCAGTGAGTTGTCTAGTGATGAGAGCCCTAAAATATCTTGACTCTAAGAAAACTAAGTAACATAAATCTTGATTAATGCATCTCTTTTTAAATGGGAAAAATTTAGGTTAGATTACCCACACTGTTTGATCAACTAAATTATATTAGTCTTGCTTATGCAATGTCATCTATGATGCAAATAAAATTGGACAATGCTAGACTCGAGGATGAAAAATTAAATCAAATGTGGAGATTTGTTTGTTGGTAGGATAATGTGTGAGTTTTTCTTATTAGTTGTGCCTCTATTAGTCTTGTTTGTTTATTTAAAGCCTCAAACTAACTAATTATTAAGTTTTTAAGTGGAGTTGAAAGAAAGACCTCTATCCGAAGCTCAAAGTCCATGTCACTTTGTATGTTTTTCACTGGAATGGGAGCAATTATGTATGGAATTGATCCTACCCTATGTGGATGCACTTGTTATAAGAGTGTCATCCAAGGGTTTTAAAATGGGGTTTTCTAAATATCGTTTACGTTGAAATTTGGTTTTGATTTTCTAATTGATTAGGTGAACGAATTTTGCTAAACTAATGTTTTGATGGCTAATGTTTTATGAAATGAAAAATGCCAACATAAAGTTGAAATGTTTTTGCTACTAAAATAAAACAACATTACAAATGATAAAACAAAACCAACACCTCATTTTACTAATGAATTAAGTAAAAAAAAGTATTTTCAATGTTTATATGCATACACATGTGACTAACTAAATGCTAGAAATTAACTAGCTAAATGTTGATTTTTGCCATTTTAAAATGAAAAGTTTGTGCAAAAGGAAATCTAATTGAATGTTGGAAATTGATAGATGTTGACTTCCTTTTCGATCTAATTTATTGAATGCATGCACATAGAAATTGTTTTTGCAATTTTTCTAATGAATAATGTTGCATACAAATGGAAAGGAACCATGCGTTGGAAATGATCAACTGGTAATGGATTTGTATTTTTAGAATGATATGCACAACTAAAAATAAAATGACTAATTAAACATGTAGGTTTGAATGTTCAAATGTATATGAATTATATTGGTTATTATGTTTTTTATATTCTCAAGTTTTTCTAAATGAATATAGGATGAAATAATCTATGTGTTGGGATGAAATGATAGGTCAAATTACTTTTGTGATTTTCAGATTTAAATACAGGATGGAACCAAACTAAAGTGAATGAACATATAAGGTTGAATTTGAATTGGATTATTGGATATAATTATTATTATGAATTACTATTATAATGTGTAGTCACTCAAATTTATTCATTAATACTTGATAATGTCATTTTTGCCCCACTTTCACTTTAATTGACTTGAGCACTTAATCTGGACTTATTTCACCACATCACTCTACACTAGGTACCTATACAGACTTATTACTTTCTAAGTTGTTATCTTACACTTGAAATGTTATAAGTTTTTTAAAAAAACCTCTAAACATTTATATGAACGTTCTAGATTCCAATTGTCACACATTTACCTTAAGGACAAGATCGACAAGTAGGGGTCAATAATGACATTTAGTTTTGAACCCTATGGGTTGAACTTGACCTTCACCCTTTACAACAAATACTTTTCAAATTTAAACCCTCCCTTATAGGTTTGTTTGTATTTTTAGGATAGGTAGTGCGAGGATTCCCCCTTATGGATTGCTATAAAGGCACACCTAGGTTACCTATTCTACCACTTAGAAATTTCAATATTGAGGCACACTTACATTATTACACAGTAGGAAAATATTCCCTATTATTTTAAAATATAATTCTAATCATTTGATGTAGTCCTTAGCCAAGTCAAGATTTTATTTTATCCAAGTCAAAGCAAATCATTATCAAGTATTCAATCCATCTCTAAATGGATACATGTATCAAAAGGAGCAAAATCACATAAAACACTCTAAGTGGGAGAATTATTAGGTGTGATTTCTATCTTTGGAATAATTGATATGTAGATAATGATCAACCAACACGTGGGTGATTCGGGTCAACTCAACCCATTACACTCCCTATTTCTTATTTTTGGGTTTTCAACTATCACAAGTCCTATTAGGGTTTCAACTTTTAAGAAGTTATTTACATGTCATCTGTGAGCAGCTAAAGATCAATTTTCTACACACAGATGTGTTTTAAGTAACCACAAATAATCATGCCCTGATTTCCCTATATTTTCATAAAGGAAAAAAATGACCAATAGAGGACAACAATGATAATCGATTAGGTCCCATTTTTGACAATCATAACATTCATAAGTTACAATTACATTTACTATGGCACTTACATAATCAGTCTGATTTCATCACTTTTAGCCATCTATTATCCATACACAGTCAGATTACAGACAAGATAATAGACAAGTCTTTTATTGTTGTTCATAGTTAGTCTTTTTTCATGCAATCATGCTTTGTCAATTTTGATAATTTATTTCATCTTGCTTATCGTAAGTTATTTTACAACATTTGATTTCTTTCAAATCATTTTATCATAATTGGGGTTAATGTATGTATAAATTATAATTTTTGATATAACATAATGCATTTGAAAGATTTTCTTTTGATTTTGTTAAGAAATTATTGATAAAGAAAATCTAATATGTGGAAAAATATAAGAAGATAAAATAGATAAACCTCCAAACCTATCAAATAATCTAATATGTGGAAAAATATAAGAAGAGAAAATAGATAAACCTCCAAACCTATCAAATATTGATGGTAGAATGGAAGTGAGTTGTTTGAATCATGTAGATCCTCAAATCCTCAGGCTGCTAACTCCCTATAATTTGCCCAATATTGACATAGGTATTTTCTTTGGCAAGAGGGGTATAGGATAATAAACCAAAAACACAAGATGAAGAGGAAATACATCAATATTGTGACTGATTCTCATGAATGGTAGAGTGCAAGCTTCTCACTCATGGATTTTCCACTCCAGATTGAAATAATGGTGGTGAAAGGAAATTACAACAAGACTAGGACTGATCCTTAAAGAAAAAACATAGTATAGAGTATGGCTTTCTCAAACTTCCAATATTTTAAATGCTTAAAGACTTCTAATGTTAATCCTCTAATGTAAATTTCCAATCTTGATTTCATTACGAACATGCTTATTTGTAAGAAATGGGGCAATTGTGATAACTATGAGTTCATTAGAATTAATTGGGAGCTCACTTGGATTAACTTAGGGTTGGTTAATCTTGATTGGGGTGATAGAGAGTTAATTAGAGGAAGCACAATAAAAAATGGAAAGGTTAACATGTTGAATTTTTCAAAATATGCATTTTGAGAGTTACATGAATACCCCTACCAATGGTGGTGAAACCACCACTATATGTAGGCCATTGTTACCGGACCACTATAGGGGTTATTAAAAAAGTTGTGGCAATTATGAAAACATTGGGATAGTTCATGTAACCATCGTGAAAATTTTGTTGGGCACCATAATACTTACAAGTTTGAAAATGTTAAGTCTGTATTTTGTAAATTTAACACTTGGGAAGGTCTAAAAAGCAACAAAAGGGGAAATGAGTAGGAAAATGGGTCTAAACATGTAATTTTTGTTCAAAATTCCTTATATCATCATCAATTTGTTTTAATGTTGCATCGTATAAGAATTAGGTGTGTACATATCACCCCCTCAGAAAGGTTGGCTAGGGATTTTTTTTTAGAAGAAGCACATCTCAATAAAGGGGAGGGATAGGAAACTTACCTCACTTGCCTATGCATCAAAGTGAAGCCAACTGAGATGCCCAGTCCCCTATAACCAAAAGACATGAATTAAGTGCACTATATTTAAAATATTTAAAAATGAACTATTTAATCAAATGTCAGATTATATTACTTATCATATATGCAAGGGATGAAAATACTACTGTGTCCATCCCAATGGGGGTAGAACTTGGTGCAGATTGAAGATATGTTAACCTAAAAATATAAAATGATATCTAAACAATAAAATAACATGATTTTGATGATTTTTTATGAAAATTAAAAAATGGTTATTTACTATTAACGTGAGGGAAGGGTACTACCTAGGTCACCTCATGTTGCTCTATACCTGCAAAACCTACAAACACATTGAAGTACACAAGAATAAATTGAATGGGATGAATTATGCCAAAAAGGTAAACTTGGAATAAAATAATAAAAATTTAAGTTATCATAAATTACAATTATTTCCAAATTTATAAATCATTTACACACATCCAATTTCTATATTTGGAGCTCTGGCCCATTAATGACCAAATTACGAGCAAAGATAATTGATAGAAAGAGCACAGAGAGAAGATGGAAAAAACACCAATGGTAGTTGGTGAGGTGCATGAACAAGTGAACTTTTCTCTTTTTTCACTAAAATATTAAGGTTTTTAAATTTATTTGAAACATCATCTAGGATACATGAAATCTAATAATATTACTATCATAATGCTCATTACAACTAGTGGATCAAGAAAATGTTAAGAAAATGTGATAGATTTTTAGATGTTTTTGTGAGTTTTTTGGTTTTAGGGGAATGACAAAAGGACCATTAGTGTAGAGAAAAATAACCAATCTACCAAGATCATCGGTTATGTTTTTGCACCAACAATTATGAAGCCACCACAATAGTTGAATAACCATAACAATAATTTCATAATTACCCCTTGCATATAGTAATAGTTTTATCATAGTAGGGGATACATTTGATTTTGTATGGCCTAGAATAACCAAAAATTATTTTTTAATGAATGTAGGGGACCTATGTGATTGAAGCAAGAATTAGAAGTAAGAGCGATTAGCTCGAGTGATTACCTTATTGATGGTGGATGAGACTAATTTGTTAGATTAGACTAACATTTGGAGGATTGCATAGGTGGTATTAGTTGCCCTAACTAGCTGATTATTGTGTGACTTATTAACTAAATGGGATGTGGACTAGACACTTTATGGTTCCCATAAGTGATGGGTGAGTGGACCATTTCCCTTGAGGATGTCTATATGATTTTGGGTTTACCTACCATAAGATGTACCTTGAATATATGAGAGGCCATAAACAAAAAAAAGGCTCAATGGTGGGGAGAGTACTTTGGTGATAGAAAGGCACCTGATGTGGGTACTAAGCAAGGTGTTGGGTTGGCAATGGTTAGAGGGCCCATATCCCCATTATCCATAAGGTTATCATTTGTGTGTTGGCCTCACATTTATTTAGTTTCAAGAACACAAATAAACCACTGCTTTATTAGGCTATGATAGTCAGGGACATAGAGTAACATGGGTGATAATACAATTGGGCACATGATGTCCTTTATAGAACATACATGTATTTGTACCATATTTTCAAATTAGGTGCTCTCTCAGTCACACAAACCTTGTGATGTGTTGAGTATATGAACACATGACTCTCTCTACCAGAGGAGAGCCAATATTTGAAATGTGAGGGTGATCAAAGTAGCCATGTGGATAGATATGGCCCCTTTTAAAGATGTTCTTAGGGTAGTTGAGGTTTTTATAGCAAAGGATATGATCACACAACCTTATTCTATGATGAGAGAGTTGTAGGGTTATGAGGTCATCACATTAATGACCTATGAGAAAGTACAACAAGTTAAAGATAAGAGGGTTTAAAATGGAGACACACTTGATGTCAGGGGATCCAATAATTTAACCTTTAGTATGTAGTCAACCTCCTCATTTTGTAGGTGACATATAGAGGAGAGAGGGAGATAAGAGATAATTAGTTAGGCTAACTAGGATGGTAACCATTGGTCACAAGGACACCCATTCAAGGATTTGTGAGGCTGAGAAGGAGGAGAGGGATAAGCACCCAAAGCTAGAGGTGATGTTGGATACTAGCAAATAATTTTGGGATGAGACCATGGGTAGGTCCCAACAACAGAGTCCTAAGAAGGACATCAACCAACAATAGTGATAGATGTTGGGCAATAACTAGAAGCAAATGTAGAGTTTGGATAGTTGCTTGTGGTAGCTGAGGGAGGAGGAGATCAAGCTCTTGATTATGCTAAGCATGAGGAGGGAGGTGAAGAGGAGGATGAAATGAGGTTAAAAAATGAATATGACCATGATTTGCAAAAGTAGGATTTGAGTAAGCTAGTTGACAACTTCCATTCTCATATGTTTTATTGGTTTCATTTATATTTATATTTGTATGTTTTATGTCTAACCTAAGTGCACGCGCATGTGTGTGTTAGTTATGTGTATTAATCTATGATTGATTATCACAACATGATATAGGATGCCTATCTTAATTTATTTTGGTGGCCTCATAATTGAGCAAAAACCAACTTATTGTTGACTTAGGGCTACCCACAATTGTGGGTAGAATTGTGAGTAAACACGTTGACATTTTCCCCCAGCCTATCATGGGGCACAAGAGATGATTAAATAAAGGACATAGTTTTATGGACTCGAGGCTTTGATCATAAGACCAAATCCTCAAGGTATGACCTTGAGTGATTTGGTTGCTTTGAGGGGCATACATATATCTTTAAGTAGACAAATCATAGGGGGAGAGACCTCTTAGGATAGGACTAGTGAGAAAAGGCACCACAATTAGAGTAAGTTACCTTAACATTTGACCTTGGGAGGTTTTCATATGAGGTGGAGTAGGATCCCATGACATTCTACCTTTATGGGCTCATGAAGATAAAAGTTGGGATTAGTTTATACCTAGTTTTAGTAGAATTATATTTTTTATTCTTTTTGAGCTTTTTACCACACTTACCCTCTCAGTGTAGTGATGATGTATACAAACCTAATGTATTATTGACATATAGATGTGTGTTTTTTGTGTGTGTCTGTATAGACCCATTTGGCTTTTATTTTCTCTTATCAAGCATTGGATTTTACAATGTTCACTTTTTGGTTTATGCACTGTAGATGGCTAGGAATATGTGAAATACCATGGATATAATTGTGATAAATGCAATGGACATGCTTATATTTATGATATTTAGTAGAATGTATGAAATGCACAAACTGTTGTTTTACATGGAAAGATTGAGCTACTTCTCTCACATTACAAGCAAAGCTCCATTTGCAGTAGGGAATGAAGGAGAAATAAGATGTATGGAAAGACAAATGAAAAGCAACTTATCAACATGTCATAATAATTAAAAAATTACCCTTGGCCCACACTGACTGTGGGACTCCTCTAATTGCTTTCAAGCTTAGGAAAACACTAGTTTTGTAGGCTTCATCTAGACTTACATCAATAAGAAGGCCAACTATGGAAAAATTGGAATGGTGGGGGGGGGGGTCTATTTTCAACATGGGATTCTAAAAAATATCTTTTATCATTGATTTTATTATAATGTGAACCCCTACATTTAACCCCATGCAACTATAAAGAAGTAAGGGCTCATTAGTGAAGGCTAAACATAGATGATTAAAGGTATTTCCTCCCAATGCTAACCCCATACAACTAGTAAGATGTGAGGGATCATTGGCAAAGATCAAAAAAGGATAAGATATGTGGAATGCTTTGCTTATATTTCTTGATTTGTTTCGTCTTGGATTTGCATTGTGTCTTTATTATCACCTTTTTTTCAGGAAGGATAGTATTCCTAGGATTTGGCCTCATGCAACTAGTAAAATACAATGGATCATCATTGATGTCCAATCTAGGTGAAGAAGATAAACTAGGTGAAGCATGCTAGTGCTTAACTTAGAGAGAATTAGAGGGGGCAATTTTCCACGAGGAAGCTTCTAGACTAGGTTATAGACTAGAGTACCCAAGGTGTCAAAAAAATATGTGAAACATATGGTATATAGCACTTGAAAAGACATGTTTATATTCTACTTAGTGATAGTTTTGAAAGAAGCTTTCTAAAGGGAATAAAAAGGTAATAATGAAGGTGAAAATATGAAATGGTATACTATTCTAATTTTTTTTCCAAGTGAGGTAGTAGCTTTGTAGTTGTCCTATCATAATAACTGAAATCCATAACCAACACAAGTGACAATTAATGGTTTATTAATGCAATGATGGTAGTGTGATATATGTGATATTTATATGTAATAATGTTTAAGGTGTAAAGAGTTTACAGATTCATCAAACTCCTTACCCTCTAAGGTGCATAAGTGAAAAAATCCATTTTCAAATTTCTTAATGACTAGATACACACCTGACTAGCTGGGCTATATTTATAGCCATCACCTTTTTTCTTATCCATCCTACTATCAAGTCTTAGAACAAGGTATCCAACTTGAATAAGACATTCATGAAGTTTTTTATTATATTTTTGAAACATACAAGCTACATAATCCTTATGATTTTGGGTGGCTTTGAGTTGGTTTTCATCTAAGCTTTCTAAGTAAGATGCCCTTTTCTATATTCTTATTCGTCCTTGAGGCACTAGAGATAAACATGAAATCTCAAAATTTGTACTTATATGGGAGTTATTCCTTCACATTGAATGCTAAGGAATAGGGGGTTGCCCTCGTGGGCATGTAAATATCATCCTATAGGCCCAAAAAGTGAGAGATATCTAGAGGTGTTAATCCATCTTGGTATCTTTTACAGTCTTGACTAGTATGAAATTTAAGGTCTTATTGGTAGCCTCAGTTTGACTATTAGCCTGAGGACAACATAGGAAATCTATATGGTAAGATATAGAGAACTTTTTGCATACTTACCATACATATAGGCTTATAAATGGGGAACATTATATGAGAGACATGTGAGAAGTTGAACATAAAAATGATAAGATTTAAGATGAGTTTAGCAATGATAGATACGATAACTATGGTTAATGACATAGTCTATATCCACTTGGTGAAATATTTTGTGGTCATGATGATAACATGATGGCCATACAAATAATTGGGTGAGAGTTTACCAATTAAATATAGCCTTAAAGTAGATAAGGGCCAAAGTGTGATGATAGGATGGAGAGCTTGAGTAGGTATGTGTATTTCATGGGAGACTTCTCGACATTTTTAACATATTCTCATGTACTCTACAACATCATTCTCAAGCATGGGCCATAAATATCCCATTTTATTGGTAGTTGTGTGACCACAAAAATGACCACCAAAAACACCACTATGGGGATGAAACAAAACATTTTCAAAATTTTCTTGATTTATGCACCTAAGGATCATCCATCAAAGTCTATTTGATATAAAACCGTGTCAAGGATGACATATCTGGTTATGAGAACTTAATGACATTCCCTTTGTTGGGAGTTGGCACCTTTGGAATAGGTGTGGCCAATTAGGTAGTCAATGATGTCCAAGTATCTTGGGGAAGGATCAACTATGGATTTTTGAAGTAACAAATTAGTTCATCAAAAAATCAGAGTCAATTACATCACTACTATGAAAAATGGAATCAACTAATCCATGCGTAATTATTTATCCATTAACAAATTTTTGGTTGATGTAGATTATTTTGAACTTGCTTAGAAATGTGATAAAATGACTACCATTTTTGGACAAAGCTAGCTGGGTTAAAAAGGTATGGAGGACCTAATATTTCATGATGGCCTTGGTCTCTTGATTGAGTGTATAATTTTTCAATTTTTTTATGGCAAACACTATGGCTAGAAATTCCTTCTTTACTTGAGTCCACCACATTTTATAGTAAAAAATGACTCAATTACTAAAGTAGATGGATCTTTGTCTACCACTTCCATCCACTTGAGCTAACATATGAGTAAAGGACACTTCAATAGCTCTAACAAAATTATAGTGGCCAATTGGACTTGATGGGAATGAGAGTAGGTGGCATCATTAGAAAGGTTTCATCGACTCATATCTATTCTCACAGTCTTTGGTTTGGGTGAGACCGCTCTCCTATTTAAGATATTTATTTATGGGATGAACCTCATACCTAAGATCATGGATGAACCTTAAAATTGACCCTAATTTTTGAAGAAATGTCTTTATCCCTGATTCATCTTATCGAAGACATTTTAAGAATGACAAAACTTTTAGCAGGATCAATATCAATCCCTCATTTGAAAATGATGTAAGTTAAAACATTTCTATTAGTGACGTTGAAGACACATTTCTATAGATTTAGTGTGACACCATATTTGATGAGGTGAGTGAGAATCATATGTAAGATTCCAAGATGATTAATGCTTTTTATAGATTTTTACAAAACATCATATATGTAAACCATTATGATTTTTACAAATGAGGTCATGAAAAAAGTGAGTCGTGACCCTCATATATGTTGCTCTAACATTTTTAAGGCTTAATGTCATGAAATAATAACAAAAGGTTCCCAAGGTCTTACTTTGATCTTATTCACAAATGTGAATTTGGTTATAGTTTGAAAAGCCATGCATGAGATATAATAACTCAAAGTTGGTTATAACATCTATGTTAATATCAATGGATGGAAGCATGAAATCATCTTTATGGCACACCTTATTGACATTTGTAAATTCAAAGCATATAATAATATTGTGATTAATTTTAGAATAAGAAAAATGTTGGACAACAACATAGTGTAATCCATAGGCTTGACAAACCTTGCCTTTAGGAGTTTGATTGCCTCTTCCTTCACCATTACTATAATTTTTGGCTTAAAGGCCTTAGTTTTTATTTGATGGGCTTAGCATCCACTATCGTAACTAGATTATGAACCACTACTTTTGGATCAATGACTATCATATCCAAGTAATCAAAGGAAACATCTTGTGAAAGTTTCATGAGGATATTGTTATGGGTCTTTAACTCTTCAAGAGAGAGAGAGAAGATCTAAGCTTCAGAATCTAAAGATATTATTCTATGTTAATATTGATGTCTATAGTGTCCTCAATTAAAGAGCCATTTCCTTCTTCAAATTATTAAAGGGTAAGGGGAACATCTGAGGTTTCATTATCTACTTCAAATACCTCATAATATTCTTTAAAAGAGTGATCATCCTTATTTTTAAAGTAAGAATCATGATATTCAGATCCACGACTAGATGAAGGATGAGATATGAGTGGAAACCCTTTATTGTGATGTATTATGGGGATGCTATTATATTCTAGTAAAAATTATAGAATTGCCTCATCATTCTCAACAAATTCCATGGCAAGAGATTCATTTCCCTTTTCTATATGGGTGAGGATTTCATCACTTGGCACCTTTCAAACAAGAGATTCATTGCCATTTTATATATGGGTCAGGATTTCATCACTTGGCACCTTATGAACAAACTCATATTATGGTATCCCCTGATGAGGATAAAATCATGAAAAGGAGGTTATCAAATCAATGAGTTGATTATCCTCTGTAGATATTGTCTATATGGAAATGAGATCAAAATCGTTAGTGACTTCACATGAAACCTTTTTATAGAGCTAAAGGTGTTCTTATTTGGTTTGATACAACTAACTAAGAATCTCTTAGGACTGAGGTTTTTGAACATCTATTTTTTTTTTCAATTAAAAGACCTAAAAGCAAGGCCTCATATTTAGTCCCATTATTGGTGTAGTTAATTTATAGTTTGAACCCAAAGGGGAATGATCCTTTCTTTAGGGGAGGTGACTTTTACCCTATATCCCAAACAACATTTCCCCCCATCATAATGGATTTTTCATTAATCATTCAAATGTAGAGGATTTTTAGGCTCTTGAGGGGATATTCCTTTCTTCTCAGATATTTATACTATACAGATGTCTAAGATTTTTGTTATGGAATCACAAGATTCTAAACAAAGAGGTTTGATGGGATCATAGGTATTGACCCCATGCAGGTCAAAAGGAAACATGACATGGTTTTCCTTCTCTATAATATTTATAATCTTAGTCATTGGTTTCATCAAGATTGTTGTCACCATTATGGGTTTCCTTTCAATTTTTTAAATTTTTCTCTAAGGTTTTGATCATTTTTTCATATGAATTCACCCTTGATGAGGGGTTAGGACTTTTACAATTTTCCTTTAGTAACCATTTGGATTTTATAATGCATTTTTTTATGTTAGAGGAGGAGAAAGTTTATTTACTTGGTTACTAGGAAGATGCTAATCGATGTGTAAGCCTGATTTCCTCTTAAGATTAGCATAGTTTATGTCAAATGGCTTGGGATCACATTTAATGATGAAGACCTTCTAAAGGTGTAAAATTATCACTTATTCAAACAAGATTGAAGGGATGACATTCTTTCAATAAACCCATGGCCTTCCCAAAATCATGTTGTAATTGGTATCCTTGTCTATGATATAAAACTCTATGATTATGGTTTTGGGTCTCAAAGTTACAAACATAACTACAATACCAATAGAATAAAACTAGAGGCTATCATAGCATCATAGGGTGTTTCTAGTGGACAAACAATTAGTTACACCATAAACCAATTATTGATGAATTAAAAAGGGCTACACATAATATTTTAAAACTTTATTAGTTATTGATGCTTTCTCTCTTGCAGGAACCCATCAAGTCTTAATTTCTCTGAGTGCATGCCTTAAAGGGTGTACTAGGAAAGGGATTTACATACTTTTGGTGCTTTTCATGATTCTTGGCCCTTATACCATTAGCTAAAACCACTAAAATCTACTCTTGTCCAAATCCCTAAGTAATAAAAACTCACTTATACACTTCCCTAAATAATTCACTATCCAAAATAACCCTTACCTAAGTAACACCTAATTTTATTCATTTTCCTACTACACTGGCTCAGTCGACCTTATTGGGAATTAATATATGTAATGGAACTCCGTCAACCTAGTCGATCTAGTTCGAGACCTAATCACTCTATTTCTCACTAAATAAGATTGACCTAGCTGACCTTGTCGGCTAAATTCTTGTGAGGGTTTTGGGTCAATCCTTGGCTATAAATACCCCCTTAAATTCATTTATAGATAGAGGATCATTTAATTGCACATCATTACAAATCACAACTCTACTTATACTATCATTTGGAGGTTTCATTACTTAGGTTTTTACCTTGGAGTAGTAGAACTTATCTTGTAGAGGTCTTGGATATATAGTAGAAATCTTTTAGTGTAGAGCTGATCTATCCTTTTGATCCTTAAAATCCACAATAACCTCTTGCAAAGCACCATTGGCTAAGGGAGAGATTTAGGCATGATGGGTTCACTTCAACAAGGTAAGTATTCTCCTAGCCCTTCATATTTTGGTTAAGTAGATGTTGTAGAAATAATGGATTGATTTGTATCTCTCCTTACTTAGATTACTTCTATATCATATTGAATAGAATTATATTTGCTTGTTTATTATCTTCCCCATTTGTGCCATAAGTGTTGATGAACATTAGATTAGATTTTATATTTATTTACTATATTAGTTTGTATGTTTATTTAGTAGATTAGCTTACTTACTTTTATTATAATCATAAGACCTAACTATGGTTATTGCATGTTGGTATTTGCATAGAGGCCT
Organism: Torreya grandis; assembly: GCA_037957365.1. NCBI lineage: Eukaryota > Viridiplantae > Streptophyta > Pinopsida > Cupressales > Taxaceae > Torreya > Torreya grandis. The sequence continues at coordinate 571,761 of JARHVA010004146.1, read as the reverse complement.
TAGAAACCTCTAATTTTTCATTGTATGTTAAGAGATCCCTTGGTTTAGGTTTAATATATCCATCATTGGTCATGACCTCGATATAAAAAAGTATTTCTAAGCAGATTATTAATTGATTACCTTCTCCAAGCTTGGATATCATTAAGTAGGATAAGTTGTATATGTATCTTATTTCACTTGCATACATTCTAGTGAGCATGACATGAATCCAGCCCTTACATATTTTTAATTTTTATTTACAGTCAACTTGATCGAGCCTGTCGATCTAGTTTAACACTTTGTATGTAGGTTTTCAAACCTTGTCGACCCTGTCAACCTATTTTTCCCCTTAGGACCAAGGCAAGGGGTGACATCATGGTTCTTAAAAGTTTAGTTTATACATCATGAATTGTAATTAGTACAGGTTGGTTGGTAGGACTATTTTTTAATGTGTTTTAGTTAGCAAAGGTTTTTGAAAAACCAATCAAAACATGCTAAAGTGTGTTTTTGTGTGAAGTAGGATACCTATTTAGAATGTGTACAAAATTATACAAAGGTCAAGTATTCATTTAGTTTAGAATTACATGTTTTTTTAGAGAGACACAAACTTGAATTATATAAAATGTTCATTATTATTATGTAATTAGATAGATTCAAGTAAAATAAGATTATACACTATGAACAAAATATGTACAAAAAGACCTTCAGAAAACCCAACATCAGATCTATGTATTAATCTCTATATTTCATTAATATTTTTATTTGCAAATGATCACTATATATAAAACTTATAAAGCTCTTTAACTTCACATTCTATGTTTTTAATTTAATCTCAAAGGAGTCTTTTCATTTTCTGTAGTATTTTGGAATACATACATAAACCAAATACATACAAAATGATATATGTTACACAAAATGTTTTACATCATATACTTGTTGTGCATCTACATTTTATAATTTTATAGTCCTAAGTCTATTACCAAAACAGTCCTAGACTTAAATAGTTGTCTCATCCTGAGATAAAGTCATAGGAAGTGTGCCTACTACTAGAGCTAGAAGAATTTCTTGCACCAAAGGGTTGGTCTATAAAACACTACTTGTGGTAATCAGACAAGGTGTCATTTATCACATTTTACCTCTTGTGCATTACTTAACCATCATTTTGGGTTTTTAACCAAGAAACATACCAAACTACTACCCTTATAGGTTTTCAATAGATTGACATAACCAAGACACCACTATTATTAGGTTTTCAACCATCCTGACCCTATGCCTAATGATTTTGGCCTTCTACTTCATATTTATTCAAAATTTTACAAAATTAGGACTGCACAATACCTATAGAGATATAGGAGGCATAGAGTGTGTTGTTGGAGCTAGAGGTGGCTATGAAGATGGTAGTGCAACTAGTGATGTGTCAGAAGATGGTGCTACCAAAGAGAATGGTATTATTGAAATGGTGGTTGATGATGATGTAGTTATAGAGTCAGGTATTGGTGGTTGTGTCTATGCTAGTTTGGCCACTTCCATATTTTACAAATCTTTTACAAGTTAGGCTGATGGGATGGACTATGGCTCATTAAAAATCACAATAATTGAGCTATTTATGTGTGAAAGATATTACTATTTTGAATAATCTAAGGCATCCCAGACCCTACTAATCGAAGTACACAATGGAGTCTATCACTCCACAATTACCTAGATATCTTAATACTCCATAATGTAATGATAACCCTATGCTATGAGAGGTTTAAATAAATGTATTGTGACATTTTGTCTAGTTTTTTTGTGTATCATAGGGTTTGGATGCCCATGAACATGCTCTGAAACATCTCATTTTTCCATGTAGATATGTATTTTTCATGTGTCTCTTGAGTTAATAGACTCCTTAAACACAACATTCGTGAGGTCTGGTGTGGTCAATTGATGTGTGGTTACTTGATCTTCTATGATGGATTTGGCCTTTTCTACCTTTGATAATTTAGATTGTACCTCCCTAGGTAAATCCTATAGTAGTTGCCTTTAGTCTAGCATACTACGAGTAGTTTCGGTGGCTTGTTGTGCAACAATGTCTTACACTTGCTCATCTCCTCAAGGAGTTAGAAGATGTTTTTTATTTCTATTTTCATGTGTTTCCCTTAAAATTGAATCTAATTAAGTTTTTACACAAATACATAATTGTTGCCTAGTCAAAAAAGCAATACAACAAATTATTTCTCTTTAGACATCACTTGGTTTCCCAAGACTTAGACCACCAATGCTAGATAAGTATCATCTATGATTGCATAGGCCTTAGCCAATTGATCATGCAAATCTATATTTTCCTCCCTTAGATAAAGGTTTCCATGTTCCATCTTGAGATCCTTATGCACTATGGACCGTTGAAATGCTGTTGCTCCCTCAACTTGCTTTGCTAGTATTAGTTGGGTCACATCAAGTGAGGCCTCCTAACTTGTGGTCAAAGTGAAAGAAGTCACATTAGTTGAGGATAGGGCTGCTTGGTGTTATATTTGCATGACTAGGGGTGTGACCATTATTCATCAGAGGGATGGATTATGCACATCCCACAACTATTGACTAGTTGTTTGAGGTTTATCCTATGATGCCTCTTTTTATGCACCTCTCAGTGCTAATATTGAGCCTTGTGATATGTTGAAAGGTTGTGGGGCATCATGAATCAGTTATTATTTTAAATCTTTTATTGGATCCATAGGTTACTCTATTTGCTTAGCCTTATTAGTATCAGTTATGACTTCAACTTTATTATTTATCTTCAACTCTTATTTTACATTGGCACTTGCCTCTATAAACACCTTTATTGTTTGCTCTACTTTTTGCATAACATCCTTGACAACTTATTCATCAGCCTTTTTCTTTATCTCTTATTCATGATTTCATAAGGTTTTACTCTTTTTCATCAGCCTTGCTCTTTTTCATCGATTCCTTCTGTACCACTTTATCTTCTTGTTCTTTTTCCTTTTTCATAGGCTCTTCTTATTTCACTCTTCTTCTTCATCCTGCTTCTTTTTGTGTGGTTTCTTCTTCTTCATGTTTATTCTTCTTCATAATAACTTATTCCTTTTGCTTCTATTGTATATCTTGTTTTTTTTACTAGTATTCTTCTTCTTGGGTCTTGTGCTTAGCTACTTCTCACTTCTTCTTTTTCCTTTCTTCCTTTCTGGCATTTTTCTCTATTTCCTTATGATCCTTCTCTTGCTCTATTTGTGCCTATACAACTTGTTCTTGTGCCATGATGTCCTCTTGCTATAGATGAGATTGTGAATGTGAGGATGGAGGGGTGAAGGGGTTGACTAATGAGGGGAATATGAGGGAGAGGATGCCACCACTATGTTCAAGCTTATTGGTGCCTTTGTACAAGTAGGTAGAACAATAACCTTCTTCAAGTGATTATAGACATGGACCACCACAAAATTTTGTTAATCTATAAATTGTGATTATTATAATTCAATCTCCTCCACCATTGATGGTGTGACAAATTATCCGATACATTTTATAATGTAAAGATAAATCCTTGATATTGTGTGTATTCTAGGTTTACTTAATAGTGACTGTTGTGGGTTTGCTTGTTGTTTTACACCTTGTGCTACCTCTAGTTATAAATGGGAAGCTTGTAGTATAGATGATCCTTCTCCCACTTTGCCTTGGAAGATGGTTTTTCTACATTTTCTATCTTCTTTTTCTATGATAATGTTGACTATGATTGAAGTTGAAGATGTGCAAGTATCAACCATTATAATATTTGGGACATTTTTACGCACTTAGAAAGTGCACATTGCTTTATAAAAGAAAAATTCTTTTTCTTCATCCTCCTCATATGGTTCTATGCCTATGTCTTCCAAAATAGACTTATATACTTCTTCCTTGGTGATGCTAAGTTGTGCAAGATCATACTCTACAATAATTTGGGTACATTTATGTTGCCGAGCTAAGTATTAGTTCCATGAGTCTTCATATTTTATGGAGGTGGAATTATCCTATAATTGGAACCTTTATTTTCCCCTTAGTAACATTTTTGAAGGTTACTGATGTCTGGGGTGGTACTTGTTGTTGTGTTTACATTTCCACTTGTGGGTGTAATATTGGTAGTTACACTCTAAGAGATATAGACCACAAATGTGTCACCATTATTACCAATAAAGCTTATTGCCTTAGAATATCTGATTGCACATATAGCATGGTGATGAAGAATGATAATGGAATGTGTGATGCTTTGGCAGGTCCATGAAGTCACACCTGCATTCCATCATAAAGTTTGGTGATTTCTACATGGGGTACAAGGTACTACATCACATCAGTGGGCATCCTAGGGTATGATTCTATGATATCATGTACTTAAATCTACCATTTATTAAATTGGCCAAACCATACATAGTATTTCCTTTTTCTGGTCTAGGTCAGATTCAATAAAGCGATCATAGGCTAAAAATATCCATCCACTACAACATCACCATCATGAGACTTCCATTGATTAAAGCAAATTAACAACACTAGAATATGGTATTAAAAAGTGTGTGATGTACCCAAAATAATATTTTACAAATTTGAAATGATTTCATCTACTAATAAATATAGCTAATTACAATTCTCATTCAACTGGATCATTCAATAGGCAATGTCAATCACCCCTTTTATTGTCTAGTGAGCACTCTTGGTGGTCTACTAAAATTTGCATGAAATGTATTAGAGATCACCGCATTGAGACATATTGTAATAAATCAAGGGTGATTACCCTGGATCCTCTGGCATAATTATCCCTTGTGTTTGAGTAAATTGAAGGGTCATGGTTTTATTTGGAAGGATATATTCACCTTTCATTAGAAGTCATGTTTCCCTTGCCACAATTGTTGTGTTTATGTGTATGGTCCTGTCCTTGGACAAGTGTATTACCTCCTAATTATATCGAATTATCAGTATGATAACCACCTCATCTAGCTATCCAAAAGTTGGGATCTTGATCAATTGTTCAACATTTGACCCTCACAGCTAATTTTGCATAGTTAGGGCTCCTGGTTGCACAATAATGGTGGGATCAAGACCAAATAAGGTTATCTCTACTATTCCTATGAAATCAAAGGGGTTGAGTTTATGTTACCTTTTCTATCTTAATGCTAACCCTATTCCAATTTCCTCCTTTTATGCACCATTAAATGATATGAAAAGCTCTAATTAACTCATCTTTGATATGTTATGTTGGAAATTTGGAGGATTTTGTGCTCAAGTAAATAGGTAAAGCTTTCATCACAAAAATATCATGTGCTCTAATGGTTTTTATATGTGTTGTGATATGTATTCCCTTCATTAATAAATCTTTGCTTCACTTCATATGTTTGACACTTTGCATTGAATTGAGCTAAATTATTGTCATGTTGTTATGCTCTTGGTTTAAATGCCATCAGTGATTGTGATGGGACTTTCGGAATTTGTTGGATAAATTCATTTCTTTTTCTTATGTACTTATTCAATATGATGTGTTGCTTTTATTCTTCTAAAATTTTCCTTTATTATACATAACTTGAGTTTGACATCATAATCTACTTTGGGAAATATGCAAATTTTGAAATGTTTTGTCATTAACCACTTTATGAATGGCTATTAGTTACATGTTCTCTATACCCATTTTGTCACTGATTAATTCTTGGTATTAGTTACTTGATCTCATGTTGACCTTGTGTTGAATTCTTTTTGCATTGATCCTTTATTATTTTTCTAATTTCCTTTGATGCTCTGTGATGTTTACTTTTCAAACTATGTTTTGATGACCTATGAGATTGATATCATAATACACACAACTACACTATAAACCTACCGAAAGACAATAAAATTTAAATGAAATAAAAACCCTAACTACATGGTACTACTCAACACCCATTCATTTTTTAGCATGAGATTAAAAGAGATAATTGATGGTAAGGCTTAAGCTTGTAACCATTTACACACCCCAAAAAATAATGGTTCCTTGAAGGTACCTTAGTACTATTGTTCCTTGCTCTGATACTTCATGGATGACATATGGTCCTTTCCACTAAATGCATATTTTACCTGAATGTGTCCAAAATATGCCATCATACAATAATACTATATGTTTTAAATAAAACTCCTTAGATTGCATATTGTGATCATGCCATGATTTTTAAACTCTGCTTATTTATTTCATGTGTCTAACTCACTCTCTACTGGGTTTATTCCATGTGAGTTAGATATAATAACCTTGCCTAAAGTGAATCCTAATTTCTTAGGTATATTATCAATGAGATTCCTAAACCTAAAACTATATATTCAATAGGCATAATTGCTTTTATTTTGTAGACTAAATAGAAAGGAGTGAACCTCATCAAACACTTATAATTAGTCTTGTATGTCCATAAGATCACATGAATTTGATCCTCCCAATATTCTCTATAGACATTACATATATTTGTAAGCATATTCTGAAGTACTTTGTTGGATGCTTCTACTTGCCTATTGGATTGAGGATGATAGGTTGTGATCTTATGGTGCAATATCATAAATTATTTTGTGAGGCTCTTGATAGTTCTATTTAGAAAGTGTGTTCTTATATCACTAAAAAAATTCATTAGACATCAAAACTTGGTAATGATGTTCTCATACAAAAACTTAGTTGTGTCAATTACACTGTAACTTGGTATTATAGTAGATTCTACTCATTTGGTGAAGTAATCCATCTTAATAATTATATACACATGATACCTACATTTTCTTGGTGGATTAATAGGTCCTACAAAGTCAATTCCCCATTTCTAAAAGGATTTCATTACTAACATCAGATATAAAGGCATTTCATCCCTGTGATTTGGCCTTCCTATTCTTTGACAAATGTCATAGTGCTTTGTGACTATGTCTGCATCCAAAGAGATGGTAGGCCACTAAAGGCCACTCTATAATATCTTCCTCATAGTCAATTCACCCATGAAGTGTCCTCCTATAATTATTTGGTGTGCTTCTTCCAAAAATTATGGTCTCTCATGCTCCAAGGCTATTCTATATAGGACGTCATCCTTACCCATTTTATACAAAAAGCCATTGATTATACTAAAAGGTATGGCTTGAGTGATTAACTAATTTTTATATTTTTTAACATAATGTGCAGGAAAAAATCCTTCTATGAAATTGGTTATGTCTTCCATATTTTCTAGAATTGTAGTGACTCTGAATAAGTGTGCATCTAATGACTCATCATGTAATTATTCGTGCTCCTCACCATTCCTTATTTTGCTAAGATGATCTAGTCCCACATTTTCTCTTCTTAGTTTCACATTGATCTTAAACTAAAATTCTTAGAATAACATTAATCATTTATATATCCTCTCACCTAGCATAGGCTTATTCACTAGGTATCATAGAGCTTGGTATTTTGTGAAGAATTTAAATGGTGTTGTTAAGAGATATTGCCCAAATTTATGAAGCACAAACACTATAGCCATAACTTCTCACTCTGTTGTACTATAATTATTCTTTGTTACTAATAATTTTATACTTGTGAAGTGAATGGGGTGATCCAAACCTTTATTTCTTCATTAAGCCATTACAACTCCTATTGCAATCCCTGAAGTGTCCACATGCACATGAAATAGATTACTCCAATCAGGGAACACCAATATGGGAGCTATTATCAACCTTTGTTTAAAATCCACAAAAATGTAAAACACTCATTAGTCCAATCAAACTTCATATCTTTTCATAATAATCTCTCCATTGGTGAAAATATAGTTGGATACCCTTTTGTGAATTTGAAATAATATCTTGTATGTATGAGTAATGATCTCACTTCGGTATAACTTGTAAAAGGTGGCATACTTGCAATGACTATAATTTTAGCTTGATCAAACAAAGTACCACCACTGCACACTATGTGGAATAAGAGAACACCAAACAATGTAAATAACAAACACTTTTTCAAATTCAACGTGTTATATAAAGCTCAACATCATTCTAACATGAGTCACAACATTGATAAGTTCTCTTTGAATAAACAAAATACATCCCAATCATCAAAGATAGACTTCCAAAAAATCATGGATGAAATATTTCAATACAATTACCATAACCCTATAAAAATCAATAGGATCATTCTTGAGACCAAAAGGAATTACCTTTTATGCATATTAGTTCCATTCCATTGCAAATGTGGTTTTACCCTGATTGTCAGTTGTGATCAATATCTAGTGATAACCATTGAAGCTCTATGAAGGAATAGACTTCGTGCCCTATGACTGACTTTAAAAATTCATCTGTAAAGGGAATTGACAATGGGTCATTTACATAGGAATTATTCAATACCCTATAGTCCCTATAGAATCTGATTTATCTTGAATTTTTAAGTTGCAACACCATTAGACTTATTCATTATACCTTTTCTATTAGATAGTTAATCCTTGCTTCCTGAATGTGGTCAATTTTAGCCTTAACTTTAAGATTCATATTGGGATATATCTTGTATGGGCACTTATTAATAGGCCATGCATACTCTCTGAGTTCTATGTGCATCTCTCCTAATGAAGGATCTACACCCTTGACTTCTGAAAACTTTTTTGTGAACACATCTTGATAACCTCGTAATAATTTCAAGCCTTCTGATAGCTCTTGTAATATCTAATAGTCACCCAAAGTCACAAAATTTGGTGTATCCTTGATACAAATGTTCCCTATTTATTTATTTAATGGTTCTTGATTTATCTTATTGTACCCACTTAGCATAGAGTCTTGCAGTGTTCTCTACCCTTCTTATTCTTGAATTTTTAAATTTTGTAGCTATGCATCTTCAGTTTGCTTTAAAATTTTGAATTTTATTTCTTCTACTTCTCACTCATCTTAAAATAAACCCTTCAAGTCTAGGTTCTCATCACTATCACTAGATTTTATATTTTCTCCCTTGTCCATATTCTATTGTAGGGTTTCATAAAAAAATGTTATATATGCTTACTAGCCTTGCAATTTTTGATAGCTATATTCAAATATCTAAATACTTATTCTTGTAATGAAGAGGTTTTTTATTTGATTGGGTATAAAACTAGGTTTTATAGGGATTCTAGAATCACTAAAGTGGAATATAAAAGAAATAATAGGCCAAACTAAGGCCCCCCAACAAAAACATCAAAAACTAACTATACCATACCGAAAGTAAGGAAAACAAAAACATCAAAGATTAAGAGGGGGGTCCTTCCCATGGGTCTTCTTCCTCCTTGAGATTATTCCCAAGGATATCCTACTTAAAATTTGAGATCTTAGCCTGTGTGCGATTGCTAAGTCCTTTTACTACCTCTCCTGGTAGAATCATAAGTGGCCTTTTCTGCCTTTGGACTTATAGGGGAGTCTTCTTTATGGGGGGAAATTTGGGGGAACTAGGTGGGGGGATTTCCATGATCTTTGAAAACTATTTGATAGGGGTTTGATTAGAATTAAAAGACTAGATGAAATAGTACACAGTGGATTTAGCCTGCCCATGAAGGGCATTCCACTCTTGTATAAAATTGGTGAGGGCTAGCCTTACCTCCTGCAGCTTGGAATTGAATTTCTCCAACTATGCCTTTTTATTTTTTATTTCCTATAACAAAATAAATTTACCCTTCTTGATAGTCTCCTCAGAAGTTCCCTCATCAAGGGTGATTGGATTGGGTTTAGGTATGAAGAGATTGAGGGGAAGGTCATCGCTAAGGGATTTAGAAAGACTAGCTTGGGGGGTGCTCATAAAGGGTTGGTAGGATCCTAAGGTGGGATCTTCCTCTAGGGAATCCTATTGAGAGTCCTCCCTAGTAAAGGAACCCCCTTAGGGGACCTCCTATCCTTGCAAGGTTTGGCCATGTTTGATGAGTAGGAGAATTAGCCCCTAGTGTAGGATAGGGTTGGTCTCATTTACTTAATGAGCTATGGCAGTGCATTCTAGAGATTTAAGCAAGAAAAAAGGAAGGATTATATTATAGCCTATAAAGTGATTCAGTAATAAAAAATGATGAGAAAATATCATGGTATATTTAACCTCTAAGGTTATATAGCGCATAACCTAAAGACAAATTTTTGGCCAATGACAAGGAAGGTCTGCCTAGGGGAAACCCTTTTTGTTAGTTTTCATAAACTTACTCATACAAAAAAATATTTGAAGGAGATATTGATTCTTTGTTTGATCCTTAAAGGCCTTAGTCCCTTCACAAGACATGCTAGTAACCTCCCTAACAAACTCCTTCATAACAGTGATTTTTATGCCATGAATTATCACCTTGCATTTGTTCCAGGCTGATGCAAAATCCTTAGCCACATCAGTATCATGCTTAGTGATTCTCACCATAAACACTATAAGACCCCCACATTTAAGTTTCTTCCAAACCTTTTTCTAACCTCACACTTCTGCACATGAGATGGGCTCATGCCTTTCTCTATCTCCTCCCATTGAAGTGGTGGCAACAAAGCCAAGGCAAGTAGATGGATGGCTTTGGAGAGAGTGAGTTTGAATAATGTGAATGGTGCTTGGGAAGCCCACCATTATCACCCTATAACAATTATGCCTCCTCATATGATCATAATTATGGATCATCATATTTAAATTCCACACCTTGAATAAAATATTATGCTTGTGTGGTGACATGATGTCCCATTCAAACATTGGTACTTTCATCTTGTAAGGCTTTGAGGATGTTATTAGGAACATTACTTCCTTTATGCCCATGATGAAGAGTTATTCATAGTGATTAGATCCTATTCTTACCCATGACATAAAAATACTTTCAACTTTTGAAGAACATTTTGCACTAGGGGATTCTCATCCTCAAATACAAAGGTTTTCAATAAAATCATGTTAAACTTGTGGCAAATTTTTAGTTTCCTGCTTTCGTTCTTAGTGCATGTGTTATGTTTTTAGAACATGTGCTAGTGTATTTTTGAAGACATTTACAAAATATTTGGGTTATACAACCTACAAAGACCATACATCAACAAAATTATGAATATTCATTTTAGAATATCATCCTTCTAGGAAAAATGGCCACTAACTCATGATCACTTGTGCTATTTGTAAACAAGCACACATCAATTCGCAAGCATCTTCCTAGTGTAACTGATTTGACTTGTATACTACCCACCATGTCACAACACTTAATTTTAGAGCATAGTTCATTTCATTGACTCACTAATCCATATTTGGAACATGTTGCTCTTATTTGGAAGTAAATAGACCCAATTCCTTAGTTTTAAAGTATTGAGGTAATATTCACTCTATAGCAAAACCATTCTCATTAGTCTCACCTCATGGTCTTCTCTTACCCATTTCAATACATGGGTATTTGAATAACCACTTACTAAAGAGGCAACTTCCCATGGTATAACATCTTCCTGAGTTGGTTCATTGTAATCCATGTCTATTGCATCCACTTGATATGTCAAATCTACTTCAGACCTTATTGGTGATCACACAAAGGGAGAATTGCATTCCCCTCTATATAAATGTGGAACTTTTTCTTTTATATGTATAAAATAAGGTTTCTCTATTTTTTATAACAACCATAATGTTTATCTCTAAATGGACAAATTTGAACTTGATAGATTGCATTGTATTGTGCTTAGGCTTAAGTGTCAACCTTAAACTAGTTGTTATTTCCATATTCATAGGGTGAGCCATGCTATTTATGAATGATGTAATGCTTTATTTCAACTTTATTCAAAGGTATGATGATAATATTATCCCATTGGTGTGATTACAACTAATTACACACTTTATTGATGGTCATCTAACCATCATATGCCTACTTCTCATAGATCAACATAGGGTAGTGCATTTTATCGATATTCATATCTATGAATTTGAAATCACCTCACAAACTTAGATCAATTTTTTTTATTTATACATATTCTATTTGCCTAATAAGCGCTACTCTTTTTCAATCGATGAGACTCAACGTAACTGGATGTAACTAAGATCAGGTCATTTGATGGCTTCCCATGTCAACCAAGGGATCATATTTAATGTACTTACAAATTCAAATACAAAATTTATAACTCCATATCCTAACAATTAAATATCCATTTGAGAGTAAACATCCTATGGTTTCTTGGTCTCTACATGACTACTATCCTCTAAACAATTTGTGTAGGGTGAACCTTAGTAGGCTGTATAAATAATTGAGGTGGTTAGGGTAGAAAAATAAATGCATCTAGATAAATTGGATGCTCATTTTGAATTCTTGAAACTATAACCACCCTATTAGGAATGTATATACTTTATACATCAATATACTAAGGATGTAACTATGTGGAGCTTGTGTATCTAAGGGCATCCTAATAACATGCCAATGACCCATGTGCTTGGTTAAACTAGGAAAAACGTAGCCATAATTACATACCCTACCTAAAGAGGTATCACAATGTGCCTGAGAGGGTTTTGTATCCATCCACCATAATTACTTTAATCAATGGGGTGTGAAATACCTTGTGATATGGTATTGCACGTATTTTGTATAAGCTATTGTTGAATTTTTTTTGCTTTATCATTATTTTTTAGAGGAGATATAGACCTATATTCACTTACTCCAATTGATGTAAATAAAGAATAAGATAAGTATTCATCTTTATCAATGGGATTGAAAGATAATTTTCACATTTGCTCTTTTATTCATTCCTATGTATTTTCATCATCACTATTATAGTAATATTTCATTTTACAAAAATTATCCTTTGTATTAACCAATAGTGATAATTTTGTAATGGACTTTATGGAATTTATAAGAGGTAATTCTTATTTTTGGAGAAGTATATCTAATATCAACTACTTTACTTGATTCACCTACCTCATAAGTATGTATTTGTGCAATTGTAATTGGTTACTTAGGTGCTATGAAAGAAACCTTATCAACTTATGTGATTTTACAATATCAAAAAGGTGTATTATTTGTTGAAATTGTATAGTCATGTGAGTCATAGAGGAACTTGATGCACCTATGAGATGTAAAATCTATACCCCCAATATCATGAATCTAAGGCCATCCCAATAATATATTATATTGTAATGGAGCCTCAACAAATTGAAAGACAATAAAGACTATTGTGGGACCTCCTAGTATATTTAATGTGATAATTATCATTACTGATGCTGGATTATTATCAAATTTATGTATAAGTTGCTGAAATTTTTGAAGATTATTGTTATTGAATCCTAGTTTATATATAAAGTTATAACTGTAAATATTTACACTAGAACCAATGCCAACTAAAAATCCCTTAATCAATTTTCCATGAATTTGAACCTGGATTAATAGTGGAAGATTCTGCTTAATAATGTGTTGTGGAGATAAGTCCTATTTATCAAAAGAAATATTAATATCAACATATTTTAAGGTGATCATAAAATAAGCAAATTAAGATAGTCACATGTCTGTAAGATAGTAGTATCTCATAAAATTGCATATAAAATATCCTTATAATCTGGTGCCCATTTTAGTAATTATAAAATAATTTTTTTTGTTAGTGTATTATGTAATTGATAAATGATATCATATGCTTCAGGTTGAGAAGTTTACCTATAATTTTTTTGAGGAGGTGGAGGAGGAATGTTGATAATATGTAGTTGGGGTTGGGAAGTTAAGTGGGGCCATCCTCATCTAGTTTAGACAACATCAACTTGATAGTATAAAATAAGTTATGTACAAATAAGAGGTATAGAATAAAATCTAATAGGGTCAAGTTGAGGGTGCGCATAAGGAAGCATGAAGGGTTGACAAATTTATTTCCTAGGTAAAAATACATTGAAATAAATTAGCAAATAATTAGCCAAAAAATAACATCACCTGGATAAAATCAAGCCACAAATCATCTGTGATAAGATTTTTAATAAGTGGAGAAAATTTTTGAACGATGACAAAACCCAACAATCTATTAGAAGTTTGAAAATGATGAACTCCAAGTATAATAGCATGAAAAATATATAATAGAGAGAATGAATTTAGACCAAAGAGCATCACAAGGATTCAAGAGCATGACTTTAATAAGAAGAGAGTTGTGAGAGAGTGAAGAGGAATGAGAGAGAGGAGATCTTAATATAGAGCTAAAAGAGAAGAGGACTTACATGTGAAAGCTTAGGTATGTGTGCCAAGTGTCCCTAATCCTCTTACAAGTGGGGAGGATGTGTGTGCCAGGTAGGGGGAGAGGAGTTACATGCAAGTAACTATAAGTCAAATAAGTGGACTAGAGAGGTGAGTGACACCTCAAAAGGCTAGTAATAAAGTATATTTACAAATATAATAAATGCACATATAATTAAGACTTAGGTTAAGCCTATAAAACTATAGGAAGGACCCAAATATTATTCATTCTCCAACTCTCTCCCTTACTCTTAATTTGGGGATACAAAAATGGAGAAAATATTTTACAAATAAGGAAGGGAGTTGGAATTACACAATACTCCCCCTTAATAGACCTTCAAAAGGAATTACAAAAGTTTAGAGAAGAAAGAAGAAAAGGTGCCGCAAAAAGTTACAAGAAAGAAAGTATGATCACCAGAAATATCCAAGAATCCTCTTTAGATAATGTGGTTGATCTATAATAGAACAAAGACCAACTAAAAGAAGAAATGATCTAAAAACTTGCAAAACAAGTAAGCTAATACCAATTTTTAAAGTTAAGTAACCATTATGCCAAAAATACAATTAAAATGTAATGAAAGTATATGTACAAGAAAGACAAATAGATTAAAGACAAATTGCATCATAAACTGTCATATCTTACATGAAAAGAAGTTAGTCAACATAATCAAAGCATATATCCTATGCAATAAAAAGCAAGGAATGCATACAAGATATTTAGTTAATTAAAATAGAGACAAAGAAGATGTGTCACTTGAAAAAAGATATTCTACATGAAGCATTAGAATAATTATCACAATAAGACATATCAAAGTATCTAGAAGATGAATTATCTTTAAGAATCCAAATAGTTACACCCTTAAAAGTAGGAGATTTAGTCATTTTCCAACAATTCAAAATATCATGCATGGATTTACCACAAGATTTACATGGGTGTAATTTCCAACATTTAGATATGTGATGCATGTGTTTTACACAGTTCACACAAAGTTTATCATTTTTAACCAAGGCATGAACATTATAAATAGTATAATCAAAAGAAGTTGCATTATAAATCCTTTGATGTATTTTACTAGCAAGGTAAAAAAAAATTGAAAAAAGAAGAGAACCAAAACACCATAAGAGAATGGATTTAATAAAGGTAGGCTAAGAAAATGCATAGATAAAAGAGAATAAGGCCAAAGAAAAAATAGAATAAGCCCAAAGACTGTGCTAACTAGGGAAGCGCCAGACAGAGAATCAAAGTTATGCAAGTGCAAAAATACATAATAAGAAGTGAGGCACAATAAATTTAGACTATGTAATAAAGGTAAGAGAGCAAAAAAAAGATAGAATAAATGCTCAAGTTACTCCACAATAATGAATAAAGGATGACAAAAACTACGTGCTAATGAAAACAAAATATATTAAAGGCTAAAGAGAGCACAAAAGAGAAGCAACAGATTGCATTATAAGTAAAAGTAACAGACCAGGGTAGATTAAACCAAACACACTTCAAGTATAAGACTGCACAATTAAAAACCAAAAGAACAAAGATTTTTTTTTGTGATATTAATCTTTCAATATTATCGAAATAGTAAAAAATAGAAATAGAAAGCATGAAGCACAATGTTCTTTTTTTCTTTTTAAGATGAATATAAAATGAGTAAGAGCTAAAAAAACTTAGATGTCAATCTACATAACAAAAAACATGAATATGGATTAAAATTTTTACTTGTAAGCAACCTGCACATCAAGGTTAGAGTGCAAAAACTCAAGAAGGTTAGACAAAAAAAAACTATTTTTTTACCTTCAAATATGCACAAACACTTAAAAATTAACATTATAAACTCATAGATCTAATACCATGTTAGATTTATTTTCTAGGTCTAAATAACATTGAAATAAATGAGCAAATGATGATCCAAAAAATAATATCACCTTGATAAAATCAAGCCACTAATCATCTATGACAAGAGATTTATTAAGTGGGGAAAACCATCAAACGGTAACAAAATCTTGTAATCTATTAGAGGCTTGCAAACAATAAACTCCAAATACAATAGCATGAAGAAGCTATAAGAGAGAGAGAGAACAAATTTAAACCAAAGAGCATCAAAAACATGCAAGAGAAAGACTAGAACAACAAGAGAGTTGTGAGAGAGTAAAGAGGTATGAGAAAAGGAAACTCTTAATATAGAGCTAAGAGAGAAGAGGAGTTACATGTGTAAACTTAGGTATGTGTGCCAAGTGGCCCTCATCCTATTAAAATTGAAGAGGATGTGTGTGCCAAGTGAGGGGAGAGGAGTTACATACAAGTAACTCCAAGTCCAACAAGTGGACTAGAGAGGTGAGTGACACCTCAAAAGGCTAGGAATAAATTACATTTACAAATATACTAAATGCACATATAATTAAGACTTAGGATAAGAGTATAAACGTATAAGAAGGACTCAAATAAGATTAATTCTCCAAAAAGGGTTGATCACATGCTATTTTATGTCTATTTGTGATAAAAATAAACTTAGATTGGATATTACAAAAAGTGATGGAAACAAAGGGTATGATCTCATGAGATAACAAATATTGACTTTGTCCACAATAAGTGGACCCATCATTATAAGCAAGGCCTCTGCCTCTGAATATGATTGAGATAGATGAGAGATCTTATCCCCAATAATCTGATACTTACTAGGACCTAATTTATATAAAGAAAGGGTTTTAGGAGGAAGGGGAGAGGAAGAAATACAAGCATAATAGGAAGTAAAAAAAGAGTAAGAGTACTTAAGGTATTATTATTTTTCTTGATTATATTCATTTTTTAACCATGTTTGTACATAATTAACTAACATTCTGAAATGGAATATAAAAGCTAACCATACAGTCCATAATCTGATGTAGAATATGAGGATATATCCATTTATTAAACCCACTTCCACGTAGAAGTAAATAAATACTTAATGTAGTGTTATATAATGAATCAAGATAATTATGACTAAGTATATAAGATAAATCAATAAAAATCAATATCTCAAAAGATAATGCAAGCAAAAATTAAGAATAAAGGGTGATTTAGGCAAGGGTTTGAATGATTTTTACGATCTCAAATATACTTGTTCATTCTTTGATTAATGTCAGCCAAATATTTTAGAGTACTAATTATAGAGGTAGAATCATGCCAATAGCCCACTAGTACTAGTTTCAAGCATAAATTGAGAGTAATTTCCATAGAGATACACTCCTCTTAAGTGCACCATAAATAATATGGATAAAAAAAGCTTCATATTGGTGTAAACAAGGGATCATAGGTGTTTTTTATATTTTGTGAAGCATGTGAAAAATAAAGTCCGTGTTTAGATCTATACTATGACTATGAGTATTGGATTAATACCCCTCATGCCATAATGTCTATAAATACAACATCTTGTAGCCATTCAAAATAGTAGATAAGTAAGATAAAAAATACCACAATACAATTACTAAAATAATAAAAAATATGAAAATGAAGATAAAATAAAGAGAAATATAGAAATATTTTTGGATAGGAAAATAGAAAAATTTCACACTGTGCACACTTTTCCTACAAGGACATAGGCTTCTGAAACAAGAGTGGCAGTAAACTATTTTATGAATAGGAATGAAATAGGGAAGTTTATAAGATGTTCTTAGTAATTTCAAGAATTTGGATACTTTTTAAGATATTTTGGGTTATCAGAATGGTGAATTGGCTAAGTAAGGTAAATATATTAAGAACAAGCATTTTCAAACATTTCCTGGTTACATTTTAGTGTCTATAATGGCTAAGGGGCCTGATTGGTATTAGGTTTTTAATTAATGGATTATTGATGGTGATATGAAGGTTTGGATATTTTAGGATTTACATGGGAAGCTAATTTTTCTAACTTTTGACTTAATTGTTGGAGTTGGTCAAATATAAATTGATTTTAGTCTTGAGGGTCTGATTGTGCTAGAACTGATTTCCATTTTCTAAGTTTGACATTAAAGACATTTGGATTAGGATTTTCACTGGTTGACTCTAGTTTGTTTTATATTATCTAGTGGGTTTACTAGAAGTAGCATATTTGTGGTTTGGTTGGGTTTGATCTTTTCTACATATAATGACTCAGGTTTTTAGAATTTTAATCTAAGGGAAACTCAGCTTATATTTTTAAAAGTTTAATAAGGATGTCATCCTTGTTTATAAGTAGGAACTTATCTACTTGGGCATGATTAGATTCAGTTTTAAAAAAATCATTTGTAGTCATCATTGTACATGCTATGGTTTTCAAGGATATCATTATCATTGTCATGAATTTGTTCTTGATTAAAAGGTTCATAAAATGGAATGGATCTTGATTAAAATGGTTTTCCATGTTAGGGTTTTGATTTAGTCTAGCTTGATATCTCATTTTAGGTCCCATTAATTTTTTAGGGTTTGTTTTATATTGATTTGGTTTTAAACTAGTTTTTCACAAGGTGTAAAAATGATATCACACACAATAAAAACCTTATGTTAATCAAGTGGGTATACAAATATATAACAGCCCAAAGAGATACCTCGAAGGTAAGAGTGGGTAATATTAGGGGATGTTTTCTTGGCATTACTACACAATTGTGATTACATGGATCTTAAACTAGGTTTACACATGTTTACTAGGGAAGTTATTGTTATACCTTTTGGTATATGAGGCCAAAATCCATGATACAAGGGTGTTGTCCAATGTTTTGGTATTAGTGGTCAAATAAACCTCACTTCACCTAATGGTTAATTAGGCTTAGCCACTTAAGACAAAAAATCTAAGGAATGTTTATAATTTGTCAAAATACATATTTTGGCTAAATCTTGGTGATGAAATACAAGTCAATAAAACCTTAAACTATAAAAGTAAAAGACCTTCACCATTTATAGTTTCCAAGATCACCTTATGGCATGAAGAAAAAACATTCCTATATTAAGCCTAGGGAGACATGAATGATTGAATTATTTATGATTCTCAAGATTGGCTTACGACATGAGAGAAGACCATGCATAGTTAGGTCATACACACATAGAACAATAATGGAATTTAATTTAGTTATTAACTTATAATTTACTACTTATGTGTTTAGTTTTGTCTGATTTTAGGTATCCATCTAACATAACTGAAAAAAATAAGTTAAAATTTTTGGTGTTTAGGTCTTCATCACATGTTTCCTACAAGTTAGAAAAATAAAAAAAAATGATTAAAATTAGATTAAAAAAATTGATAATCATAACATAAATGCTAGTAATTAGAACAAAATGCTATTAATAAATACCTAAACACTAAATACAAGATAAAAACACTATTAATTAGAACAAAAACATTATTTACCAGTGCAAAAATACTATAGATCAAAATATAAATGCTATAGATCAGAACATATATGTGACAGATCAGAACATAAATGCTATAGATTAGAACATAAATGATATATATTAGAATATAAATGCTATAGATTATAAAATAAATGATACAAATTGTAATATAAATGCTAATGTTTATGAAACTTGCATAAAACAAAAAAAATGCAATATTTAGAGAAATAATGTTATAACTGAGAGCAGGGATGCCAATGTTCAGAGTAGAACATTATTACTCAAAAAATAGAAATGAAGGTCTAAACTTCAAAAATACAATTATATTTTCAAAGAAAGAGGATTGTAATATGGTTCAAGAATACCTAGACACCTTCTACACATCAAAACAAATTATAAAAATCACTTTAAATCAAGTAAAAAGTGAAATAGATAAAAAGAGGAAGGTCCCACCAGGTGTACCATAAATGAACATGCTAAAAACTAGATATGTGAAAAATAAAAATAAAAATACTAAGATCCAAATATCAATCAAAATATAACCTCATATTAAGTGAATAAAATAGAAAGAATGATATAGTCACTTACCAAGCAAATATCTCATTTGTTGAGTAGATTTGCTCATGCTTCATGATGGATTACAGTTGCTCAAATATTCATGCAATATTTTAACATGTACTTATATTTAATTTTAAGGATGATAGAGGTTTATTAATTTAGATTTAGATGATTCATGGATCCATAATGAATGATAGATTTATAGATTTTTTAGATGGGAAGATGAACGATTGAGATTCACATGGTTGGATTAGAAACTTTGAGTTTGGATGAGATGAGATCAATAAGTTAATTGATTTATTTTCATTTTATGACATATTTAATTGGTTTGATTCCATATTTTAAGGATTTAACTAATTTATTTCCATTTTTTGAAGGAGTGATGAAGGGATTAATTGAGTTATTGCCATTTGAAGAAAAAATTAACTGATTGATTAGGATTGTCTTGGATGAGTTTCCATTTCGATCGCAAAGTTAATTGAGTGATGATATGTAATGACATGGAGTGGAGCATGGGTGAGGATAATTAATTTTTTTTTTTTTATCAATTAATTATATGTGCATAGATATATTTTAAAGTAAAAAGCTTTATTTATTTGTTGAGATAATGATAAAATATCATATGGCAAGTATGCCTATTACTTATTAACCTCATACTATGATCGAGAGAGCATTTAAAATAGATAACCCAATACCAATAACTTAACATGACTATGATCAATTAATCTTGTGCTTCTTTAATTAATTCAATAACTTCATTTTGTATAACTGGCTATCCTTTGTACCCTTGGATGCAGTTTCAGTGGACTTTAATGCTTGTGGTTTCCTTAACCATCTTTTCGAGATGGCTCTAAAATGATTCCATTTCATCTGTATTAATGTGGATTATTGATAAAACCTAGGTGTGGAGGTTTGCTTCTTTTAAAATACACTCAAATTTTTTAAGGTGAAATAGGTTATCATTTACAACTTCTATCATAATGTAGTGAGCGATGAAGAATTCCCTGAAATGCTTGGTGGCCATTTCCATATCCTTCTAGTGTTCGAGATTCTCACTATTTTATTTAAGGAGTAGGTTGTTGATACCTATTAAAGTATCATTTATTTTTTCTAGTCCCTATCCTTTGTCTTACATATTCAATTAATTTCCTTTGTTTGATATGCTTTCATAAGATGACGATCCACCTTCCCCATCATTGGATTTTGATGCATCTCCTTCCTATTTGTATAGTTGTGTTTTTTTAATAGGACTACCTCTTCTCATGTAGCTTTTATCTTAAATACTTTTAGCCTTAAATTGCTATCTGAGATAGTGATCCCTTTATTTTCCTCAAAGGATCCCCTATCTTTATTCGATCACCATATCCATTTTGTCCCACCTTGATATGTTGTGTAGAACTGCTTGCTCTTATGCTCCTCATCTAAATTATGCTGGGGGAGTTCGATGAAGTCCCCTCTTATCATTTTTTATTATGTAGTGAAATTAAATGCTCTCTATCCACTCAAATCCTATTAAAATTGACTACTACATTCATTGTTACATTATCTCTATCTAAAGCCATCCATTATAGAGTTGTGTGGGTTGACAGCATTGCTCTTTTCCATTCCCTCTACCTGCTCTTCATTGACTAGTCTAGTGAACAATCTAATGTGATCTAACACTACTATTAAAATGGACAAGGCACAACATATGACTTACATAAGTGACATGATGCTATGTTCCATCTTCCAAGACTTACTTTACACCAATTCTGTGGATGAATCATTGTTGTTTGTCTCACTTATAGCCACAAAGAAGTAACTCAATGCCTAATTTATGAAGAAATTGGGATGCATTATTTACTTTCAGGCCATGACCATCAAGTGGGAGAATAAATGAATTTTATAAATTCCTTATTAACCTTATGGAGTTGCCAGTTAAGTCGTGCCAACCTTCTATTTGCTGCCATAGTTCTGAGCTATTGCTGATGAAGAGAGATAGGGGAAACTTGCCAAATACTGACAACTTTGTTGATGCCAAGCTTCCAAATCTCCTTTATTATCATGAGTCTCTTAAGCTGATGGAAACTTTCTCCATGAATAATAATCTTTGATTTTTCTTGTGTATGCTACACCCAAGGATGAATATCATGAGATAAGGTGTCTTCCTCCTGTAAGTAGAAATTTTCTAAATAATCCTTATTGGTCTTCTATGGCTACCAATTATATTACATCATCCTTCTATTAGCTACCAAAGGCAAACACCACCTCTATTGGAGGATATTAAGTGAAACAGGTAAATAATCTTTCTTTTGGGTACTATGATACTTAGTAATTTCCTTCCTTTCCATGTCGAGTCTTTCAGACCTTCACTGGAAACTTTCCCTTTGCATGATTTTTGTTTTTTCCTTCAAGCACTGCTCTTATAGATGGGTTTTACCTATGTGGACAAAATCTCATACTTTTAGTTCACTCCTTTTGATTGGGATCTTTCCATTGTGGTGCATTCCTTATTGAGAATAGTGACCCACTCCACCTTTTCAAGATCTTTGGTGTAATATCCCAACTTTTCCTATAAGTTTGACTTACTTCTTTCCATGGACTAACTAGCTAACCAGTCAGCTGTCATGTGACTTTCTCTCAGAATATGAGGGACCTAAATATTCTTGAATAATGCACTAAGGCTTTTGGCTTGTACTAAAATGCTTTTGATTCACCCGTTTATAACTTTGCTTGTCTCTAATATGCGTATAACTAATAGTGAATCCCCCTCAACCAATATGTTTTTTTAATTTTTACTTTGATTGCCAGTTTAAGTCCCGTAACTAGACCTTTAGCCTCCATAATATTATTTGAGTTTATTACCATGTAGAGTGCCTCATAAGTGATAAATTAGCCTGTGTGTTCTCTAATGATCACTCTTACTCTTGAATGTCTTGGGTTACCTTTCGATGGACCATTGAAGTTTAGTTTATTCCAACCTTTCAGAGGAGGGATCCATTTGACTTCTTTTCTTATGACTCTTCTAATTTGTTTTTTAGTAGGAATTAAAGCCTCATATACTGTTTTGGTGCCTTCCTAGTTTTTTAATATTTTTATCTCTTCTAGGTTAGCTTATTTGTTTTTTAATTGCTTGGATAAGCCTGCAATTTGTTTGATGTTATTTTATAGTTCTAACCATATTCTCTTAGGTGGCTTGTTCTTAACTCTATCCTCAAAAATTTTAATATTTATTTCAAGACAGATTTTCCATATTAACATGCTTGAATCTATTTCTCAAATATCTCTAATTCTATTCAATTTGTTATTGGATCACCAGGATTCGAGGTACCCTTTAATATTTTGATTTATACTCCATTTTACATTAAAACTATTCAAGGAATAATCATAGATTCTAGTCGTATAATGACAATGTGTTCCATGCTTTCTTCCTCTTGGTAACATAAGACACACCTTGATGGGTCATGATATCCTCTTTTTCTCAAGTTCTCCCTTGTGAGTATTTTACCTTGTGTCACCAACCATAAAAAGGACTTGGCTTTTGGCCAGGCTTTGGACCTCCAAATACCACTTCAAACTCTCTTGACTAAAGAGTTGATCTGTGGATCTAGTTATTTATTATAGCCTTCCTTGACTAAGTATTTTCTCGATCCTTAATGATTCCACATAATCACATATTCATCTGAACTCCAAAGGATTCTAAATCCTTCTAATAAAACATTGATTTTATTTTGAGTTTCATATTAGATGCTTGTTTTATTCTTGAGGTTTTCCAAAGAAGAGAGGTGTATCTATATTCTAACTTCTCTAACAAGTAGTCTTTGACCTTATTCCCCCATTATCTTATTCTAGATTCTCTTATGTCCTTGAAATCTAACTCCAAACTTAAGGGTTTTGTAGATATCTAGCAATGTTCCCAGAGGTTTGTGTCCTCCCCATTCTTAACATTGTATAATAGATCTTTTAATTTGATTCTTTTGGCTTCCCTCATGCTATTCCATATCATCAAGCTAAGAGGAAGGTTTTTAATAGTGAATATTCTTGCCTATTCTCTATTATCCAAATAGTTTTCTATTAACATCTTGCTCCAACCCATTCCTTCACTATTGCCTAGTCAACAGATGATCTTAGCTATCAGGGCTTTGTTTAGCTTCTCTAGATCTCTTATTTCAGCCCCACTCTAAATTTTGGGCTTGGTTACCTTATCCCAAACTAGGAGGGAAATTTTTTTTGTATCCCTCATGCATTTCTAGAGGAACTTTATTAAATTTTAATCATTTGATTAATAAATTCAATGGGGGACTTCAACAAGGAGAACTAATATACTATAGTAGACTGCAAACTGATTTGAAGAGAGTAAATCTACCTACTAGAGATAAAATTTTCCCCTTACAACAACTAAGTTTTCTTATCATTTTTTCAATGATCTCCTCCCAAAATTTCTTTCCTCATTTTTTGTATAAGAGAGGGAAAACAAGATACCTATCTGGAAGAGGGTATATTTTGAACCCTAGAATCCTATTAAAAAAATACTATAGGTTGGGGGACATGTTAATGCAAAAGAATTTCAGCTTTTCTTTGTTAATAATTGGCCTAGAAGCCTTTTCATAACTAGATAAAACATCCCTATTTATTCTAACCTCTTACATAGTGGGATTAACAAAAAGGAGAGTGTCATATGCGAATTAGAGGTGAGTGTGCCTATCATCATCTGAGGTAGCTTATAGACCTTGCAGTCTATTGGATCTCTTTAAAGACTATAATATCCTTCCTAGGGACTCCACCATTAATAAGAAGAGGTATGGTGATAACTAATGCCCTTGCCTGAGAACTTGTAAGGAAGTAAAGAAACCTTGTGAATAACCATTCACCATGACCAAGAATATTGATGTTGAATAACAGCTTCTGATCTATTTTTTCTAAAGCATATTAAATCCAAATTTCTCTAGGACCTCCAAAAATGACCAATTTACCCTATATAATGCTTTGGAAATGTCAAGTTTCACCAACATCCCTTGCCTTTTTCTAGCCTTAAGAGAATGAATGATCTCATACACTATAATTATGGCATCTAAAATTTATCTGCCCTGCACAAATCTTGCCTGCTATTTTGATATTAGTTTAGGGAGGATGTCCTGTAGCCTTAAAGCTATAATTTTTTAAATAATATTATAGATGAAGTTGCATAAGGAGAGAGGTCTGAAGTCCTCCAAGGACCTATTGTCAAATTTATTAGGTATGATCGTAATAAAGGTGGTGTTTAAGAATTTTAATAAGATTTGAGAATCTTTGGATTACTACACAACCTCTCTTTTGTCCTCCCCCAGGAGCTCCCAAAAGTGTTGAAATAAGAAGTTAGGGAAACCATCAGGGCCTAGAGAACTATCACCTTTTATTTAAAATATCACATTTTTGACTTCTTCTAACTCTATATTTTTCATCAGCCTTTCATTGCTAAGATCTGAGACTAGATGGAAGATTTGGTTCTAGAACTCTTCTTGCTCTTCTCTTCCCTCATTATCCTGACTGAGCATCATTTTTTAGAAGTTAACCAAATGTTCTTTGATTGCCTTTGGTTCCTTAATCAAGACTCCCTCCCTAGTTTTCAACTTTATGATGTAGTTTTTATGTCTCCTTATTTCAAAATAAAGGTGAAAAAACCTTGTGTTCATGTCTCCTTATTTTAGCCATCTTATTCTCAATTTTTGTTTCCAATAAATTTCTTCCTTATTGTAGATATCCTTCAATGCTCTATCCACTTCTTCCTCTTCCCTTTGAAGAACACTCATAGTGTTTCTTTCCATTATTTTTACTTGGAATTCTTTGATTCTTCTCTCAAGGTCTTTTTTCTATTGGAATATATTCTTAAAGGTGTGTTTGTTCTAGAGTTTAAGGGTTGACTTGAGCTCTTTTAGTTACTTATGAAAAATATACATCTTCCTCCCATAAATAGAGCTGGGCTTGTTTCATTGCTCTTTTACAAAATCATCTAATTTAGGGTGACCCAACCATATTTTTTCAAATTTAAATGACACCCTAGCTAGATTCTCATCATTATTAATGTGAACTGAAATAGGCCAGTGATCCAACCCTAACTCTCTTATAACTTTAGCTTCGATGATTATTTTAGTTTCCATGGTCTTTCTATTGATAAAAAATCTATCTAGACGTTTGACAATCAATTCTTTTCCTTGCCTCTTATTGCTCCATGTGAACCATCCTCACTTGGTTTTCATGTTACATAATTCTACATTTTCCAAGAAACTATGGAAGACTCCACTCTCCTTTCCTTTTCCCTTTCCCCCTTTTTTTTTAAAAGGACCCAATCTGTCATTGAAATCTCTTCCAATTATCCATAAGCATTATTTATTATGATTAATTTCAAACTCCAACTAATTCTAAGTTTGTTCCCTTTCCTCTTTACATTGAGATCCATAATAGTTTACTAAGTAAAATGAGAGATTAGACTTCCTGCTTTCCAATTTATCTATAAGGAATTATTCTTGTTATTATACTATCTAGAGTTTCACTTCATTTTTTGTCCCAGAGGATAACCATTCCCCCTGCGATGCCTGAAGCATTCTTTCTATTAACAGTTCTACCCAAAGATTTGGAAAAAAATTTACTAAAAGATTCTAGATTCTCAATCTTGGTTTCCTGAAGGATTAACACTTATGTATTATAATTTTTAATTATATTTTTCAACATCCTTCTCTTAGTGGGGGCATTTAGGCCCCTAATATTCCAAAATAATATCTGCATCAGGATGTTGGTAGGATATTGGTACTCACCAAGATTGATTCTAGCTGGATTTGAATGCATGCTCGATGGATTCCATGGCTTTGTCTTGTCTTTTATTTTTTCTGCTAGGCCTCCCTCTTCTCTTTTTTCTGAAGTTGCCTATTCTATTTGAATTAGGAGTCTATGAGACTCTTATACTATCTTCCATATTTTTTGATTCCATTTCTTTTGATTCTTCCATGCTCATCCAATTTTATTCTCTTATTCCTATCTAAAATGTTGATCTCGTTGTCCTATTTATTTTATATTCCTTTGTTAGGTATCTTGAATTGATTACTTAATTCTGGTTCTTTTAATATATTTTCTAAGTCCTCTTTAAAATCACACTCCATTGCTATGTCCTCTAATTAAACATTATCTTTTTCCCTCTATTATTGGCTCTTAGGCACCCTTTCTATCTCTTCTCTCTACATTTATTTGTTTTCAGATTCATTTTTCCCTTCCTTGGGGATGTACTTTTTGACCATCCTACCTTTCTCTTTGACTACATGTTTCTTATTTGGTTTCATAAATCCATCTACGTCTTTTTTAGGCTTCTCCATTGCCTTACCTTATTAGTGATTTTTTTGAAGTGATGTGCATTCTTGAAATAGATGGCCTTTCTCATGGCAATTTTTGCATCAAAAGGGGATGCTTTGATAATCATGGTCTTGGTTCTGTTCAAGCTCCCCC
Source organism: Torreya grandis (assembly GCA_037957365.1). Classification (NCBI taxonomy): domain Eukaryota; kingdom Viridiplantae; phylum Streptophyta; class Pinopsida; order Cupressales; family Taxaceae; genus Torreya; species Torreya grandis. The sequence continues at coordinate 544,353 of JARHVA010004146.1, read as the reverse complement.
ACTTTCAGAGTGATGGTTTTTGGTAGTGGTTGGGACAAATCTAGCTCTAGACAAATCTTCGTGTAACTTGATAGCCCTCTGTATTGATGGGGTTTAAAAATATCCATTGGATGACCTAAAATATTGGAAAGAGTTTCAAAGACATACCTAGACCATAATTTTTGTAGCAATGCATACATGCGAATCTAGATTGAGACTGTGCTAAGAAATTCATTAGTTGGCTTAAAAGTTGTATGCCAATGCTTCATGCATAGACCTATGTTCTTAAAAAAGTAAGGTCCTCCCCTAAAAACCTTATCTCTATCAGATTCATTGGCAAAGACTCCTATAAATTATCCTTTTGCATAGAATCTCAAATTCGCCATTTATTTTCCACCCTTTATTTTTTAGGTTCTCCTGGTCCACACATGTAGTTCCTCCATTATTAACTGAGTGCTCATAAACTTGCAGATCAGGCTATAACCATATAGAGCCACTATATTCCTTATAATCTCTGATGGGTCTAGCATAGCTATTGGGGTCACCTATAATTCTTGCATTCATGCTTTGTTGGTTCCCCCTAGAGCTTTAGATCTTCCTGTTTCTTATCACATTCATCAATTCATCAATTTCTCTATCTAAACTCATTGAAGGAGTTCTAACCACCATATTATTGAAGGTGGGTTTTTTTATGGGTGGAGGATTCCCCCCTATAGGAAAAATTAAATCTTGTAAATGTACAATCTGGTTCAATTCACACATAGACAATCAATGATACTCCAATTACCAAATGATCAAAACCTAATCACTCTCACACCTTGTATCCTCCCTCAAATATATTTGACTATATTTCCTTTGTGAAATGTTTATTACAAAGATTATTCCATTCATGTATGGATGGATTTAATTAGGGGGAATTAATTAATTAATTGATCATGAGGTGAAATTAGTGGGATTAAATGGGTTCATGGTGTAATTAATTGATTAATGTGGTGTTAGTGTGATCTAGATAAAACTGCATTGATGATAGGATTATTATCATTTAGTTAATGATGGATTTAATGAATTTGAAAAAATTAAGGTGGTAAAATTAGGGTATTTATAGCCTCAAAATATTGAGATGTGTCATACATAACTTTCTCAAGACATTTTGACTATACCCAATAATGCTTCCTCTATGATTCATAAATGTGCTAATAGCCTTTCTTCCCCACCTGTGGTAACTCATGTCTTCAATAAAAGAAAATTATGGGTATATGATGACTTTGGAGGAATAACTAGAATCTAGACACCTGCAACACCTCTTGAGTACATAGAATACCACATAGATAATAGAGTTCCTTTGATTGCCTTAGTTATTTATGAAGAAAAATGAATTGATAATTATTTGATGTTTTACTTATTGATACTCTTAGATGCTTAATTGTTTGATTTGCATATTCTCAATTTGATGAGACTAATTTATAATTGCAATATTTTGATAAGTGTCAATAGTTTTTATAATAAGAATGATTAGTTTATTTTTAGTAGGATTTGATACTTTAAATATACATGGAAATGGTAGTGGTAAAATCATATTTGATGAATTTGATAGTATTCAGTGAATATGAAATAATGTATGTTGATAATTGATCAATTTTCAGTTTGACTATGCTCAAAACATGATTTAATTTATGCCTTGTTTAAATTTTGATCAGATTATGAATGAAATGATTCTACTAGTAGATGATGTTGTAGTTTTTCATTTATTACTATGTTCATTTATTATTATTATTTTTATAATTCTTAGAGAATACAAATTGATATTTTTGATCATTATGGATGAAATTTGAGAGATTAATGAAGTGTTTTATTCTTTAGATTTTAATTATGTATGATGATTGAATTGTATGATGACTTATGATAGTGATTAATTAAGTCGTTAGTTAAGTAGGTGAGCGCCCACCCATGAGAAAATAGATGTGTTGGTATTATAAATTATTATTTGAATCATTTTCTTAAATTCACATTAATTAAAGAGATTTATTATTTTAAACCTAAAAGTTATAAAATTTATTAACTTTTAATAAAGTTTTACTAACTTTATTTTAAGTTAATGAAAAGATAGTTTACTTAAAGTATAATTGAACCTTAAATGAAGGTTTAAAAGGAATTGAAGGACATTGTTTGAAGGAAGAACTTATATAGATACAAAATTTATTTGTTCAATATTTCATATTGTACTTCTCTTTTGTTTTAAGTGTTTGAGACTAAGTATTAATTGCAAGAAGACCAGATAATACATTCTGTAAAGGTGAAGTATCTCACTTGATATAATCAAACATATCTAAGTTGATTATTTATTTATGAACTAGTTATCTAAAAATAGCCAATATTCGTAACTTTGTTGGAACAATAATATTTGTGGGGTTACATTATGGTCCACATTGTTTTATAAATCAAATTAATAATATATTTATTATTTACACACAACCAAACATTTAAAAATTCATTGTGCAAGTAATAATTTATTATGTTTAATTAAAAAGGGGTGGATCAATTAGTTGCAACTATCCACACCCCTTATAAAGGTATTTTGACCTTTTGTGAAATATCATATCACAATTATAACAACATTGTGATTTATGGCAGTGATGGTGTCCAAATTTTATGTAAATAATAATGAATAAGTGAGGTGAAGAAGGTATTTACTCAGTTTGTAAAAGTTTCTCAAATAACGAAATAAGCTTTGTGAGTTTTTTTTATCTCGTTGAGATTTTGCACATAAAAATTGTGTAATGTGCTATCTCTTTGTTTCCTGTATCATTTCATTATTATTACAAGTTATGTAATTAATCAGTTTATTTATTTACTTATCATTCATATTATATAAATATTCAAATCCCTCCATTGGTTACTCTGACATGGCATTAGAGCCACAATTCGTTTAGTCAATGTTTGCAAGTTATTTGATCATATTTACCAGTTGTTTGGTTTTATAAGTTGTTTAGTTGGAAAAAATATATTTTTATATTAAAAAACATATAATTATAAATATGTTAAATATTGTATATATATAAACATAATTATGGTAAAAATATAATAGTAAAATTATATATATATATATATATATATATATTCATATAATTACATATAAATATATAATTTTATATATTAAATATATAAATAAAAAAATTGGATTGGGGTTTTGCCCAAACCGATCCCCCATTTTTTTGAATAAAAAAATAATAATATGGGGGTGCGGATGCCATCCATCAATGGTGGGGGATGACATTGTTGCCTCTCCCCATTCAATTCTTTATAATAATAAAATAATAATACATGGCGAGGGATTCAACCCAAGCCAACCCCCATTATTTTTTTAAAAATACAAAAAATAAAATATGTGGGGGTTAGTTGTCATCCCACGCCCAAAATATGTGGGGGATAGCCTTGCCACCGTGCCCCTCATTCAATTATTTATAATAAAAAGTAATAATACATGGGGAGGGGGGAGGCAGAGGAGATTTCAACCCAAGCCAACCCCTCATTCTTTTTTAAAAAATAAAAAAATAAAAGAATAAAAATGGTGGTAGGCAATTGTCATCCCACTCCAAAAATATGTGGGGGATGGCCTTACTACCCACCCCATTTAATTATTTATTATAATAATAATAATATAGGGGGTTCGGCCCCAAGCCAACCTCGCTTTTTTTTTTTTTTTTTAAAGATAAAAAAAATGTTGGGGATGACCTTGCCCCTAACCATTTTTAATAAAATACAAAGGGAAAGGATAGGGAGGGATGACATTGCTTGGTTTATTAAACTTTTAAGGAATTTAAGTATTGATGAGAGTTCCAAGCCTCAAATATTAGAGTTTTATATTAATTAGAATTTATAATTTTATTTTTCAAAGAGCCATCCTTCAACAAATTTGGAATTTATAAGTTCAGTTAAATTTAAAATTTTAGCTATGACCAAGAAGGAAATTTATTTTTTCATTGTTGATCCAAAAATAAGGAAATCAAGCAAATATTTTTTATTAGCGTTCTTCCCTCTTAAAACTTGTAACATGTTCATTTGAAGTCAATGTGCCATTTATAAGTGATAGTAGATGTTTGACTAAAGATGAAGTATTTGTGTTAACATGCTTAATCAAGAAGTATACTTAAAAAATAAAATTAACATTTTTTATTTTTTGGCCAATATTTATTTATCATGGAGTTAAACCTATATATATTTTATTGTGTAAGCATAAAAAAAGTACTTTGGCCATTTTATTGCTATTGATTGGACAAAAAAATGTGTGTAGAAGTTCATGTACATCTTTTTATTTTGAAAGTTTATTGTAATTTTTTATAGTCGTAACAAAATGGCCTCCCAAAGTTTCAATATGGATACATTACAAATGTTAAATGGAATCAACTATAAGATTTTGAAGATCTTTAAAACTAAATTTATGCTTATAAAGTTTTGAAGTATTGTTAATAGGACTAATAAATCTCCATCTGAGAGATATGTGACAAATAAAAATACAAATACATATCAACAAAAATCTTAATAAGCTATGTCGATCATCATAACGAGTGTTAAAGATGAATTCCTACTCCAGGTCGGTAATCAAGAATCTCCTAGAGAAGCTTGAAAACTTCCTAAATCAATGCATGGAGGTACTTGACTTTCTAAAAGTATTAAACTTATTTTTGAATTCACGAAAACTCGCATGAAAGGTGATATATTTTTTGTTATTTTCTTGCTAAAATTAAAAATATCAAATTACAATTAGATGGATGTAATTATAATATAATTTAAGATTAAATTATCTATTTAATTATTTAGTTAAATATATATTAGATGTTTCAAAATTATATTTCCATTCCCAACTCTAAATATCAAATAGAGCAAGACATCCCTAACCTCACTACCCTTTTGACTCTTCTCATTTAAGAAGAACAAGTAATGATGAATTTTGATTCTAAAGAGAATGCCACTCAAGGACTTCTTTCTCAAAACAATGTTTTCAAAATTAATGAAAACTAGAAATTTCAATCAAAATTCAAATCAAAATCCTCCAATGTCAATAATAAGGATGGGAACAAGAAACCTATAAAAAATAAGTATAAATTCAAATTTAACTGGATTTGTAAACTCAGTAGTAAATTTGGTCATAAAAATGAAGATTGCTATAAAAAAAAGACCAAATTATAAAATCCCTGCAAATAACAAAGGGAAGAATTTTTAAAATCAAAATCAACATATAAATCAAAACTAGAATCAAAATAACAATCAAGATCAAAATTCTTATATTGTTGTTCTTTATGCTACTTTGTTTGATTCTAATGATAACGAATAAATTTTTGATAGTGTTACTTTGCATCAAATGAAATGCTTGTCTAATATTTTGTCTAATACTAAAAATATATATGAAAGGATATATTTACGTGATAATTCATTTTTAGAATAAACTAAATGAGGTAAAGTAAAATTTTCAAATGGATTCTTAAATGATGTTTTTATGTTCATAAACTTAATTAAATATTTTATCTTGTTCTCAGTGTACACAATAATCTTGTTTTAACACTTCTTAAGGATAAATGGTGAATTAAAGATAAATTTGGTTCTCTAATTGTTGAGGATATTCAAATGAATGGTCCTTATGTTTTTACTAATTTTATTCTACATCACATCTTTCCTCTCAAATTAGAAATGAATCTCAATTATGGCATGAAAAGCTTGAACATGTTAATTCTAGGATTTTTTGTGATATGTAGAGACATGATCTTGTAATAGGATTACCAAAAATTAAAACACATCATGAAGCACGTAGAAGTTGCTTATGTGGTACGTAACACACTCAACCTTTTCACAAAAAACATGATGTAAACTCATCTCATCCTTTATAATTTATTCATATTGATGTTACATGACTATTTTAAGCTGCATCTATTAATGGATTTTTATATGATTTAAATTTTATTAATGATCACACTAGAATTATTTATATTTATTTTATAAATAAATAATTTGAAGTGTTGTCTAAATTTAAAATTTTTATTGAAAAGTATTCTAACATGAAAATCAAGAGATTAAGAACTGATAATGATGGTGAATGCATCAATAAATAATTTGATTCATTTTAAATTTCATGTGGTATGAAAATATAACTAACAACTCCCTATTCTCCACTACAAAATGGAATTGCTAAAAAAAAATACGACTATCCTAGAAATGGCTAGAATTATGTTGCATTCAACAAACATTCCTAAGTTTATTTGGGCCGAAGCCATGAACATTGTTGTGCATATTCTTAATAGAGTTATTAATAAAGCCTTGCATATTTCTACTCCTATATAAATGTAGTATAATAAAAAACCAAGTGTTTCTCACCTTAGGATATATGAAAGTCTTGTTTCTATTTTTATTCCTAAAGTCAAAAGAAAGAAACTTGACCCTGCCTCCTACTCTTGCATTTTCATAGGTTACAGAGGAAGAAATAAATGATTAATGGTGTATGGTTTGTTTAAATGATAACTCATTAAACATAAGAATGTTTAAGTTCTTGACAAATCTTTCTATGAGCCTTCTATAAAACCCTCTCAAGTTTCTTCTTAGGAAGACCCAGACACTTTTGTTCCTCCTTATGAATAAATAGATGCCTTAGAGAAGATGATCCAAATTTGGATAATTTTGAGTTTGAAGGGAAGCCTTCTCCATTTTCTATTTAGTCTAAATACATAAATGGGTTGAATCCTTAATTCATTCTTCTAATCTTGAAAATCTTAATAAAATGACTAGAAGTCAAGTTAATTATCATGCTTTAATTACTCTTTATGAATGTGAACCTTAATACATTGATGAAGCCATTCAGGATTATAGATGGAAAGATGCTATGTAATTTAAATATAGTCTTAATTAAAAATAATACTTGAGATCTTGTCCCTTCACCTTATAAAATAACTATTGTTAGTTTTATATGGCTTTATAAAATTAAATATAACTCAATTTGGAAATTTGAAAATTTTAAAGCTAGTTTCATTGCTTGAGGTTTTACTCAAAACCCTAGTATTCATTATGTTTAAACCTCTGCTCCTATGGAAAAAATGAGTACTATTAGATTACTTATTTCTCTCATAGCTTAAAATAGTTGGAAAATGCACCAAATGGATGTTAAAAAATACTTTCCTGAATGGTGACTTAGAATTTTTTTTTTATGATTCAACCAAAAGATTTGAAGAACCTAGTAGAGAACATTATGTATGTAAGTTAATTTTTTTAATGATTTAAAACAAGCTCCTTGAGCTTGGTATTCTAAAATCACAAGTTGTTTTTAAAGAATTAAGTTTTTCTAATTATTACTCTGATAATGATCTCTTTGTGAAAATTATAAATAGTCAAATTATCTTAATTATGTTATATGTAGATGATTTTGTCATTACTGAAAGTCAAACTAATTTAATTCTTAAATATAAATTTAAACTAAATCAATATTTTGAGATGATTGATCTAGGCATGCTTCATCAATTTATAAGCATGGCTATATTTCAAGATAGACATCTATTTTAGTATCTTAATATCAGTATGTACATAACCTTATTGTTAACTTTAATATAATTGATTGTAATCATGTTTCTACACCGATTGAAGTTGGTGTTAATCTTGATTCAAATTTTTTTGTGATAAAGATAATCCTACTTTATATAGACAATTAGTTGGAGGTTTGATTTATCTAACTATTACGAGATCAAATATTTAATATGTTATAGGTGTTGCTTCCAGATTCATGTATGATCCATATCTAGATCATTCGAAATTAGAAAAAATAATACTTAAGTATATTAAAGGAATGATTAATTTTGATTTATATTATTCTTCTATTGATAATGCTAATTTATATGATTATTGTGAAATTGACGATGCTGGTGATGTTATGGATTGTAATATACTTCTAGATATGTGTTTAATTTTGGTGTAGGTGCTATTAATTGGAGAAACAAAATACAACTTTTGTTTCTATCTATTCTATAGAAGAAGAGTATATAAGCAATATAAAACCTGTTAAATAAGCAATGTGGTTGCAAAGATTGTTGTAAGGAATATAGAACATAAATGCTCTGATACCAACTTGTTAGGATCCAACTCCTCAATAAGAGTATATATGATTACCTTGTATTAGCAACTAAACATGGAATTATACCAAAATGAACAAGTAACTAGAATTCACAAATGACACAGAATATGAGAGACAATACACAATCTTGTATTAATACTCATCTAGAAAGAAAATACAATAAAGAAGATGCCACTTCTTCTCACACCTCTGTGAGGCTTCCCACACCTCAAGGGCTCCCAATAATTCTCAATCAAGAGTTCACTCTCCTACCAAAAATGGTCCCAACACACAACTCAAACACAGAGTTGGTGTTCACCTCCAACCAGTCAGTAATAACACTGCCAGTACACAAGTACTCAAAGTACTTCAAGTAGATCTCCCATGAACTTGCAACAACCTAAAACTCAAATGATCTTACTTACACATGGAGATCTACCATGAACTTGCAACAACCTGCAATTCAAATGATCTTACAATTGGAAGGATCTACCTTGCCTTCCTCTATTGCTCTAATTACAATACATGCCAATGGGTCTATAAATAGATCCCATACTAAACAATAACTTAGACTTCTAATTTACAATAATTAGACATGCAGCTCAAGACTTGAAATAGTCTTTACATGCAAACAATCGGTTCAACAAACTAACTATTCATGCAATGAGCAGTTTTGGAATTGCACAGGCGACCGACATCGATCTCTGTCTGACTAGAGGTGACCGATGTCGGTCGACTCCTACTGATGTTGGTTACTTCCTGTTCACCCCTGACCAACGTCGATTGGCCTGACCGACGCTGGTGACTGTGACACTCAGCAACCTCCTCCATGTTTGCATACAGTGAAGCTTTTAGCTCCACAACCTAACAATTGTTATAAAAACTCCATTTGAATGTTTATCATAGTACCACTCTCCTTTATGACAATCAAATTTGTATAACATTGGTGAAAAAACTAGTTCAACACTAAATAACAAAGAATATTGAAGTTTATTTGTATTTTATTTGATAAAAAAGACCACAATGGTGATATTGATTTGCATTATTATCCTACAAATGATCAAGTGGCATATATATTCACAAAACCACTATTTATAGTAAAATTTTATAAATGTAGAATAATGTTGGGCCTCTCATAAATACCATTGAGAGGGAGTGTGCATGACAATGTCACCTCCTAATGGCCATGTGTTTCTTTTCATCTCTATACTTCTTATGTATTGTAAAAATAGTGTAAAAAGTCAACTTAAGTGATTTTTGTGTAAACTTCACTCTACATGAGTTTACAATGTAACCAATAATCAAGCATGTTTTGTAATGGAGGTCTTTTTGTTATAAAAAAACTCTAAATGTTTGTAAGCTTATCCATAAGAAACTATGGGATGTAGTCCTATTATGCTAGCCTAAATCACCCTAGGTAGTTTATGGTATCTAATTCATTTTGTATAAAAAGAGGATAATGCATAATTAAGGTGTTTAAATCCTTCAAGTATTATATGCTAACCTAAAATCATCATGGATGGGGTAAGTGCAAAAAATTAGGGGACAATAAGGGGCCTCTCTGTGGACATGGTTTTTATGAAATAGAGAAAGCTTAATTTTTATAGATTATTTGAGATGGCTACACTCAAAATTTGAAGATGGTATAAGAACATGAATTATAGAATTTCAAGTCTAGTTTATAAAAAAATATTTTTTTTAAAAATGTTTAAGTAGGTAAAACATCTAAAATCTGAAGAGGAACTCCTATTTTATTTAAAAAATAGAGTAGATAGCCAGCCATGCGACCCCTCATTTTTTGAGGATAATTTATTATTGTTTGAAACCTTTTGGTGAAATTTTTGAAAGATCTTCTAGTTTGTGACATATATATATATATATATATATATATATATATAAAATTGATTTTACAAGTAAATAGATTCTAAAATTTGACAAAAAAATGGATAGCTAGTTGTGCTCCCCCCGCCCAATCCCCTGCCCCAACTACCTAAGAAAATAAAAACTAGTTTTTTTTGAATGTATATATAATTAGGCCTAGTTTGTGACCATAAAATTATTTTTGTATTTGGATCAATGAAAAAAATGCGTAAACATATATAGGAATTTATATTTGTAACGTATAGTGGCCTAAAAATGCCATAGTTATAAATCAGCATAGATGCGAAACTTTTAATGGTCTAAAAATTATAAAATCATATATTTGGAAAGAGGAGAGTGTGATAGACACTGTAGTAATATTTTTATGAAATGTCTCATTCAAATTCATAATATTTTTATGATGGAAGTTAGAGTTTATTATTTTTTGTCAAAAAATTTAGATTCAACTATATGTTTGCAGGTCCAAGACTTGGGCTCAATAATCCAAGCCATTTTTAAGCCAAAAGGCATGGTTTTTGAAATCACACAACATAGTGCATATGAACTATTTTGACATAGCATAAAAAAAATAGATGTGTGTGTGTGTGTGTGTGTGTGTGTGTGTGTGTGTGTGTGTGTGTGTGTGTGTTTAAGTTTATGTATCTATCTATTCACATTTATAATTTATAATTTTTTATTTTAAAGTGGAGTGTGTCAATATATACACTACCACACAAAGGACATAATGGATATAATGATGCAATTTTGGTGATTTTCAGCCTAAGAATGTAATTTATAATATATATAATATGATTTAGGGTTCAACTAGGCCCAACTTCATTACAAAATGAATGAAAGAGTTAATTATTTCAATGGTGGAGGAAATTATGGCCAATTTGAATCTCTTGGATGTAATTGGGACTATAAGATGTGATTTGGGGCTAAATTAGCTTAGTTTTCTTGACATATTGAGTGAACAAGTGAATTGGTGTAATCAATGATGAAATTTGAGAAAAATTGGACTTTGTAAAATTAGTTTTCACAATAAAAGATGTAATTTGGGACTCATGAATCCAATGTCATAAAAAAAATAAACCAAATAATCCATTGGTTCCATCCAAAGGTACGTGGGGATAATTTGAGCCCGTTCAACCTAAATGTGACTATAAAATGTGATTTGAGGCTTAATTAGCTCAAATTTAATCAAAGGATGAAGTAAATAATTGTTTGGTTCAATTATAAATGCAAATTTGACATGTATAAGATGTGGTTTGGGGCTCAATAAAATCCAATGTCATCATATAATGAATAAAATAGTCAATTGGTTTAATTGTGGAGGCAATTAGGGTCAATATGAGCCCCTTAAACCTAATTAAAACTATACATTGTGATTCAAGGCTAAATTGGCTTTGATTTCATCATATATTTAGATAATTAGTCAAATGGTGCGATCAGTGACATGATTATGAAAAAATTAAGCCACATAAACCTAATTTCAATTGTATATGATGTGATTTAGAGTGAAATTAACCCTAATGTCATCATACATTAAATTAAATAGTTGTTTCATTCAATCAAGGAGGTAATTGAGCATAATTTGAGCCACTTTAACATAACTTCAAGAATAGGACATGATTTGGGGCTAAATTAGTTCTAATTCCATCATGAATTAATATAATTAGTCGATTGGGACTTGGACATCAATTAACCCCAATTGCATTGCATAATATTATAATAACATAATTATATCATATATAACTATATAAATATAATGCATGTGTTATAAAATATACACATTATAACATGTATGCATTACTTGTATAATTTCCAAAAATATTCCTTCAACATTTATTTTTAGCCTCTTTCAATAATTATGTCCCTGCTTAACCCTTATTTATATGTGGATCCTAATTTAGGATAGATAGGGTTAATAATATATAAATAAATAAGTACAAAGATGATAAATAGAACTATAACATGTCAATTAATTATAAAATTTATATTGAATATATACTGAATTTATTATGTTGAGATATGCTAAAAATGGAAAGTACAATTATGTTGGATATTTTAATGACAAAGACATAAGATAATTAGTTTTGATGCTTATATAGATATAGATCTAGAATAGGTATGAAGTAGACTAGAATAATTTTCTAGAAGAGTCACCAAATTCTGGATTAATTACCTCTATAGCCTTGGAAACTTGTGTCAGACTGGGAGGGTTGCATCAACACTAATGTCAAGATTAGATGTAGGTATCTAGTATGGAATATTTGATGAAATTAGATACAAAAAATTGGATACTTCTGGGTTCAACATCACTTTCATTTTAGTGCATTCAGATTTGGGTCATGGACTATCACTCCTTAAATTATAAAACCTGAGCTCTTCATCTTCATAGTGACCTTTAAAAGTTAGGTTAGTGGGAATACAGTGTTGAATTACCCCAAATAGCCCTCTATCAAGAAGTGTTGTCTATTTATCCAATAATTTGAAGAAAGCCTTAGACTTATGTAGTTCTCCCTTGTTGGATTATGTGTAAAACATGTAATGTGTGATAAGCAAGTACAATAGTGACCTAGCTTATAACTTAGAAAATATAGATCTTGGGATACTCCTTCAGTAATTCAAATTTGTAGATGTGTTATTCCTATGACTGATATGGAAATAGGAGAAAATAGGTAAGATTTTCTCACTTGAGTGCTTGATTGAATGCTCTTTGTTATGAATGCTAGGTCTAAGCCTGGTGAAGAGTGAATGAAGATTGATTGTGATTATATACCAATCCTAATGAAAGAATATATCACATTAAATAAATTAGGCCAACCATTACAATATGTTTCATTTATAAATTATATGACTTTAGTGCACTTGACACTTACATCAGAATGGGATACCTATTTTGATACAAGTGTTTATCCATGATGCAAGTGTCTAGGGAACAAGAAAATAGGTGTAGGCTCTGAACTTGTAGAGGCATAAAATAAACAAGTTTTAATTAATCTGGGCAAGATAGAAGGTCTAAGTCATCAACATAAAATTGGTTAGACTAAGAGATAGGCAAAGGGGCACAAGAGAGAGTAGATGCAAGACTTATAGAAGTGATAAACGTATAGAATTGAGAGAAATAACCAAGTCCTTAGTTTTCTAAGTGTAAAAGATTAAGGTTTTATATAATTAATAAATATCATCTACAATCCCCACTTACATTCTTTATATCATTCTACACCTTGCATAATTAAAGACAGATAATATCAATTTTTTTTTGACCCCACCATAAAAAAATATCAAGTTTGTCTAGTCATGGGTGATGTATCTCATTCAAGAAGAGGACAAATTTAAATCACAAAAAAAGAGCAATTACAAGCGATGAGAAAAAAACAAAGGGTACAAATGCAAACATTTCACTCAAGACAAAGTACAAATAATATCCCTAATGAAATAAATGCCATAGATAATGATGAATTGAATAATGATGATGAATGCTTACCTAAAATTCTAAATTATGTTCCAAGTCCAAATTCAAAGTATGAAGTTTTTAATTTTTTGATGATGAATCTATGCATTATGATCAACCCCCTAACAATGAATAAAATTACATGGAAACACATAATGATGAAAGTAACAATGAAAAAATTCCCATGGAAACACTAAATAATGAAAGTAAACATGAAGAAACTAATAGTGAACATAATGATTTAGAAACACCATCTCAACAAATTACACCATTAGTAACACCTCCAAGGATTTTATGTAAAAAAGTCAAGTATTTGACTGAAGTTTATGATTTTTTAAAAAATCAATGCGTAATAAAGTGTTTGACTACCATTCAAGAAGAATAGATGAAAGATTTTTGGATAATTTGTTTTAAAAATTAGAATGTGATAGTCAAAAATGTTAATTGTTTATTTCATTGATGAAATTGATTAAGATGATACCAATAATATACACTTTAGGATTAAAAACATCTAACATGGATGGTGAAAACAAGAAAATTGTTAAAAATCTACATGATGCATATCATACTATAGGTGTGAATAGGTGAAACAAAGATTGTAATACTTCCCAGTGCATAATCATAACTTGTGTAGTAAGTGTTCAAATAGGGAGAAAACATTTGATATCAAAAACTAATTAAACACTGAACACAAGTAGAAAAATAATAATGAAAGCAATTGGGATACGTAAAAAACTTTATGATGCCAATATCAATGAGATATATAAGAATTACATGAAAGGATGAGGCTATATCTGATTCTCTCAAAGATTTACTTTCACAATTTTGGAAAGCTACTACAAGAGTTTCACCCAATACAAGAGATGTTGTGAAAAGATGAGTTGGTTCTCCTAACTATGAAATGCATCCAAAACATTTATTGGATATGATGTAAACATAATTGTACTCTTAAGTTTTTACAAAAACATCCAAAAATTTATATCAGCCAAATATATTTTAAGATAGTGAAACCCTTCTATGTAAAAATAAATCAAAAACACACCACTTATTGTTGTAGGGAACATGTTGAATTTTCAATACACAAGGATGTTTTTTATCATATACATTATACTTTGTATATTGACAATATTTTTGAGGAGTGTGGCATGGAAGTTCCACCAAAATAAACAAGGGAATTTATTCAAATTATTTTTTGTGAAAGATCAAATGGACAATTTTTGTATAACAAAGCATGTTTAGATGGAGCTTGCAACATTTGTGGTAGATTGCTCAAATTAAAATATTGTATCCATGAGGAGAGTACAAGTGCAATTGGAAAATAATTTATTGGTTTGAGAAAATAAAAATTTATGGCATATTAATTAAAAAAAGGTAAATAATCTAAAAGTTGTGAGCTTGTTACAAAATAAATACTTGTTTCATAATTTATGGTCAAATTCATGGAGGAAATTGTTTATGAGTATGCATGGCACACACACAGAACTAGATGGGTGGATGAATAATTAAATTTAATCAAGAAAATATTCCCACTTGGTTCTATTGTTTTAGTTGTCAAATTTTCTAAGAATTACACATTTAAACCACAAATAGAAGTTCAGTCATAATATTACAACTCAATACAGGTTGCCATATCTATGCATATAACATTCATGTATGCACCTAATATTACAAATCAAGATAAAAAAATATTAAGGGAGTACTATTTCTATGTCAGCAATGATTGATCACATTGTATAGAGTATGTGCAAGGTTATTTTGATATGATTTATGGAAATTTTACTAAGAGGAACATTACTTTTAATGAAAATTATTTTTGGTCAGACAGTTGCACATCATAATTTAAGAATGCATAGATGTTTTATTGGTTGAGCAAGATACATGTTGACACTGGTGTATAACATATTTGGAGTTTCACTAAGGCTATCCATGAAAAAGGGGAACATGATTGTGTTGGATCATTTGTAAAAATGGTTGTTGTAAGAGAGGAGTTAAAGTTTGAATATGACCCTATTTTATAGGATGAAAAAATAATTATTGAATGGTGTAATGAGAAAATGGGCCATGGTGCTCAAGAAAATTCTAGTGTTTATAGATATTTTTAGTTAATGGAGGAAGAACAATTGGAAAATTATGAGGACTGTATAACCATAATGGGATAAAATGAGCTCCACTCATTTCATAGCTCAAATGTAGGTTCTTGAATTATTCATATGAGACACTTGGCATATTTCTGTTATGCATGCGTGGACTTTATTTGGAATGAATGTGAGTCATAAGAGTGGGTGGATGAATGAAGTTAGAGACATCTAGATCCAATCAACACATATCAAGGTACACCAGCATTACAACTTACATATATGAAATTATAACATGACTTTGACCATGTATCTGATCTAGTACAACTAGGTCGAAGATGAATCATTATGTACTAAATTCTCATTATCTATCTTGACATCGTTATTATTATTATTTTTTGGATACATGACATGTTTTTGTAGTTATTGTGGAAGAGGATAATGAATAAAAAACAAAGTACTACTTATGTGGGTGTGTTGAGGAAAAAACTAAATTGACTTCCCCAGTCACATATGGGGAAAACATTGACTATCCCACTAGGTCTGTAGTATCACTGGAACTTGGCTTTGATGATATCTTATCAAAAATTTAGATGTATGGTTATTTGAAGACTAAAAAACACATAGGAAGATACTAAACTATTCAATTTTGGTTCTTATAACAAATATTCAATTTCTTAAATATCAAGGGAGACCATTAAATATGAATATATGAAAGGTTTATGAGTTTGACCATGAAGCTATTCTTGATACTATCAATATTAGAGTACATCTTAGTGGTTTGCTAGATTAAACTTTCAAATTATGTTGAGTTATCAAATGTAAATGTGTTTAATTATATCAAATTTTATTAATTTTGTAAGTAGTACATATAAATTTTAATTTTAATACTTACTAATAATATTTTTTAGGTTAATGGTGTCAAATAAGCTTTCATATTCACATGGGTAGCACCATTAGTAAATAATTTCATATTCTTGAAGCTAAGAGAAGCTTAATAAAAATTCAAGAGAATGTTGGTACCATTATTATAGAAATCCATATTCTCTTTAGGCTAGAATGGGTACTCTATCTCCTAACCTAGTATTATTGGAGGTCATGATCATGGGAGCACATGTAATTTGCCTATCCACATGTCTTGGAGGTAGAAATGTTAGTTGGAAGACAAGAACTTGTCTCTTGACAATAAATAAGTTGTATTTCAAGACTGATTACCATAACATTTATCAAAATTATTTTCCAAGGTTAGATTAACATGATTCAAGATGTAAATAGAGGGATTTTACATCCATTTGAGGGTTATTTTAATTCGTGAAAATGACTTACAATTTCTATTTTATGCATGTCTAAATTTCACCTAAAAACTTAAATTTTCTCGTATTGGGAAAGGTGGTCTTGAGGATAGAATAGGAACTCCATCTCTCATTCAAGTAAATTATCTATCACCCTCGACGTGTTGGTATTGCCAATTTTCATCCATTAACCACCAGAGGTGGAGATCTCCAACTATTATTTTAACATTGAAAAGATTTATTGTTAGTGTTTTAAAAATCCTAAATATTTGTAAAAACATGTATCTAGGTGGATTTGGAAGTCATGGTCATGGGATCATGTGTAAGTTTCATACCCAGATGTGTTATAATTGATGTATTTGTATATGAAAATCCAGAGGTGGAAATGTCAATTGAAGAACAAGAACTTATATATTGACTACAAAAAGTTACATTTTAGGACTAATTACTATGATGTTTACTTTAGATTCATTTCCAAGGTTTGATTGATGTGATATAGGGTGAAACTAAAGGTCTTAAATATGCATGTGAGGTTTCTTTTGATTTGTGCAAATGACTTAAAGTTTTTATTTTACATGTGTCTTAAGTTTGCCTAAAAAATTGTAATTTTCTTGTATGAGGAAGGAAATTCTTGAGGCTAAAATAGGCACTTCATCTCTTGAACAAGTGTGATTATAGGACAAGATCCTAGTCTTAGACATTATCTACCACCCTTGATGTGTTGACAGTGCTATTTTTTATCCATGAAGCATTAGAGGTGGATATATCTAACTTCTAATTCAACATTGACAACATTTGTTGTCAGTGTTTCTGTGCTCTTAAAAAGTTATAAAAAAATGCATCCAAGTGAATTTAGAAGTGGTGGTCATGAGATAAAATGTAGTTTTCTTACCCAGATGTGTTTGAAGTGATGTATTTACATGTGGACGTCCCAAAGGTGGAAACATTAGTTAGATGATAAGAACTTGTCTCTTGACTGAAAAAAGTTATATTTTAGGACTAATCACTACAATGTCTTCCATGTATCAATATCTAAGTCTAGATTTAAATGATACATGGTGAAATTATAGGGCTTAGAAATGAATATGAGGGTTATTTTTATTCATTAAAATTATTTACACTTTCTATTTTATGCGTGTTTGAAGTTTTCCTAAAAATCTATAATTTTATCATATTAGGAAGGTCATTCTTGAGGCTATAAGGGGTAGTCAATCTCCTAACTAGGCATGATTGGAGGCCAAAAACCTAGTCTTATATGTTATCCACCACCCCTAATGTGTTGTTAGTGCCAATTTTCATTCATGAACCAATAGAGGTGGAGATATCCAAAAATTGCTTTAACAATGACAATATTTGTTGTCAGTGTTTATGCACTCCTGAACAATTGTAAAAAAATGCATCTAGAAGGATTTTTAATTATCAGATATGGGATCACAAGTTATTTGCATATCTAGATGTGTTTAAATAAATGTATTTTCATTTAGAGGTCTTAGAGGCATACATGTCAATTAAAGGACAAAAACTTATCTCTTGACTGTAAATAAGTTACATTTCAGGAATAATTACTACCTCTACCAGAGATTTATATCCAAGGTTAGATCAACATGATATAGTGTGAAATTAGATGGATTATAAATGCACATAAGGGTTCTTTTAGTTTATGTAAAAAATCATAGTTTATATTTTATGCATGTGTAAAATTTCATAAAAATAATAATTTTCTATTATCGAGAAGGGTGTTCTTGAGGTCAAAATAGGTACTCTATGTCTCAACCAGGCATGATTAGAGACTAATAACCTAGTCCTAGATATTATATTCCATCCTTGATGTGTTGGCCATTCCAGTTTTTAGCCATAAAGCACCAGAGATGGAAATCTTCAAATGCTGCTTCAACATTGATAACATTTGTTGTTAGTTTTTTTGTACCATTGAATAGTTATAAAAACATGCATCCAGCTGGATTCAGAATTTTAAGTCATGAAAGCATGTGTCATTTTCCTATCTAGATGTGTTAAAAGTAATGGATTTCAATGTGGATGTCCCAGAGGTGGAAATTTGAGTCGGAGGATAGGAACTTGTGTCTTGACTACAAAAAAGTTACATTCCAAGATTGATTACTATGACATCTACTATAAATTTGTATCCAAGGTTAGATTAACATGCTTTAAGGTAAAATTATAGGAATTTAACATGCATGTGAGGGTTCTTTTGGTTGGTGAAAATGAATTACGGTTTTTATTTTACATGCATCTAAAGTTCACCTAAAAAATTATAATTTTCTCAAATTAAGAAGGGTGTTCTTGAGGCCAAGACATGTATCCATCTCTCTACTGGGCACGATCGAAGGCTAAGAACCTGGTCCTATATGTTATTTGCCACCTTGATGTGTTAAAAGTGACATTTTTTATCCATGAAACACTATGTTGATGTGGATTTTATGCACACTAAATAACCTTATAAGATAGTCTCTAATATTTTAGGATCAATAAAGAAAGATTCACTCCAAGGCATGAGTTGCAGGGTACTGGGTTTTGTAAACAACCTATTATTAGAATAGTAGTGAGTAGAGTAGTTGTTTAACTCAAATTATTTAGATAATATATGAATATAGATCTATTTGATATGGGCAGATTGATGATGGATCTAACCTAAGGTGGGTAGGATCAAAATAAACTCAAGAAAAGAAAGGTAAGGCATGAAAGAAGGTACATGGATCAAACAAGATGAAACCTTTCTAAGTCTACTATTAAACTAAGGGTTGGAAAAGTAATCAAGAAAGAATGTTTGATGCAAGCTACTATAATTATATCATCAATTGAACACAATTAAGATTCCAAGGGAACAATAATACAATGAACTTTAACATATATAATCATAGGTTGCTGCACTTGTGAGATTACAACTACACATCTACAAAGGGAGATTATGATTATTACACAAAATAATTCAAATTAACAATAACACAAGATGAATTATTATATTAAAATAATACTCATGCACAAAAAAAAAGACTAAGATACCAGTTTGATGAAACTTCTTATAATATTCATAAGTTTGGATAAGAATAATATTTGCACATCAAGACCAATTAAAAAACAATCCACAAAATTTATTATTAATCTTCATAGCTAAAATTTTCCTCATATATATATATATTATTTGGGTCAAGGAATCTTATTTATGTATACACTTTTGTACTTGCAATTTTTACATGATTTAAACTTTACTTGGAGGATGAGGCATCTCCTCCCCAATATTATATATATTTTTATCCTCTCAAACCCAAAGGGAGGAAAATTTTAGCTATGAAGATTAATAATAAATTTTGCGGATTGTTTTGTAATTGGTCTTGATGTGCAAATCTTATTCTTATTCAAACTTATGAATCTTGTAAGAAGTTTCATCAAATTGGTATCTTAGACTTTTTTTTGTGCATGAGTATTATTTTAATAAAATAATTCATAACACAAGATGAATTATTTTATTAAAATAATAGTCATGCACAAAAAAAAGACTAAGATACCAGTTTGATGAAACATCTTACAAGATTCATAAGTTTGGATAAGAATAAGATTTGCACATCAAGACCAATTACAAAACAATCTGGAAAATTTATTATTAATCTTCATAGCTAAATTTTTTCTCCCTTTGGGTTTGAGAGGATAAAAATATATATAAGATTGGGGAGGAGATGCCTCATCCTCCAAGTAAAGTTTAAATCATGTAAAACTTGCAAGTACAAAAGTATATACATAAATAAGATTCCTTGACCCAAATTATATATATATATATATATACATACATACATAAATACATACATACATACATACATATATATATATATATATATATGTATGTATGTATGTATGTATGCATGTATGTATATGTATGTATGTATATATATTATTTGGGTCAAGGAATCTTATATATATATAAGTCAAATAAATTTGGAATATATATATATATATATATATATATACATACAAGGCAAATAATTTTTTTGTGCATGAGTATTATTTTAATTAAATAATTCATAACACAAGATGAATTATTTTATTAAAATAATACTCATGCACAAAAAAAAGACTAAGATACCAGTTTGATGAAACTTCTTACAAGATTCATAAGTTTGGATAAGAATAAGATTTGCACATCAAGATCAATTACAAAACAATCCATAAAATTTATTATTAATCTTCATAGCTAAAATTTTCCTCCCTTTGGGTTTGAGAGGATAAAAATATATATAAGATTGGGGAGGAGGTGCCTCATCCTCCAAGTAAAGTTTAAATCATGTAAAACTTGCAAGTACAAAAGTGTATACATAAATAAGATTCTTTGACCCAAATTATATATATATATATATATACATACATACATACATACATACATATATACATACATACATATATACAAGTCAAATAAATTTGGAAGCATCAGTCTAAAATTAATTTAAACATGCAAATATATATACATACTCAAGGTGGTGCTGATGTGCCACCTCTAGAAGAGGAAAATAATTGCGTGACCACTATGAAAATAGAAGTAACTGATGTATCCCCTTGACGGATCAAAAATGGCACTGTTGGGGTATGTATTACTACATATATATAAAATTATGGACCCTATAATGAAATGGCAACACTTGTAGTTGACGATGTGCTTAATACTAACCCTGACCTTCCCTTTATGGCTATGAGTTTTTCAAATAATATGTGTTCTATTTCAAACTCTTTATTGATAATATAAAAATTGAGAAAGGAAGGCTTAAATACTTTAATAGCCTCAGCCATCAACCTTATGGGATATGATTTCAAGATCTTAAATTTTACTCTAAGGGCTTCAGCTTTAGTTCTCTATCTTTGGCAAAATTGATCAGCTACAAAATCTCATCATTAGTTTTATAGATAGTTCCCTCAACTTCTTCCTTAAAGTTATTTGTAATTGCTTTAAGGAGTGTTTTAAAATTGGGCTTGTTTACTAATTTTACAATAGAGGTTATCACTTCCATGAACCTCATATCTTTCAATATTTCTAAGGCCTCATTATCATGGCTTACAAAATGCCCTATCAAAACCTTCATTTACGTGTGCTAGTTATGGGCACCATCCATTTTTTTAATTACATAACTTAAGTCTCATGCAACATCTTGGGTAGACATCAAGTTCAAGTGATTAAATGTGTTAATTATTGCACACTAAACTAGGATGGTAAGCCTCTTTTCAAATTCTTTTAGATGGTGACAAAGTTTTATCACCTTCACCCTCTCATGTTGACTTTCACCCCTAGAGGCTCAAATATTATTCAAAATGTTATACAACTTTGTGGCTACACTCTATACACTACATATAATTTCTTGAGGGGCATGGATGATATATATTTTTAGTAGCTACTGATATGATTCCTCCTTAATCCTATATATCTCCTCCATAGCCTCTCTAGCTAAATCCACAAAAGAGCAAAAATCTTTTGTATATTATATAGGGTCACTTGGATTATTTTTGGGCTTGTTGGCTAACATAAATAAGTTTTTTCTTTGTTCAAGCTCTATATATTACCTTGTAATTGTGTTCACCACTTTCATCTTTCTTTCCCTTTGAATTGTGCCACTTTATTTATCAAATTAGGTAGAGACTATGTGTAGCTCAGTGAGGACCAAATTTTGTCTATCATCCTTTTGACCTTGTAGCTCTTTCACTCATTGGGGAGAAAGAAGTTCCCTTTCTCCTTTAGGTTGACTTAAGTCTTTAGAGGTATAGGTTGAAGTGATCATTAGAGGGGGAGTTATTATTAGAGGTCTTAATGAAGCACTTATTTGAATAGGGAACTAGAGGGTGGTTGAATAATTCTTTGCCATCCTGATGTTTCCCTCTGAGGGGTGACTTTAGACACATATTTGGTTAAGCCTAGAGTTTTCATAACTATCATTATGGATGATTTTAGAGTTGCATATTATGGTAATTGTATCTCCAATTGAGCTAAATATTTTAGGGGACTGGTGGAACTTATGGATAAAAAATAAAAACTGAAACCAAAATTAAAAAATAGACTTTATTCTTTAGATCCATTATTTAGGTTGATGTCAAAAGAATAGAAGAATCAATAAAAATTGAAAATGGTGGCATTAGAATGGCAGGTGTAAAATTTTTATCCATAATATCTACAATATCAATTGAAGAAGCAAAATAAGAAACTACCTTATTGATACTTTGTCTTTCTTCTTCAGTGGAGATACATTGGCCTAGTGCTCCAACTAGAGTTCTTCTTCTTGTAAGCTTCCCAGGCTCATTACTTTGGCCTTTTCTACCTGTGCTTCCTCCTCTATTTCATCTTGATATCCTTCCTCATTTGACCTTGGTTCTATTCCCTTCATTTATTCTACATTCCATTTCTCTTTGTCCCTAGGATAATCCATTAGTGATATTACATATCCATGCTCTTCTTCCTCTACTTTATAATCAAGGGATCCTCTTAGAGTAATAAGACCTAATGATTGTCTTTCCTCCAGTTATTATAATTTTAAGGAGGCAAGGAGGACTCTATATTTCCTTTAGTAGGTGATTATGTGGGGAATAGGAGGTGAGGAGGAATATGAAACAAATGAGGGATCCATAGTATTAGGAACTACCACTATAGGTGATGGTGAAGGAATGGAAAGTGGAATAATAGTGGTGAAGGGAAGAATGGATGGAGAGGGGAATGGTATAGTAGGGAGTATTTGAGGAGATACCCCCTCACTAGTGGTGATAGATGGAGATGGACCTTGTTGATGTGATTGAAGAGATGGAGTAGTAGATGGAAGAGATGATAAGGAAGGAAATAAACCCTCAATGGTGGTGATGGATGGATATGGACCTTGTTGAGGTTCTTGATGGGATGTAGTAGTATATGTAAGAGATGAAAAATAATCTTACAAAAACTCTAGGACACTTACCTATGTAGCTATTGTAAGTGGAGGGAAATGAGACCAAGAGAATATAATCATTTATCTATCTTAAGGAGGTGAATTCCTCTAAACTGTAGAAATTATGCCCATGGTAGTAGTAGTTGAATGGGTGGAGGGAATATGGGGACTAGGAAAACCTTTGAGAATATCATTCCTAATTTGGAGGTTTTCCTCCCTTTGACCAATGAACTTTCCCTCTTTTAGATTGGTCTCTCCTTTTGTTGGAGAGGGAGGTTGGTCCTGTTATGTTGGATCTTGTGGCTATGTTGGAAGCCATTGATGACTCCAGGCTTGTCCTGCCTACCTTACCATTTCATTTACTTATTATTTGGTAATTTATGGGTCATATTGAATGGCCTGGGTAATAATTATTAACATCTATTTATCTCTCATGTCGGTCTAAACTTCAAAATCATCTGATACATTTATAAAGATAACATCATGTTCATTCTATTGGTGAATATATCTAATGGTCACCCCATTTTTCTCCTTGAGGATTTGAATATAGTTTCTAATTTTTTCATTGGGGTCCCATTCCTTAAATTGGGACACTTTTAAATTACAATGGGATCAAAATTTTCCCACATGATTAAAGTGTGCCCTTACTACAAACTAAAGTTGCTTGATGCTTAATGGGGTCTTGTAGTAAGAGGATTGATTTTTGAGGCCAAATCCTCATCTATAATATTCTACAATTAGTGGGCAATCTCTTTTTCAAGCACCTTGTCTAGGATGTGACATGGTAAAAATAGAGGGGGTGCTCTTATTCCCTCAATTTTGATTATGGTACAATCTGGATGGTACTAGTACCCAATTTTGGCTATGTTTCTTATAAAATTATTAGATATTTTAGGAATTTAAATTCCATGAATGGCTTGGTAAACTTGAGGATAAAATTCCTAAAAAATCATTTTAATCTCATTCCTAAATATATAGACAAATAGGAAAGAATAATCCTCATATATTCTATTATCCACATATTCTACAGATAATTGTCATAGTTATCCATGGGATCTGTGGACCATCCCAATGACTACATCTAATAGATATGACATCATATACAATTTTTTTTCAGAAAGATTTTTTGCATGTTTAAACATTTTTGCCTTCAATATGACACTAATGATCTCTCATAGGGCAATAATTTTATCAAAAGTCAGGAGAATGTCTAAGAATGAGACCCATTCCATCTGCACATACATAATGCTAGTAAAGTCATACAATATATTCATAAAGGCCATGGCTATTCTAATACCAATATTGAATTTGATTATGTTGTTGGAGGAAATGATTCCCTTATAGTTTAAGTTATGGAACTTTAATAGCCATGTTATAATTTTCCCTCTACAATGTTGTGCTTGAGCCATACATCAGCTAAAACTTGATTATAGGCAACCTCAAGGCTTATAAACTTAAGGTACCTCTAAAATACCCTTATATAAACATATGAAATTGCATTTTTTCCTTCTATAAGATGTATATAGTCCCTAGAGTAAGTACAATCAAAGAATAAGTAATGAAGCAAATCAATATAGGGCATTAACTCATCCATTTGATGGAACCCCATGGTTTTTATTGACATCAAGTCATCAATTTATTGCTTATCTTCCTAGGAAAAATGATCTTGTGAAGATTATGATGCTATTTACTATAATTCATTCTAGATGGTTGAATGGTATAGAAACTTGAAATCCAGGGCATTTTTATTGAATACAGTGTCTATGTATTTGGTGTTTCTAGCAATGGAATATACAAAAAGATCCTATATGTGTGATGGTCTTAGAGATGCCATTTCAATAACCTAGGACTATGTATTTCCTTTGAAAACTATCTGAATGCTCTTGTAAATTTGTGGAAAAATCTAGGGCTTTTGATCACTTGAGAGCTAAGGATTACAATGTTTGATTAATGGTGAAATGATTTTTATTTATTTAGATTTTGTATACATTTCCAAATCTTATACCTTGAATGCATAATTTGTGTAACATCAATGTGAATAATGGAATTTTGACTTTATTCCCATTTCTATTTAAATTCGCTAGTCATGTTAGGTAATTTTTGTTTGCTAAATGGCAAATTTTCATCTATTCATGTATGTTCAGTCATCCCTTTTAAGATAAGTGTCAATCTCTCACTTATTAGATTTTCATTAGCTATTGAACTCATTTATGTGTAATTTGGCCACACATCTCTTTAATTATGACATTTGTTTATTTCTCATTCACCTTGGGTCTTTAGAATTATGATCTTGTTTTATATGTTCCATGGTTGTGAGTTAACAAAATTGACCCACGTGGAGTGACTTTGGGGCAGTGGGAACTCAGAGACATGGGGCCATAATTGTTTTAACTTTGAATTATGAACATCCTCTAGAAGGGATCTACTCAGTAGGATGTTGATGCATGGCATGATCTCAGAGATATGGGTACTTAGAGACTTGGGACCATGAGGCATAGGGCCATTAACTTGATTTTCCTCTTCAAAGTTTTGGATTAATAGAACTGTGCCAACTTTAAAACTCTCAGAAATCAAAACCTTAGGGTACTTAGGCTATAGGGACATGAGGCCATTAGGATTTAATTTTACCTTCAAAGTTTTAGGTTCATGGGATTTCACCATGTGGCATGATATCAGAGCCCTGAGAACTCAAATGACTTAGAATTTTTTGTGAAGATAAATTTATCTTGGTTAATGTGGTTTTGCCATGCAAATGACATATAATAACTTGACTATTGAAAAGGTGTAAATTTTATGTTAAATAATGGTGCATTTTGAGTAATGTGATAGTTCCATCCATCCCATAAATTTAAAATACTTAGGATTTTTTATGAAGGTCTAAGGGTTCTAAGTAACATGATAGTTCCACTTGTCCTAATATTGAAGCTCAGAGATCTTGTGGAATCATAATGAAGGTGGGGTCCAGACATAGAAAGTTTATAAGTCTTTGCAAATAGTACTTTGAACATACAAAAATTAAATAAATACTAGGATGTGATATATTAGATTCATTAGTAAAAAAATCATAAATTAAATTTCCAAGAAATATTATGAAAGTCCAAGGTTTAAAATGAATCACAATTGATGCCCAATCTTTGATTTTCAAATTTGAAATTCTATAAATCTAGACATTGAACATGACCTTAGAACTATGCATATCAAAACTAATATCATGGATATCTAAGGCTTATAAGACATTGAATAAGGATATTCAAATAATAGTGCATCCCTATTTTAATTTATAAAATGGGGTATGTGTGTTAGGGCACTACACACTAGAGGTGGAGATATCCAACTACTGCTTCAATGTTGATAATATTTGTTGTTAGTGTTTCGACACTCCTAAACAATTATAAAATCATGCATCTAGTTGGGTTAGGAAGTTATGGCCATGGGATCATGTGTCATTTTTCTATCTAGACATGCTGGAAGCAATGCATTTTCATGTGGAGGTACTGAAGGTAGAAATGTCAATTGGAGGACAAGAACTTATCTCGTGACTGTAAAAAATATTATATTTCAAGATGGATTACTAAAACATCTACCACATATTCATATCCAAGTTTATATTGATGTGATCTAAGGTTAAATTAGAGGGATTTATATATTTTTTAAAAACTTATGGTTTCTATTTTACACATTCTAAAGTTCACCTTAAAAACTATAATTTTCTCATGTTATGAAAGGCTTTCTTTAGGACAAAATGAGTACTCTGTATCTCAACTGAGAATGATTAAAATCTAAGAACATGATCCTAAATATTATATTACACCCCTAACATGATGGTAGTACCACTTTTAAGGCATGAAGCATCAAAAGTGGAGATATTCATTACTGCTTCAATGTTGATAACATTTGTTATCAGTGTTTTTGTTCTCCTGAATAATTGTAAAAATACACATCCAAGTGGAATTATAAATTGGGGTCATGTCTTCATGTGTAATTTGCCTATCTAGACATATTTTAAGTGATATATTTGCATGTGGAGGTTTCATAAGTGGAAATATCAGTTAAAGGACAAGAACTTGTCTATTAATTACAAAAAAAGTTATATTTTAGAACTGCTTACTATGACATCTACCACAAATTCATCTTCAAGGTTTGATAGACATTCTATAGGGTAAAATTATAGCTATGAGACATGGATGTGAGGATTTTTTTAATGTTTTTTAAAATGACTTATGGTTTCCATTTTATGCATGTTTGAAGTTTGCCTAAAAACCTATAATTTTATCATATTGGGAAGGACATTCTTGAGGCTAGAACGTGTACTCCATCTTTCAATCAGATGTTATAAGAGGCCAAAAATCTAGTATTAAACATTATTCACCACCCTTGATGTGTTAGCATCTCTAGTTTTTACCCATAAATAATTAGAATTAGATATCTCTAATTGCTTCTTATCATGTGTATTGAGAAAGTGACAAATGAGTTCAACAAGAGTGATAGAGGATAAAACAACTGATCCATTAGAATACATATTAAAATTAGAGAGGATTAAACTATAAGGAAACATTATGAAATATATATCATTTGATAGGTTTAAGAATCACAATTCACCTATCCTTTGGGCCATGTATATCTTCTGGCCCTAGTTTTGTTGTAAATAACAATATTGATCCTAATAGCGATATTGATGGATATGAGTTCATGATCATATGAGCCTATAAAATACTAATGCTTCCATAAACACACCTTATCACAACCATCTCAATCAAGCCTTGCAATAAAGGATTCAAATAAAGTGTATGATCGTGAAGAGTTGAATGTGGATTTCTATCATTAGACATTGACAATCTCCAATGCATCAAATATCATCCAACACCAATCCCTCATATGGCATATCCAAGTGTCATCTACTCTAAACCATCCAAACCATCCACAAAATATCCAAGTATAGTATCTCCAAGTTTCATCTGTAAAGGCCAAATGATAGTATACTAGTGTAGAAAGGGTATACACATTAGAATAGGGACAACATCATATCAAACATTTTATCCCATATAGCATCAAATAATGTAAAGACAAATATAAGTCTTGACACATAATATAAAAGCATCATATCCATTTAAAAACCAACCAAAACATGAAATGTCATTAACAAATCCAATAAGGATGATAAGACTATCCACAAGTAGATAATAATAGTACCCCATTCCAATTAAGGACCATAAATAAAATCATCATATGGTGTAGCCCACACATGAGAGGCACTTCACACTATTATATGGATATATCTCAAACATTATACTATTTTCTCCCATATAATTTTAATTGAAACATTTGTTAAATTATTGTAAGTTAGTTTTAATAATTACATGAAGGAAATATTAAAGATGATCATATTTAAATATGTCCACACAACCATCAAATTTAGTTTTGAAATAATAATTTGGGTCAAATTGTATGCATAAAGATGATCACCAAAAAATGCGAATATATTTATTATAGAATGTTGGGTGAATACTATATAGGCATACAATGCCAAAAATGTGTGCATTACCATATAGGCATACAAAAAAGTACATGATCTAAGACACATCCTACTCATAAAAAAACCTCCTGCTCTTTGCCTTCTTTGAATAAGGCTCTCCCTCAGATGCCTTGATCATATATGAAGATCACTCAAATTCCTTAGATTACTCTAAGATACAACTTTGAGTCCTTTTACACTTATATCTCGCATATAGATGAACATGTTCATATAAAAATATTATTAGAAACTTTACATACTAGACATACAACCAAGTTTAGAAATTATGATACAAAAATTATTTAAACACACACTTACTAAAATCTTGTGGTCACATTAAATTTTCCTTTGACATTCAATAAGTTTAATGATAGGTCAAGCTAAAAGCACAAGACTGTGAAAGGGAGAAACAACATGAATAAGTTCCATACTAATATTCTGAATGAGACTATCAGATGTCATCAAACAACCTTACAATCACAATACATTCACGTAGGTTGTGACAATCCTTCAAATTTACTTAGAAAATGTAGTAATTTTTTGTTATTATTAAACAATTAACATTCATTCCATATAATAAAATAATACAATATACCAAAACCATAACTAAGAATAATAGTACTTTGAATTAAAATACTACATATAATATACATCTTATAAACCTCCAAGGAAAGTAAATACAATAGGACACAACTATGACTGGTATCACAATAAAAAAACTATTATTCAAATATACAAATGCATAATATAATTACATTCCTTTAGGCATATGACTTAATACAATAAACAGATACCAAGCTCTTTGGATCTCAAGTTATGCTAACTCATGTATCACTGATAATCTCAAGTGTCATCTCCACGTAGTACAATAGTGAAGGAGGGAGAGCATCATTTGAATGCTTTACCACACCAACCATGGACCAATGATCTCTTGTATAATCCCTTATTAGGAAATGGCCCTACCTTCATAGATAGATAGACAAAATGGTGTGAGAATCTAGTGAGATGTGTTAGTATCCCATGTGCTATAAGATTTCTAAAAACATGTAGTGTACCATAAATAAATATGTTCTAACATGATATCGAAAAACATGAAAATGAAATATATGAAATGATAATGTATCTAACATTAATTTGGCCAAATTTTTCAAATA
This sequence comes from Torreya grandis, assembly GCA_037957365.1. Lineage (NCBI taxonomy): Eukaryota > Viridiplantae > Streptophyta > Pinopsida > Cupressales > Taxaceae > Torreya > Torreya grandis. The sequence goes on along the minus strand of JARHVA010004146.1, from coordinate 514,030 downwards.
ATATACTATCATTTAGATAGGTTAATTTCATAACACACCACTTGATCAGATTATCTATTGGTGGTACTACTTAGGCTAGTGAAACCCATCTCACTACCTATTAGTATCATCAATACGGTTTCCAAAATAAACTTATATCTATATCATAGTATATAAATCAAAGAATCATACAGATTTCATCTTCTATGCAATAATATCACATCACAAGCTAAATAAGGAGAAATCAAGATATACACATGTTCATCTATGCATAAATGAATCTTACATTAAAATCAGTCATAAATTGGAAATAATAACCACTGTTTATACCACTTGAGTAAAACACACATTAAACTATAGACTATTTCAATCAGATCCAAGTAGCTACAACTCAAGGCAACCCATATTATCTTAGTCTAGTGTTTATAAGAATGACTATTAGTTTTATCACAATCAGTCATATAAAGTAGTCATAATTACAAAGAAGCATATGAGTTTAAACAACTAGAACATATAATAACACAAGTCATACAATTTCATATAATTGTATCTTGACATTCATTTACATTATCAAGGTCATATTCACACAAAAATGATATACTACCAAATGTTACAACACATACTATTCAAGTAGCAACCAACACACATATATATTTATGTAGGTGTGGGCTAAGATCTATCAAATACAGTATGTACCATCTAGGTAATTTTTATATTGTAAACTCTATGACATACCATACTATCATATCTCATCATGCACGAGTTCCCTACTCAAACATGAACACACAATATTACACATAATTAATAAATAGACAAGCAAATGATTATACCTCTCAGGTATAGCCTAGACCTTTTTGTTAATAAAAAAATCATAACTTCTAGGTACACAACTCGATGCTATATTTTATATGATTTATTTATATAAAAACATATGCCAACACACTAGTACATTTAAATATACTCATATTAAGTATCATTCATTAGTTTCCATTACTGTAAGCATATAAGTAACAAAAATCTAACATGCTATTTTTGAAGCATTAAATAATTAATAACCAAATTATTCCATAATCTTTCATTCTAAAAACTTAATATAATTTACCTCATTCCTCTCTACGAGGTCTACTTTCATTTGATGCATGATGTCATGTAAGACGTTAATTATCATATCCTTTAAGTAATAATGGATGCATATGTACATGCATATATATTGAATAGGTGAATAAATATTACCATTAAGAAAAACTACCCTATTGACAATAACTCATTAAGTCATGTCAAATGCACAAGTCATATATAAATTACAAATTCAAATATATACTAGACTAACTCATACATGTAGCTCACTATCAAACACTTTAAAATAAAGTGATTATTTTATTGATTTAATCATAATCACGCTCTTTAAGAATAACTCAACCATTGATTTAATTACTCAACTAGTGTTCCATTTTAATATTATAAGGATCCCATGATAATCATGCTCTTTATTTAAAAATATTTTAAAGAGTGGGCATTTATAATATTTAAACTCAACGCTTAACTCATTGTTTCTAATAGACAGGGCATTTTAGGATATAATAGATTTTTGCATTGATTCTTCAACATTCTTTGCTATGATTTCATTTGATAATTGCTCTTAACCTAGACATGTTTTAACATAACATTGCACCTTCTGGTTCATAAGGATTTAAACTTATACAATAAAGGATCAAAACATGTTGCCTTATTTTATATAAACTTTTGAATAAAGTCTTTGTGAAAACATTTTATATTTGTTTAGTCAGATCGTGGAAGTTGAAAATAAGGCCATTTAGCTGCCAAAGATTTTGTCTCTAATTTTCATTGAGTTTTAACTTTGAGATAGATTTAGCTGTTATACAAATTTGAGGCAAGTTATTTTTTTTCATTTCCTTATATAATGATTCATTTATAGTTATTTTCTATTTAATTCTTTCAAATCTATGCATCTTACCTTTGAAGTAAATAATCTATAAATACAATGTGATTTAGATTCCACTTTGAAAATTGTTGTAAATTGATGCATTTTTTTGAGTTAAATCATTATATTGGATGACTCTTATATGTTTTGATGCTCGATAAATGACTTTATATTTGTAGGTTTTATAAAATCTTCTTATAGAGAAATGCAATTCAGATTCCAAAACAAACTCATCTTGAGAGCTATGGCTCTAATATCCTTGGAAAACTCTTTGAAGAAAATAGATGTCAATCTGATAAATCACTCATATTCATTGTAATACAATTTCGTGGAAATCTATTTGCTAGAAAATTTACAGGGAAAATCATGTTGCTTGCATTTTGAGTCCCTTTGACGGTTCAAAAGCTCAATTTTATATACCATAATGGACAAAGGAAGGTAGTTGAAAAAACATTGATAGAATTTAAAAATTTAAACTCAAGTCTTATGAAAATGAAACACAACTTTTTAAATTAATTTGCTACACTCTAAATTGATACGCAATAAATCATTTACTACACTAGGGTTTATGATGTGGGATGAAGCAGTCAAACCTGACTCAAAGATACAATACACAATAGTGTTAAGTTCAACGTGGGCCTCTCACAACAAATACAACATTGATCTATACAAATTAGGATGTAAGCTAGACATAAGAGGTCACAACTTGTAAATATAATACTTAGGATCTTCCATAAATGAACACAGGCCAACAAAAATCAATATGCAATTGTAGAATCAAACACTGGAAAAAAATATAACACAAAATCTAAGAAAAACACAAGCTTTTTAATATGGCCTAATCTTTTTATAAAAATGAGATGACGGGTTTAATGACTAAGCACAATCCATGGAATATAAATTACATAGGTCTTTACATATTCATAATGCTATATAAAGACTATAAAACATAACCTACAGGCTATAAAAATATACCTCAAAAAATAATTACAGAACCTTAATATTCTTTGAAGATTTTGCCTTTATCTTCTTTAATTCCCCTCTTCTAATTCTCTTGCTTCTTCCATGTGTCTCCATCTATTTTTGTGTCTTTCCAAATTCTCAAAGGCTTTATTTATAGAAAATAATCCTCTCTCCAGAGCTGTGCCCATTCTTGCATGTTAAATTCCCCCTCTCATACATACTATTTTTCACTTTTGTTTATATTTACTAACTACAGTTAATTATTTCTTTCACTTTAGTTTACCAACTAATATCCAAAACATGATAATTTAACTAAAATAATTATAAATTTCATTTTCTTAATTTCAAATAAATTCTTGCATGTAAATTCAAGATTTATCTTTAAATTATATTAACTCAATCTTCCATGCAATTTTTAAAACAATGTTAAATAATTATTTAACTAAAAGATAAAATAAGTCATTAATTACATTTTATTTGTAAAATAATTATTTCCACAATAATTATTTTTATTAGCACTAATATCCATTTTTCAAATTTAAATTTAAAAATCAAGTCAATTAGGCTAAAGAAAAGTAATGCATACTAAAATTAATTCTCCACACACAAACATAATCACAAACAATAATTCACAATTATGCACTAACATTTATGGCTATCATTTAAAATCTACTGTGCATGTGTGTAGGGTCACTAGAATTTTCCACTGATATTTCCCCCAATCATTCCATATAGCCAATCCTCTTCGATGATGCTCTCCCACATCAATCTCTGAGGGTATGACCAATGTTGCATCCACCTCGTAAAAAGTAGGTATTTAGTTTGAATCATCATAAATATCCACCAATGATTCAAAAACTAACAGATATACATCCTCAATGTAAAAAATTATCAAAATATAATTGTCACAAAATGTATAGTAATCAACATATTACTCTCCCATGTCATAAAGATCAAAATTAAAGTAGTAGAAATCAGATATTAATCCTACTAATCAATGGATTAGAGGATATTAATTATAAGGTAAAATTAGGATGTAACATCCTCCCATCATAAAATTAGTCATCACCTGGATGACTCTTATTCAAACAAAAGTTATGATTAACAAACATAGTCTAACATCATAAAAATACAATATTAAGTAGCATATCATGCAATGAAATACAAAATAACTAAAGAACTTATACTAGTTTTCCTAATTAGCACTAATATTAAAAAATTAGTCCCACAAGACCTTACTATGTGACATTTCTTATTAGGCAAACAAGTTTTGTGAATGTCACTTATGTTGATTGGTTATATCATGACCACCCTGGGGTCTAGAACCGTAAGAAAAGTCTAATCAATAACTTGATAAAAGTTTCAATGCTAACTTAACAATACATAAATTCTTCACAAAAGTCCAAATAAATGATCACATGACTGGATTTGACAAGTTGCACTTGTCAAATCCTAGATTTTATAATTCCATCTATCGGATCTAACTTAGTAACAACTGAGTCTATGTGAGGCTAAGTTGGATACAGTCCTATCACTTATAACACACATTCGCAAATCACCAATTATTCCTTAGGTCTTTATGACCATACAATATTTAAAAACTCTATATGCTTATATGAATCACAAATCTCTACTAATAGATCATAATAAACAATACTATATGCTAAAATATTCCATATGTACTAACATACACACAAGAGAAATCATACAATCATTCTGAGTTTGTATTAAGTTGCTACTAATCAATCATAACTAGTATCATATTTTGCAACTTAATATATAATGTTATATTCATAGTAAAGAGAAAAAAATATCATAATTAACTTAACATACAAAGGTTAAGGATTATACCATCCTTTCCACCTTATAAGTGAGACAATGTCTCCTTGCTTGCACAACTAGCACACAACAATTAATTTTTTTTATCTTAACCCTCTTAAATTACCAAGATGTTTTACACATCTTATACCTTATTTTCTCCTGATAAAATTCATCCATATTACTCTTCAAAACAACATGCTTCAAAGGAGAATAATATCAATCTAACAAAGGTATTTAATAACATAATAGTTATAATCAATATAAATTCAATAGCAACCATTCCTTGTGGTCAAGTTCATAAATTAGATAAAATATTACTTAATAAATTTACAAAGTGTAAAAATAGAGAAATAACATCTCATAAACAAAACTTTCTACATACCCTCATATGGTAAAAAAGAAACATCCTAATCCATGTTGCCAAACACTATTCACTTACCAAATTTATAAGTGTAGTATGATCACCTACTTCCACACTGAAAAGAAAATATGAACCACAAAGATGCATAAAAAATAAGTAGAAAACACTATCCAAAAAAATAAGGAGAATAAGATCAACCAACAATTCAAAAATAAGTTTTCCATCAAAGAAAAATCTATATCAACATCCTGAAAATATGACTTTTCTTTGTAGTTTAAAATGATGTAAGAGGAGAGTGAGAGAATAACAACTCACCTCTAAGATAACTAAGAGAGAAGACAAATCTTCTCAAATCTATAAATATAAGGATGTTAATATAAATAACACACTCCTAACACAAAGGAATACCCAATCAAAATGTCTACATTCAATTATAAGAAAGTTTCCATCATACTAAGTGGTGCCAAACTAGAATGGCCTTTAGGAGTTCCACTCCTAGGATTTGTGTACGTAAGACACAAAACTAATACATAAATACATTGTTAGAGATACAATCACTGAGAGAGGGTGAATCAATGATTCAAGATACTTCAATTTTAATTGTAGTCCTTTCATACTATTAAACAATCAACATATATCAACTTGATCAAGCAACATTAATAAGAGAGTTCATTCATTCAATGCATACACAAGATCAAACACATAACACATAGTTCCTATGGCAAACCCTCATGGGGAATAAAATCCACTCTCAATCCTACAACATAAATGGACTATATCCTATAAGATATTACAAACAAGAGAATGATCAACTCATTTAGACTACCTGCCTTTAGTAAAACACCTATTTTACAAGGAGCAACTACCACTAAGGAAGACCAACTCCTTTAGACCCTCCTTTGATAAGAACACTTCCACCTTAGAACTAATGTATTTAACACCTAATGATGGATCTCTGGATATTAATCTTTTCACCTTTCAACAATAACTCTGTCACCCAGCACACCCTATTGGCCAGAGCATATTACATACTTGAACCAACCTATAAAGATCAATTAGGATAGATTACATATCCCAACTAGCCCCACTCTTCATCTCTGCACACTCAATACATATTTCACAACATCAATTTAGTCATAACATCAAAAACTTGACCAAATGGTCATACACACAGTCCACACACTGATTTGCCTCTCAGATCTGTTGTTTCCAAAATCTGTCACTCATTTTTGGGACAACATATGAACTATTTTGGTCCCACAGGCCAAAATTATCTCTTCCCTTCTCAAAAATTATTTTGAGCATTCAAATTCTTCATTATTCAAGCTTTTTTAGTTAAGGGACTAACAGGTTTAAAAAGTTCAACGGCTTCAACAGACGAGCTCTCATAAAGGAACAAGTTCCCAACACTCAGGCAATTTCAAGATTGGTTCAACACAACGGTTCAACCAAAAATGTTCATCGACAACCTTCAAACAAAGGATTGAACCATTAAACCATTGAACTATTGAACCCCACTTCTAAAAGGTTCAAAGGTTTAACGGGTTCAAAGGTTCAACGACGTTGGCAAGCTTAAAGAGTTAAGCACTTTGACAAAAGTTCAAAGTTCAACCACTTCGGCAAGTTCAACAGCTTCAAAAGACTTAGCAAAAAGAAGGAAGATTGAACCGTTGAACTATTGAACCTTGAACTGGAAAGGTTCAAAGGTTCAATGCAGTTGGTTCAACTGGTCAATTGAATAGGCAGAATAAAAGATTGAACTGTTGAACCAAAGTTGGTTCAATTGGTCGGTTCAATCGAATAGTTCAAGGGAGTGCCCCAAAGCTGAAAGGGCAAGTGCCCTTATAGAGGGTAGTTTACAAAAGGCAAGTGCCCTTGTGGAGGGTAGGGAACATTTGCTCAAAGATCAAAGAGAAGGCTGAAAGGGAAGATTTCCTTTAGACTTTTTGTTTGAGAAAATTACCAAGTAAAAGAACCAAAAGAATTCCTTCAGAAAGATTTTCCGTGAAAGAATTTCTCAAAGAAAAATACTTTGGACAAATTATCTGAAGGAATTCCTTCAGATATTTTTCTCGAAGGAATGATCAAAAGCCTGGTGGAAAAGCGCCTAAGTCAAGGGAAGATTTCCTTCAGACAAAATATTTGAAGGAATTCCTTCAGACATTTTGTCCAAAGGATTTGAAGGAAAAGGCCACCTGAAGAATCTCGAAGGGCAAGTACCCTTGCAAGGGGCTCTCAACACCCAAAAAATGGACCTTTTTCAAAGACCTGAAGGGACACCTTCCCTTCAGGGTGTTCCAAAGACACTAAGCCGAAGGAATTTCAAGGCTTCAAAAGACTTAGCCAAAACAAAGGATTCTGTGAAAGAGATTGAATCGTTGAACCTTGAACCAAAATGGTTCAAAGGTTCAAAGGTTCAAAGAAGCTCCAAGCAAAGGAAGGAAGTGGAAGATTCCAGAGACTAGTTCAAAAAGATGGTTCAACCAAAGAGCAAGAAATGCGATTGAACTAGGGAAGCGATGGAAACAAGGAACTAATAAAGACCACCTAAGCCATTAAACTATTAAACCAATGAACTTTCAAAGGTTCATGGTTTAATATGGTTCAAACAACCAGTAACCATTGATGTCCCTACAGATGTCAAATTTAGGGTAATAGAATATCCGTTAATTTTCAAATATAATGTGAAACTTGAAGGATGAACCAAGTGACCAGCTGAAGAAGATAGCTCGAGAGCTCTAATTACAACATGAAAGAAGAGAAGGCCATATAATATATTGAAATATCTATGAAAGAGTTATTTTTGATAGGTGAAATAGTCCACCAAGTAGTCATCTGAGCACACCAAATCAAGGACACGACCTATTTTTCTTCCATGAAGTAAAGGCAAAGTGGACAACTGCACAAATAAGAAGGAAAGGACCTGGAGACCTATACTTTGGAGGAGACATATGAGATGAATTGGCACGCCACAGTTAAGGCCGATGCATTGTTCCAAGCATGGCCCCTTGATATAACTAAAGATGTATTCAAGGTATTGAATGCAGCATGGGCCGTTCCATGAAAAAAAGTGCCAAGCCTTTCTTGGATGTTATACATTGTAATCTCTTGTTTGATGTAAAGGAGATCTTTTCAGTTATAGAAGCAAAAACTCTACCAAAATTGAAAGGCAACTATTGAGACTTTGAGCTTAGGTTGTTAATAATATTTCTTTGTTTGAATGAGAAAATAAGTTACTTTCAGATTTTGTGCTGTTATAGCTTGGGTCATTTTAGGAGATTGTTCTTATGTCTATATTTTGAATGCATTCTTGTCCATTTATTGAAATAAGTAGAACTAGTGGAAGTAATCAGGAAGGTGTCCTGAAGCCAACTGTGGAGAGACTTTGTGCTGCCATAATTGCCTGTACTGTGTTTGTTTATTTTCTATTCCTATGTAAAGGATCTTGGGATGACTTTGTGCCCCCATTATCCTTCATATTTCACTCTTTGGGCAGTTGAGGTGGAGACTTTGTGTTGCACTTCATTCTATTGGTTACTGTGCCCTTGTTACTTGTTGGTTACCCACCAGAAAGAATTCCTGCACCTTGTTGCAAGACCACTTCTGAAAGAAGAGAAGTGCCTTCAATATTATCACCAAGATTTCTCCTTTGTCTATGAACATCATCTCTAAAAAAGAGAGATGGATGGTGTAGTCCTACCCCTGAGTGTTATTTTTTGCTTATATCTATAGTATATAGCTCCTCATATTTATAGGGAACCTCCCCTTGATGAGAGGAGAGATTTGTCCACCTCTGATGTGGTAAACCTACACATTTGGCCGACCAATCTCCCTATGCTATGGTTGAAGAGACCTATTTTGCTCATTAGTTAGCTGGTGACAAAATATTCACCCAACATTTTTTAACAACTCTACTGGAGAACAACAAGCATTTCCAATCCTTTTCTAGTCTTTTCAAATTGAAGCATTTCATATCACTGGGAAATGAAGTGAAGTAGGAAAGAACACTGCCAGCTCCACACAAATTTTTTTTGGCGACTTCGCTGGAGATAAGCACATGATTTGAAGCCTCAAGCTTCAAGCTGAAGCATGGCTAGTTCTTTCCCATTTTAATTCTACAATCTGGCAACTCCATGCTATACTAGAAGTTAGAGAGCCCAAGGTGCTGTTGACCCTATTTTTGAGTTGGTGTAGTAGGGTAATTTTGATTTGTTTCCTCCACAACTTCAAGTTCAATGATCCAGGAGTGTTCTTCCTACCTATACCAGGTCACCAACACAAGGCAGAGCTTCTTTTTCTACTGTTAGTAGATCTTTGCCTATACATACTCCACCCATATTTGTTATCCTCCTTTTCCCTAATCAAATCATGGTGGTTTAAGGCCCCTGGGGTAACTCTTTCTGTTGACTCAATTTAACCCCACCTCGACATGAGCTTCCATGCAGTTTAAAGAAGAATTTCCCCAAATTCTTTGGTGATGGGAGAGTTCATCCTGATGAACACATTACAACTTTTAGCATAGCCTGTGGCATGATAGGCATGGAGTATGAAGACGTAGCAGTTAGGCTGTTTATGGAAACACTACAAGGTGCTGCTACAGACTAGTTCTACCATCTGCAAGCTCGGTCAATGACTGAATGAGACACTCTCAAAACCAAATTTGAAGCAAGGTTCAAGCCTATAGAAGATGCACATGCCTTGTTGGCCCAACTCACATAGATGAAGAAGGAACCTCATGAACCTATGAGGGACTTCATCGCCAAGTTTGACAAGTTGAGGAACTAGATTCCTATAATTACTCAGCCAACACCTGAGAATCTTAAATGCTTCTTCATCAACTCACAGCTGCCTGAAGTGAGTTTTCCATTGAGATGAGCTGGCCACATAGACCTTGCTACTACTCAAGATTTATCTACTGAGGTAGAAGATGACCTTATCTTGGTAGGAAAGATAAGGAGAGATCCTAACAGAGGTAAATCTTCTTCATCTTTTGAATACTCACCTATAGTCACCATTGATCTAATGGTGTAGAAGCTATCAAATAAATTGCTAGCTCTTAGAAAGAAAATGGTGTAAGGGATGTCATCTGCTCCTTCATATAGATATGTATCAAGGAGGACATTTCCTAATCAGTCATATCAAGGCAATGCTACTAGAAATCAAGGGCAAATAAATCTTCTTCTCCCACGAGGGAACTTTGCCATTGAAGCGCCTCCAACCAATTCAACAATTGGATATCTTGAAGTTGAATCAGATTTCTCCTTCTAGCTTGAGTTGAACCTAGAAGATGATGTTAATCTCTTCACAGAGGGAGAAGAAGAATTAGCTAGCGACTCCAACATTGGTTTCCTAAATTACAAGGATGAACCTAGAGGTAAAGGTAAAGCAGCTGAGGGATCATACGCTATGTTCACCTTGTCCAAGAATCAGTTAGCCTAGCAAGCTGATAAAGAAAAAATAGAGGAGTGACCTTAACCAATAATTTCAATTACTACGTGAGAAACTACTCTAGCTTTCCAGCCAAAGGACTCGGTGATTGCAAGAAAGGTAAGTACATCAAACATCCCTACACCTTCTACTTAAAATTCACAGACCGGTCTTCCCCCTCCCAAAAATCAAAAGGATGAACTCCCATCCTCTATACCTAGTTCATTTCAAATATTTGACATAATTGATCATATAAAGAAAACCAAAATTCAAATGTCTGAATTTAAATTCCTGCAATCCAACCCTGAGCAGTTAGATAAGTTAGTTTAATGTGTAAAGAACCAAGCCATCCCTGTAAGACAAGTAATTCTGAAGGTAACTCCTATGTCCATTTGGAATAACCTTGTCATTGCTCTTCCTACTACTCCTGGAAGGACTGAACCATTTTATGTCTCCCTACTAATAAATAGACATCAACTAAATAATTACATCATAGACTCAAGTATGTCTGACAATGTCATGCCTGTCAAAGTAGCTAAATCCCTTGGTCTCACACTGACTAAGACATTTAGGAGATGTTTCTCCATGGAGAACAAATAAGTGACATTGCTTGTATAGATCAAGGATGCCTAATTTGCATTTACAACATTCCCAAAAAAGAGAATCAAGATGATAGTCCTGGTGGCCGACATCCCAGCCTCATATGGTATCTTTCTTGGGTGAAATTTCTACAAGGATGTTGGTGGTGAGTTGAGCATGGACCTATCTGAGGCAAGGATCCTAGTCAAAGGTGTTATGAAGAGATTTCTCCCTGAAAAAGAAGCAAAATATGTGGTCACTAAAACATCAGTGCCTAAAGCTCAAAATCTGTTTGAGTCTTCAGGCATGGGTAATTACTTCTTATCCATGGAGGAAGTTCATGAGGTATCTGATGAAGCTCCTAAAGATGACAATCTAAAAATTGGTTTAGATGAAACAACAAAAGATAGGATAAAGTGTAGTGTAAACATAGAAGAATCTCCCCCTCCAGATGAAGAATAATCTAAGGAAAAATTAGTGTCTAATGAGGTATGGATTCTAGAATTTGATGGTAGCTACTCCTTAGCTAGTTCAGGAGCTGAGATTATGTTGATATCTCCTCAAGGAGATACTTTTCCTTCTTCATACAAGTTGTAATTCAACAACACTAACAACACAATTGAGTATGAATCTCTATTGCTTATATTGAAGGCTGCTCAAGACAAAGACATCAAGCCCCTTCATGCCAAAGGAGATGCTGAATTGGTGGTTTGTTAGGTAAGGAACCTGTATCAAACCAAAAATGAGAGATTGCGCCACTACCACAATCTAGTTTGGGATCAAATTGAAAGCTTTGATGCTTTCAACATTTCTACTATACCTAAGGAATTCAATGACCGAGCTGATGCACTGGCTATTTTAGTAACTCTCTTAGTTCCTCACCCTGATTTTAAGGGAGATAGGTACACTATTGAACTAGTCTTTTGACCAAGTGTGCCTGACAATGACAATCATTGGCAAGTGTTCAATGGTGACAACCAAATCATTGCCTTTTTGGAGTAAAAAGATAGCTTTGAATAGATTCATTTTGAAGGTAGTGATCCTCAAAAGCTTGAACCAGCCCCTAAATCAAGTGTAGATGCAGGTGATGAATTCTTGCAACTTAAAAGAAATAAAATCTCAAAAGGCCTGGTTTCCCTTGAGAAGCTATTTGACAGACATGATAGGTTTATCAAATAGCAACAAACAGATTCAAGCTCCTCCTAGGAGTTTGATCAAATAAATTTGGGTACCAAAAAAAATTCTAAGATGGTGAACATTGGGAAGTGCTGCACTCAAAAAGAAAAGTTCAAGTTCACTACTCTGTTCAGCCAGTACATGGATGTCCTAGCATACTCCTATGATGATCTGAAATCACTCAGGCCTGATAAAATTCACCATGAAATCCCTCTTAAGAGTGATTTAGTGCCTTACAAGTAAAAATCTAGGTAGTACAATCTAAAGAGATCACATACTATTCTATCTAAAATACAAAAAATGCTAAATGCTAGGATAATTTTCCCAATCCATCATTCCACATGGATTGCAAACATAATGCCTGTGAGAAAGAAGAATGGCAAAATTTGCCTTTTCATGGAATTCAAGAAGTCATCCTTAAAGGATAACTATCCTCTACCCATCATGGATCAAGTCCTTCAGATAATGACTGGTTTAGAGATGTTATCAATGCTAGACGGCTTCTCAGGATACAATCAAATTGAAGTTGGTGAAGTAGACCAGCACAAAACTACCTTCACCACATTTTGGGGCACTTTCGCATATCGAAGAATGCCATTTGGCCTGATAAATATTGGTGCCACCTTTTAGAGAGTAATGGACCTTTCTTTCAAAGATGAAATAGGTAAGTTCATTGTGGTATACCTTGATGACTTGATCATCTTTTCCAAGCATCGCCCTGACCATGTGCGCTATTTGCAACAAGTGCTGGAACGATGCCACAAAAATGACATTTCTTTAAACCCCAAGAAATCTATTTTTGGAGTAATAGAAGGGAAGCTTCTTAGGCACATTATATCCTAAGAAGGCATAAATATTGACTTAGAAAGAGTCAAATCCATTCAGGAGCTTACCCTACCCATGAGTAAGATTGTGGTTCACTCTTTCTTTGAAAAAGTGAATTTTTTATGAAGATTCATTCCTAAGTTGCTGAGAAGACTCACCACATTATAAACATGATGAAGGGAAAGGCCACTTTCAGCTAGATTGAAGAAGGCAAATTGGAATTTCAAGATATTAAGACAGCTATTGCCCATGCCCCAATTCTAGTTTGCCCAGATTATACCAAGGATTTTACAATGTATAGTTATGCTTTTGAGTACACACTTTTAGTAATTCAAGTTCAACAGAACTAAGGAGGTGTGGAATCTCCCATTTCTTTCATGAGCTGTCCTCTTAGAGCTCATGAGTTAAAGTACTCAAACATGGAGAAGCATGCTTATGCAGTGGTAAAGGTAGTGAAGCATTTCCACTTTTACATCTTGAATTCACACACTACTACCCTGGTTCTTGACATCACAATCAAATCCATATTAACTCAGTAGGCTTTTAGAATGAAAGGAGACAATTGGATTGCTAAAATTTAGGATTTTGATCTAGTCATCAAACCAATGAAGCTAGTGTAGGGAAGGGGCCTATGCCAATTGATTGCTCATAATTGACCAGAAGAAACAGAGCATGGAGAAAAAGAAATTGAAGACACGCCAACAATCCTCTTTGTCTCCACCACAAATGAGTGGTATTCAAGTATTTCTCATTTCCTTACTTATGGTGAGTGTCTTGCTCACCTGTCTCATAAAGAAAGGAGGATTGTCAAGTTAAAAGCTGCCAATTTTATCCTATGGGACAACAACTTGTATAAGAAGAACCTTGATGGAGTGTTCTTTCACTGTGTGGATAAAGAGTAGTAGAACCAACTTTTAAAGTGCTTCCATAATCTGGCCTATGGAGGACATTTTTATACTCTTATAACTGCCCATAAGATTTTGTGAGCCAGGTATTACTGGCTTACTCTATTTCAAGATGCATACAAATAGGTACGAAGGTGTGAGCTATGCCAACAGTTCATTGGAAGACCCAAGTTAGCTCCTCTACCTCTCAAGCTAATGGTGATAGAAGAGCCATTTCAGTAATGGAGAATCAATTTTATTAGTGCTGTAAACCTATCTTCAAGTGCTGGACATGATTATGTCCTCACAGCCACAAATTACTGCACCAAGTGGTTGGAAGCTATTCCAACCAAGCATGCTAATTTAGAATTAGTGTGCAATTTCCTCAAGGAGAACATCATTTCCAAGTTTGGGGTCCCAACCAAGATTGTCACAGACAACACAACTTGTTTCTCTTCCCAAGAGATTACTCAATTCTATTTTTACTATGGGATTACCCTCTCCCACTCTTCTGATTATTTTCCACAAGAGAATGGCCAAGCTGAATCAAGCAACAAGAACCTGGTGACTATCATCAAGAAGGTGGTAGATGACAACCAATGAACATGGCATAAAGCATTGATTGATACTCTATGGGTAGACATAATTACATCAAAGAGGGCAATTGATATGTCACCTTTCCAACTTCTTTATGGTCTCAATGCTGAGATACCAATCACCTTGGAATTTCCAGCATTGAAATTGGCTAAGGTAGTCGAAGATCAGACATATGAAAGCTCCATCGATAAGAGGGTCATGTGCTTGACTGAGATAGATGAGCAAAAAATTATGGTGTTGGATCAAATTGCTACACATTTATGTCTGGTGAAGAAGCTCTTCGACTAGAAAGTAAAAAACTATGATTTCTAGATTAGAGATCAAGTCCTATTGTGGAACAAGAGAAGAGAACCAAAGGGAATGCATGGGAAATTTGACTCTCTTTGGAGGGGCCCTTTTACTATCCATCAGATCAATGGTAAAAATAGTTTTCTATTGAAGTATCAATATGGCACACCCTTTTTTTTGCCTCACAATGGGCAGCATCTAAAGCACTTCAATTCTTGAAGTATCATATAAGATCATCTGTACATATGTATATTTGTATAGTCTTTTGTTCTATTTTATGCTTTTTGTTTTCATTTTTGGCACCTTTCTTTTTTGGGTAGCATGAATCCATAGCCTAATGGCATACTTAAAGGCACTGGAGATTTTGGTTTCTACTTCCCTTAGTTGTTCTAAGTTTTCAATTGAAGGAAGTTCCCCAACTGGAGCCAACTGTTGTTCCCAAAATTTGTCACTCATTTTTGGGACAACATATGAACTATTTTGGTCTTGCAGGCCAAAGTTGTCTCTTCCCTTCTCAAAAATTGTTCTGAGCATTCAAATTATTAATTATTGAAGATTTTTCAGTTAAAGGACTAGCAGGTTCAAAAGGTTCAACGGCTTCAATAGACGATCTCTCATAAAGGAACAAGTTCCCAACACTTAGGCAATTTCAAGATTGGTTCAACACAATGGTTCAACCAAAAATGTTCATCAACAAGCTTCCAACAAATGATTGAACCATTGAACCATTAAACCCTACTTCCAAAAGGTTCAAAGGTTCAATGGGTTCAAAGGTTCAATGATGTCGATAAGCTTAAAGAGTTAAGCGCTTCAACAAAAGTTCAAAGTTCAACCACTTCGACAAGTTCAACGGATTTAAAAGACTTAGAAAAAAGAAGGAAGATTAAATCATTTAACCTTGAACCAAAAAGGTTCAAAGGTTCAAAGGTTCAACACGGTTGGTTCAAAGAGATTGGTTCAAGCGGTCAATTGAATAGGCAGAACAAAAGATTGAACTGTTGAACCGTTGAACCAAAGTTGGTTCAATCGGTCAGTTCAATTGAACAGTTCAAAGGAGTGCCCCAAAGTCAAAAGGACAAGTGCCCTTGTAGAGGTTAGTGAACAAAAGGTAGGTGCCCTTGCGAAGGGTAGGGAACATTTTCTCAAAGATCAAAGAGAAGGCTGAAAGGGAAGATTTCCTTCAGACTTTTTATCTGAGGAAATTACCAAGTAAAAGAACCAAAAGAATTCCTTCAAAAAGATTTTTTGTGAAAGAATTTATCAAAGGAAAATCCTTCAGACAAATTGTTCGAAGGAATTCCTTTAGACATTTTGCCCAAAGGAACGATCAAAATCCTGATGGAAAAGCGGCTAAGGCAAGGGAAGATTTCCTTTGGACAAAATGTCTGAAGGAATTCTTTTAGACATTTTGTCCAAAGGATTTGAAGGAAAAGGCCACTTGAAGAATCCTGAAGGGTAGGTACCCTTGTAGGGGGCTCTCGGCACCTAGAAAATAGACCTTTCTCAAAGACCCAAATAGACACCTTCCCTTCGGGGTGTTCCAAAGACACTAAGCCGAAAGAATTTCAAGGCTTAAAAAGAGTTAGCCAAAACAAAGGATTATGTGAAAGAGATTGAACCATTGAACCTTGAACCAAAATGGTTCAAAGGTTCAAAGAAAGCTCCAAGTAAAGGAAGGAAGTGGAAGATTCCAGAGACCAGTTCAAAAAGATGGTTTAACCAAAGATCAAGAATTGCGATTGAACCATGGAAGCGATGGAAACAAGGAACTGATAAAGACCGCCTAAATTGTTGAACTATTGAACCAATGAACTTTCAAAGGTTCAAGGGTTCATGGTTCAATATGGTTCAAACAAGACATCAAATTTAAGGTAATAGAATATCCGTTAATTTTCAAATATAATGCATAACTTGAAGGATTAACCAAGCGACCAATTAAAGAAGATAGCTTGAGAGCTCCAATTGTAGCAAGAAAGAAGATAAGGCTATAGAAGATATTGAAATATCTATGAGAGAGTTATTTTTGGTAGGTGAAATAGTCTACCATGTAGTCATTTGAGCACACCAAATCAAGCACGTGGCTTATTTTTCTTCCATGAAGTAAAGGCAAAGTGAATAGTTGCACAAATAAGAATGAAAGGATCTAGCAGCCTATACTTTGGAGGAGACATATGAGATGAATTGGTACACCATAGTTAAGGATGATGCATTGTTCCAAGCATGGCCCCTTGAAAAAAATTGAAGATGCATTCAAGGCATTGAATGCAGTGTGGGCCATTCCATGGAAAAAAGTGCCAAGCCTTTCTTGGATGTTATACATGGTAATCTCTTATTTGATGCAAAGGAGATATTTTTAGTTATAGAAGCAAAAACTCTGCCAAAATTGAAAGGCGATTACTGAGATTTTGAGCTTAGGTTGTTAATCATATTTCTTTATTTGAATGAGAAAGCAAGTTAATTTTAGACTTTGTGTTGTTATAGCTTGGGTCATTTTAGGAGATTGTTCTTATGTCTATTTCTTGAATGCATTCTTGTCCGTTTTATCGAAATAAGTATAACTAGTGGAAGTAATCAGGAAGGTATCCTGAAGCCAACTGTGGAGAGTCTTTGTGCTACCACAATTGCCTATAGTGTGTTTGTCTATTTTCTATTCCTGTGTAAAGGATCTTGGGATGAATTTGTGCCCCCATTATCCTTCATATTTCACTCTTTGGGAAATTGAGGTGGAGACTTTGTGTTTCACCTCATTCTGCTGGTTACTGTGCCCTTGTTACCTGTTGGTTACCCACCAGAAAGAATTTTTGCACCCTGCTGCAAGACCACTTCTAAAAGAAGATAAGTGCCTTCATATTTATCACCAAGATTTCTCTTTTATCTATGAACATCATCTCTAAATAAAGAGAGATGGATGGTGTAGTCCTACCCCTGAGTGTTATTTTTTGCTCATATCTATAGTATATAGCTCTTCATATTTATAGGGAACCTCCCCTTGATGAGAGGAGAGATTTGTCAACCTCTGATGTGGTAAACCTACACATTTGGCTAACCAATCTCCCTATGCTATGGTTAAAGTGACCTATTTTTCTCATAAGTTAGCTAGTGACAAAATATTCACCCAACAAGATCAACCACTAAGCTCATACAATCTTCACCTTGCCTTTGCTCACACTGAAATAATAAGGGCATTATTCTGCCAATAGAATTATGACCAATCAGTCATACAAATATTCCTCAAACTGATCTAATCATAAAATCATCCACATGTCACTCTACCCCTCCTTCACTTTCCAATGCACATATACAATACACTCTCAAAACTCTCCCAAGTCTCTCTCTTGAGCATACTCACCCATTTCACTTCTGCTAGATTTATTAGGTCCAATGACCTATATGATCACCTTAAACACCCTGCTTAGACTAACATGTCTGATCCTCTTCACTCTCTATTAGTCCTCACTAACCTATACCTTTTCTTTCAAATGTCATCTCCTTCACTTGGCTCCATACTCGTATTCCCTCATTCAAGTCTTACAAGTCTAGAAATCACCATATTTGATTTCACTATTTATAGAGAAATCTTGATAATCACTACCTTGGTAAGCCATTAGGCATGACTTATCCATTAAGGCATCTCTCACATGAAGACATGACTTAGTACAATCTTCGTAGGTTGGCCATAACATCTATGTGCTACCCTTAAGTAGCTACATGTTTTAATAAGGCCCTTATGGCTCTAATAGGTCTCAAGGAGACCTATTCACCAATTTAGCTCACTCTCAAGACAAAAAAAAACATAAAACCAATTTCAAATACATGGGTCCACTCCTTATATCCCCTAGGACATCCTCTAATGATCACAGTCAACATAACTCACCTCTATGTAACTCAAATAACTCAAACACTGACCTGTTACACACAGTCACCATGAACGAACACACAGTCAACTTATTAATTATTGTTCATATTCAAGTTAGATTGATCACTCTTCTAAAGTCCACATAGAGCATCCTCATGGAGTTTAGAAACTCCCTAATAGCCAATTCATCATGAGACATCGAAACATCATCAATACAAGCTCGAATAAGCTTCTTGGTTCACTTTCAAAATAAATATAAATAGATAGTCAACTTCTAGGCTCAATATCTTTAACTGTACTTTCAGATCTTCAAATCTATATAGCTAGATGCACCTTGGTGTCCTCTACCACTTTGATTTTTACAATACTAGAAAATTCAACTTTTATTAAAATATAAGGATAAAATACAGAGCTCTGGTTTATCCCTATGTTAAATTCAAATATTTAAATAGCAATGGTCACACTTAACATTCAAACATAAAGTTTGAATTTCATGTCCTCTCAACTTAGATTAGATATGCATCATTGATCTCTTCTGATATTTTACACATAGGCTTCAATGTTTAGATGTTAAACCTTAGTCACATTGACCTCATCTTGTGCAATCTTGTAATGTTGACTCCATGCGCTCCATCAATCTCTATAGATCAGTCAAGTCTTTAATGATCAACACTCACCTTTCAATCAATCTATATGAATTCCATCTTACTTATACCTCTGATCAATCATTAAATAACACATACCTATCCTCATCTCACTACTTCCTAACTTCTTGGAGCAATGTGCACCATTGATCTTGCTTGAGTTTTAATAGTTTTAAAAATGACTATGGGGACCCTTTCAATATGCTCGAGTAGCAATTTTTGATCCTGAATAACTTCTTTTGCTCTTTGACATAAGACTTCAAATTTGGACCAAATAATCTCCTAATATAGGATAATCTAACCATGTGACACACTACTTCTAGAATCCTTGTGTATGTAAGATAACACCATTAAAATGCCTTCTCAAAATCTTCTGTCATAAAGCCAACTATGTCAAAACCTATTGGAGAGGCCAAATTTGAGCATGCATAACTTTTATCATACTTTAGCACATGATCTCAAATTTAGCAAAAATGATCTATGATCAAACTAAACAAACCCATATGACCATTTTCTTTTGACACCTTCACACATCTAAGATATAACATCATCAAAATGCTCACTTGGCTCTTTTTGCCTCATTGCAAATTTGGTTATGGAAAAACATAGTCAAACTACTTGGGAGCCCAACTTTGCATATGTATATATTTTGATGTGCTTTAGTGCATGATCTTAAATTTAGTGAAAATAAACTATGTACAAAACTGAACAAACTCATATGATCACCTTCTCTTGAAATGTCCACACGTGCAAGATATTCCATTATCAAATTACTTACCTAGATCTTTTTGTCCATATTGAAAATTTTGCTAGGTATGGAAAAACAATGAATATTGATTGAGAAGCCAATTTTGCACCCTCATATCTTTGACCATATTTCAATTTATGACTTGAGATTTGACACATAACTATTAGAAATATGATTGTCATTGATGTCAAAAGGGGCATTATGAGCATGTCATTGTTACTTAGGGTTGAATATAGTGATTAGAGGATATGAAAAAGATCCTATCAGAGGTCAAGGAAGATTTTAGTGCTTGTGTGCATCAGTGGAATTCATCTAGTTCTTCATATTGATCACCTAGTCATTTTGGGTCTATGATAGGAAAATCTGAGAAGGCAGTTTGCTAACATCACTATTTCCATGTGTTGATGAGTCTAGGGGAGCTGGTCATATGGTTATGATCACATTAGTCCCTAGTTATTATGTACCATATTTATAGTCAAGTGCTGAAACATAGTAGAAGATATGGGGATGCAAAGTTGGCTACTCAGACAAAATTCACTAAGTTTATATGCTTAGCCAAATTTGCAAAAGGGATAAACAGAGCCAAATAAGCATATTTATGAGATCACCATTTTAACACATAGAGGTGTTAGGATAAAATGATCATATGGGTTTGTTCATTTTTATGCCTAGTTTCTACATCTTAAATCTCGGGTCATACAATATAGTGTGATAAAAGATATGCTTGAGCAAAGTTGGGCTCCTAGGCATTTTGACAGTGTTTTCCAACACTTAATCAAATTTATAGGTTGTAAGATAAAGCTAAGTAGGCACTTTGATGATGCCATATCTTGCACATATGAGGGCTTTAAGAGAAGATGGATATATAGATAATATATGATTTTTTTATATTAAAATCTTCCTAAAGAAGTTAAGTATATTGAAATAAATTTAATATCAATATAACAAGAGGATATATTTTTATTGAGAGCTATATTTGTTGTTAGTCAAATTTATAGGTTGCAAGATAAAGCTAAGTAGGCACTTTGATGATGCCATATCTTGCACATATGTGGGCTTCGAGAGAAGATGGATATATAGATAAAATCCCCTATGTAAGAGGATCTTATGCACTAAATTATAGGTCATATGACTAAGCATAACAAGAGTTATACAGGTGTAAAGTTAGCCTTCTAAGCATATTGAAATGGTCCCCATAGTCAAATCTGCACAAAGTCATGAAAAGTTGTCATGCTTTTACAAAGGCCATTCATGAACATTTACAAAGAAAATAGATAGAAGATTTGTTATGGGTTTTTCATGAGCATTCTTGACATATGGTTCACATGTTTAAATGAGAAGGAATGAGCTTAAAATTGAATTATCTTTGCTCTTAGACAAAATAGGGTTTCTTAGTTAAACCCTAAGGGTTTAAGTCATGTCATCAACATGCATGTTCTATTTTGATGTTGACTAGATATAGTCGGGATCCAATAGCTTAAGTTATATCTTAAGCCCTTATCATTGTTATAAAATCAACTCCTCAACCTAACAATTACCAGCTCGAAGCAATGATCAAGACTTTATATTTTCTAAGTCTTAGACTTATTATTTATCCCAAATTGATCAACAACTAGTGCTTAATCATACATTGAAGATCTAATGAAGTGTAGTGAATTCAAATTGTCAAAGGCTTCTCTGAGTAAATGTGCTAGTGACAAGTGTCACAATCACAGAGGTTGCCCAATAATTAATGAAGTGGTTTAAAGTTAATAAGTCAATAATCAATGCAAGGTTTCCAAGTGTCTCAATTATGGGAACTGACAATAATGTGTAGAAGGCACATGCTAATACCAAGTGTCACATTCTTGAGAGCTAAGTAGAGATGAAGATCGAGCTTGTTAGAGGATCTGACAGTGAGTGGATGATCATGCAAAGAAGATCCAATGGAGTGAATGGACTTAGATGAGATAAAGTGCTTGAGGTTTATTGACATAGTCTAAGTTAAAAATTGAGCAAGTTTGAAAAGATCAACAAAGCATAAGTGATCTAAAGACTCAAGAAGTAATGAGATGGGATAAAGAGTTTGACATTTAATGTCAAGATAGAAGTAAAGATTATGCTAGTTTGAAGATCTAACGGCATGTGAAATCTCAGATCAAAAAAATTAATGGATGCATTTTAAATTTGAAATAATTAAAGTTCAAAATCATATAAAGATTGAATGGAGAGCATGAACCTGTCAAAGATCAATCGAATGAATGTATTTTAAAGATGAGAAAATTGAATGTGGATCATCAAATCATGGCATGAAAGATAAGATCAAAGGTTAAGATTTAAAGTTATGATCAAAGTAACAGTCAAGCATTATAACCTATAGGAACTTGCAGTTAAGCTATAATTCATGACATAAATAATGAGTTAGATCTCTATGAATGATCTAATCTATGTAACAAGGCATGTGCATAAAGACTAGAGCCCAATATTTGCTAAATATAGCAAAAGATCAAGAATCACAGTGGTGGTGCATAGAGTTTAAGATGTAGGAAACATGTAATTCAATAAATTGGATCTAAGTCCAAAACTTGGTGTGATGTGTTACGATTTGAGTATGAACACATAGAAGATAAGAAGACCTAGACTAAATGCTATATATACAACATTTAGAATACAAACAAAAATAACTAGATTACTAGAATTGTGTCATATAGAAGGGTATCTAGACATAGGTAAAAAGTGTAGAGAGGATGAGTTGTTATTGATGAATTATGTCAAACAAAAAATATAGAGACACAAAGGAGAAAAGTGAGAGAGAGAGAGATGCGTGTGTTGAATAGAGACATATCTAGACATAAAGACAGAGGGTTTAAGAGAATAAAGGCACACATAGATAATGTGCAAAGCATGAGCAGTTATAGACAAGACTTGTAATAGAGAACAAAGCTGGATTCATTTATGAATCTATTTTATAAACTAGAGTTATAACTCCATAGATATCTGATTGGTTGGTGCTATCAAACAAGCTAAGTTGGTGCTCAATTAGGGGGTTGGTGTCTCTTTAGGGTTGGTGCCCTTAAATATTGTAACTAGTTAGGTTTAGTTGAGTTGGTGCTTAATTAGGGGATTTGGTAACTGCTTAGGGTTAGTGCCCTTAAAATTGTAACCGATGAGGTTTGTTAGTGAGGCTTTGAAATGTAAGGGTAGATTAGAACTATATATTATAATAACTATTCTCATTGAGGTTTCTACCTTTGGGTTTTCCATGTATAAATCTAGTGTCATGTGAATTTGTATGTGTGTGATTTTTGCATATTTGTTTTTATCTACATATATCTTTTAATTTGTTCTAAAAGGTATTAAAAGACTAGTTTTAGTTGATCTACTGACTCACCCCACTCTCAGTAGATAATTGTGTTCCAAAAATAACAACTAGGGACTATAGTGATCATAACCATATGACCAACTCCCCTTGAATCATTCACATGTGGTAATTATGACATCATCAAACTACCTACTCAAATTTTTTGCAACTGGACCCAAAGTGTTTAGATGAAAACTATGATCAACTAGATGATTTCCATTTTTGTACACAAGATATCAAAGCATAGATAATAGCTAAGGTACCTATTAAACATGCTCTAATCACTATACTCATCCTTGAACATCTCTAACCAGTCAAAACTAAAGATTGACCAATCATACTTCAAGCATACAAGAACAATCACATTGCACACTTTGTCATTGTCACATAGACTCTCAAGGATCTTCATCCACTCAATATGATGCCTCCATAACACCACTATGACATCATCATGACAACTCTCCAACATACATAAGTGACAAGCACTCCATGCCTCTAAAACACTCACAACACAAAACATAAATGGTGAAGGTGATTCAAGAAGGGCTATCACACTCAAGGTGTTTAATCTAAGACCAAAAATATGGTAGGAAACTCTTGTTCACAACTCATGAACTAGGCTAAGTAATCTCCTACCCACACACCTTATAAAACAATCACCGTGAGACACTCGATAAACCAACTCTTTAACAACTCTAAGTGGGCACAAATTCTCTAAGGTACACACTCAATGCACCATACATACATTTTCAGTTCTCCTTTATGATATAAAAATAGATTTGAAAAAATTAATGGACTCATTAAGTCCTAGAGTTTTAGCCACAACTCTAATGCCACATGTGATAACCCTTCAAGTTGTACTTAGAAAATGCAGCAATCTTTTTTACTATTAAATAATTAACATTCATTCCATAGAATAAAACAAAACAATATACCAAAACCATAACTAAGAATATAGTACTTCTAATTCAAATACTACATACAATATAGGTATTATACAACTCCAAAGAAATTAAATACAATAGAACATAGCTACAACTGGTCTCAAAATAAAATAATCTTTGTTCAAATATATAAATAAATAATACAATTACATTCCTTTAGGTATATGAACTAATACAATAAATAGATATGAAAATCTCTGGAGCTCAAGTCATGCTAACTCATGTATCACAGATAATCTCAAGTGTCATCTCCAAGTAGTACTGTAGTGGAGGAGGGAGAGCATCATTTGAGCATTTTACCAGACCAACCACATACCAATGATCCCTTGCACAATCCCCTCTAATAAAATGGCCCTCCCTTCATGGATAGGTAGATAAAATGGTAGGAGAATCTAGTGAGATGTGCTAGTATCCCCTGTGCTGTAAGATTTTTAAAAACATGCAGTGTACCATAAAGAAATCCATTCTAACATGATATTGCACAACATGCAAATCAAACATATGAAATTATAATGTATCTAACATCAATTTGACCAAAATTTTCAAATAATACATGATCATTTAGATCAGTCAATTTCATAACACATCACTTGATCAGATTATCTATTGGTGGTACTACCAGGCTAGTGGAACCCATCTCACTACCTATTAATATCATTGATACAATTTTTAAAATAAACACACACACAAACACACACACACACACACACACACACACACACACACACACACACACACACACACACACACACACACAACTCAAAGACTCATATAGATTTCATCCTCTATGCAATAAAATTACATCACAAGCTAAATAAGGAGAAAACAAGATATACACATGATCATCTTTGCATAAATAAATCTTACATTAAAATCAATCACAAACTGGAAACAATGACCATTATTTATACCACTTAGGTAAAACACACATTAAACTATAGGCTATTTTAATAAGATCCAAGTAATTACACTTGAAGATAACCCATATTATCTTAGTCTAGTGTTCTTAGGCATAACTACTAATTTTTCCACAATCTATCATATAAAGTAGTCATAATTACAAAAAAATATATGAATTTAAAAAAACAAGAACATATAATAAAATAAGTCATACAAATGTATATAATTCTAACCTGACGTTCTCTTACACTATCAAGGTTGTATGTACACAGAAATGATATCTTACCAAATGTTACAACACATGCTATTCAAGTAACAACCAACACATACATTTACGTAGGTGTGGGTCAATATCTATCAAATAGAGTATGTACCGTCCAGGTAATTTTTATACTGTAAACTATATGACATCCCATACTATCATATCTCATGATGCATGAGTTCCCTACTCAAACATGAACACATAATCTTACACTATAATTAATAAATGGACAAGAAAAGGATTATACCACCCAGGTATACCCTAGACCTTTTGTTAATAAAACAATCATAACTTCTAGGCACATAATTCGATGCTCTATTTCATATGCATTATTTATATAAAAACAAATGCCAACACACTAGTACATTTAAATATACTTATATTAAGTATGATTCATTAGTTTTCATTACTATAAGCATATAAGTAATAAAAAACTAACATGCTATTTTGGAAGAGTTAAATAGTTAATAACCAAGTTATTCCATAATATTTCATTCTAACAACTTAATATAATTCACCTCATTCCTCTCTACGAGGTCTAATTTCATTTGATGCATGACATCATGTAAGACGTTCATTATCATATTCTTTAAGTAATAATGGATGCATATGTACATGCATATATATTGAATAAGTGAATAAATATTACCATCAAGAAAACTACATAATTGACAATAACTCATCACTTCATGTCAAATGTAGAAGTCATATATAAATTACAAATTCAAATATATACTAGACTAACTCATACATGTAGCTCACTATAAAAAACTTTAAAAGAAAGTGATTATTTTATTGATTTACTAACAATCACGCTCTTTAAGAATAACTCGACCTTTGATTTAATTACTCAACCAACATTCTATTTTAATATTATAAGGATCCCATGATAATCCTATTCTTTATTTAAAAATGCATTAAAGTGTGGGAATTTATAATATTTAGACTTAGTACTTAACTCAACATTTCCAATAGATAGGGCATTTTAGGATATAATAGATTTATGCATTGATTCTTCAACTTTCTTTGCTATGGTTTCATTTGATAATTACTCTTAACCTAGATGCATTTTAACATAAACATTGCACCTTCTGGTTCAGAAGGATTTAAACTTAGGCAATAAGGGATCAAAACTTGTTGCCTTATCCTCTGTAAACTTCTGAATAAAATCTCTGTGAACTTTTTTATATCTATTTAATCGAATCATGGAAGTAGAAAACAAGGCCATTTAGCTGTCAAAGATTTTGTCTCTAATTTTCATTGAGCTTCAATATTGAGGAAAATTTAACTCTTATTCAAATTCAAGGCACATTCTTTTTTTTTTCATTTCCTTCAATAATCATTCATTTATAGTTATTTTCTACTTAATTCTTTCAAATCTATGTATCTTAATTTTGAAGTCAATAAACTATAAATGCAATGCAGTTTGGACTACGGGTTGGTAGTTGTTGTAAATTGATGCATTTTTTGAGTTAAATCATTATATTGGATTACTCTTATAAGTTTTGATGATTGAGAAATGGATTTATGTTTTCAGGTTGTAGAAAACCTTCTTATAGTGAAATAAAATTCACATTGCAAAATAAACTTGCCTTGAAAACTATGACTCTAATATCTTTTTGAAAACACTTTGAAGAAAATAGATGTCAATCTAATAAATCGCTTAGATTTGTTGTTATATAATTTGGTGAAAATCCATTTGATGAAAAATTTGTAGGGAAAATCATGTTGCTTGCATTTTGAGTCCCTTTGACGGTTTGAAAGCTCAATTTTATATACCAAAATGGACAAAGGAAGGCAATTAAAAAAGTGCTGAAAAAATTTAAAAAGTTAAACTCAAGTCTTATGAAAATGAAGCATGGCTTTGTAAATTAATATGTTGTACTCTATATTAATACGCAATAAATAATTTACTATGATAGGGTTTATTATGTGGGATGCAGGAGTCAATGCTGACTCAAAGATACAATACGCAACAATATTAATTTCAACATGGGCCTCTCACAACAAATACAATGCTACTCTATAAAAATAAGGATGTACGCTAGATATAAGAGGTCGCATCTTGTAAATATAATATCAAGATCTTCCACAAATGAATACAGGCCAATAAAAATCAATATGTAGTTTGAGAATCAAATAATGGATAAAAATACAACATAAACTCTAACAAAAATAAAAGCTTTTTAATATTATGCTAACCTTTTTTTAAGAATGAGATGCTAGGTTTAATGACTAAGCACAATCCACAAAATATATATTACATAGGTCTTTACATATTCATAATGTTATAGAAAGACTATAAAGCATAACCCGTAGGCTATAAAAATACACCTCAAAAAATAATTACAGAACCTAGCTTAATATTCTTTGAAGATTTTGCCTTTCTCTTCTTGAAATCCCCTCTTCTAATTTTCTTGCTTCTTTTGTGTCTCTCTGTCTATTTTTGTGTGTCTTTCCAAATTCTCAAAGGCTTTATTTATAGAAAATAATCCTCTCTCTAGATATGTGCCCATTCTTGCATGCTGAATTCCCCCTCTCGTGCATAATATTTTTCACTTTTGTTTATGTTTACTAACTACAATTAATTCTTTCTTTCACTTTAGTTTACCAATTAATATCCAAAACATGCTAATTTAACTAAAATAAATATAAAATTCATTTTTTTAATTTTCAAATCAATTCGTGCATGTTAATTCAAGATTTATCTTTAAATTGTATTAACTCAATCTTCTATGCAATTTAAAAAAAAATGTTAAATAGTTATTTAACTAAAATATAAAATAAGTCATTAATTACATTTTATTTATAAAATAATTATTTCTATTAACACTAATATTCATTTTCCAAATTTTAAATTCAAAAATCAAGTTAGTTTGACTAAATAAAAGTAATGCATACTAAAATTAATTCTATACACATAAATATAATTACAAGCAATAATTCACATTTATTCACTAACATTTATGGCTATCATTTAAAATCTACTATGCATATGTGTAGGGTCATTAGCATTTTCCATTGGTATTTCCCCTAATCATTCTATCTAGCTGATCCTCTCTAATGATACTCTCCCTCATCAAGCTCTGAGGGTAGGATCTATTCTGCATCCACCTCATAATAAGTAGGTAGTTACTCTAAATCATCATAAATATCCACCAATGATGCAAAAACTGACAAATATACATCCTCAATGTACAAAATTATCAAAATGTAACTATCACGCAATGTATACTAATCAACAATGTTATTGTCCCATTTCATAAAGCTCAAAATCAAAGCAGTAGAAATCATAGGGTGAAATCAGGATGTGACATCCTCCCCCCTAAAACTGGTTATCGCCTTGATGAATCTTATTCAAACAAAAGTCTTGATTAAAAAATAGAGTCTAACATCATAAAAAAATAGTATTAAGTATCATATCATGCAATGAAATGCAAAATTTACCTGTAGAACCTTTTATTAGTTCTCTTAATTAGCAATATTGTTAAAGAATTGGTCCCACAAGACTCTACTATGTGACATTTCCTATTAGGCAAACAAGTTTTGCAAATGTCACTTATGCTGATTAGTTCTATCATGACCACCCTGGGGTCTAGAACTGTAAGAAAAGTATAATAAATAACTTGATAAAAGTCTCACTACTAACTCAAGAACACATGAGTTCATCACAAAAGTCCAAACAAATAAGCACACAATTGAATTTGACAAGTTCCACTTGTCAAATCCTAGATTTAACAAGTCCATCTGTCAGATCCGACTTAGTAACAACTGAGTCTATGTGAGTCTAAGTAGGATACCATCCTTTCACTTAGAACACACATTCCCAAATCACCAATCATTCCTCAGGTTTCCATGACCAAACAATCTTAAAAAAGTGTATATGGTTCTATGAAACACAAATATGTACTAACAAATCATAAAAATCAATACTATATGCTAAAATATTCCATATGTACCAACATACACACAAGAGAAATCATACAATCATCCCGAGATTGTATTATGTTTCTACTTATCAATCATAACTAGTATCATATTATACAACTTAATCTATTATGTTATATTCATAGTAAAGAGAAAAAATATCATAATTAACTTAACATATAAAGGCTAAGGATCATACCGTCCTTTCCACCTTATAAGTGAGCCAATGCCTCATTGCTTGCACAATTAGCACACATAAATTATTATTTTTTTAAATCTTAATCCTCTTAGATTACCATGATGTTTTTACATGTATTATAACTCACTTCCAGTAAAAGGTACCCATATTACTCATCAAAACAACATGCTTCAAAGGAGAATAATATCAATCTAACAAAGGTATTTAATAACATAATATTTATAATCAATATAAATTCTATATCAACCATTCCTTGTGGTCAAGTTCATAAATTAGATAAAAGAGTACTCAATAAAGTTACAAAGTGGAAAAATAGAGAACTAAAATCTCATAAACAAAACTTCCTAAATACCCTCATATGGTAAAAAGGAAACATCACAATCCACATTGGCAAACACTATTCACTTACCAAACTTGTAAGTGTAGTATGATCTCTTACTTCCACAACTGGAAATAAAATATGAACCATAGGGATGCATCAACAAGAAGAAAACACTATCCCAAAAACTCAAGGGAATAAGATCAAATAACAATTCAAAAATAAGTTTTCTGCCAAAGGAAACTTTATATCAACATCCTAAAAATATGAATTTTCTCAATAGCTTAAAATGATGTAAGAAGAGAGTGAGAGAATAACAACTCACCTCTAAGTTAACTAAGAGAGAAGACACATTTTCTCAAGTCTATAAATATAAGTATGCTAATATAAATAACACACTCCTAACATAAAGGAATACACAATCAAGATGTCTACATTCAATTATAAGAAAGTTTCTACCAAACTAACTGGTGCCAAACTAGATTGGTCTTTAGGATTTCCACTCCTAAGATCTATGTAAGTAAGACATAACTAATGCATAAATACATTATTTGAGGTATAATCACTGAGAGGGGGGAGGGAATCAGTGATCTAAGAATTTCAATTTCAATTGCAATCTTTTTCATACTATTAAACAATCAATATATATCAACTTGATCAAGTAATATTAACAAAAGAGCTCATTCATTCAATGCATACAAAATATCAAACACATAACACATAATTCTTATGGGAAACCCTCGTGGGGAATCAAACCCACTCTCAAGCCTGCAACACAAATAGACTACTATCTTATAAGAAATTACAAACAAGAGACTGATAAACTCTTTTAGACTAACAAACCTTGATCATGTCCTCCTGACCAAAGGTATTTAGTGAAACACCTATTCCATAAGGAGCACCTACCCTTAAGATGATCAACTCATTTAAACCACCTACCTTTAGTAAAACACCTATTTTACAAGGAACAACTACCCCTAAGGAAGACCAACTCCTTTAGACCCTTTTTTGATAAGAACACTTACACCTTAGAACTGATATCTTCAACACCTAATGATGGATATCTAGATATTACTCTTCTCACCTTTCAGAAATAACTCTATCACCCAACATACCCTATTGGCCAAATCACATTACTTACTTGAACCAACATATAAATATCAATTAGGAAACATTACATATCCTTACTAACCCCACTCTTCAATTCTACACAGTCAATGCATCCTTCACAATAAAAACTCAATCAAAACATTAATAATATGACCAAATGGTCATACACATATTCCACATACTGATTTGCCTCTCAAATCAACCATTAATCTCATACAATCTTCACCTTACCTTTGCTCACACTCAAACAACAAGAGTACTATTTTGCCAATAGGATTATGACCAATGAGTCATATAAATAGTCCTCAAACTGATCTTATCATCAACTCATCCATAGGGCACTTTATCCCTCCTTCACTCCCTAATTCATATATACATGCCACTCTCAAAATTCTCCCAAATCTCTCTCTTGAACATACTCACCTATTTGCCTCTGCTAGATTTATTAGGTCCAATGACCTATATGATAACCTTAAAAATGTTGTTTAGACTAACAAGTTTGATCATCTTTTCTCTCTTTTCATCCTTACTAACCTATACCTTCTATTTCAAAGGTCATCTCTTTCGCTTGGATCTACACTCACATTCCCTCATTCAAGTCTTACAAGTCTAGAAATCACCGTATTTGATTTCACTATTTATAGAGCAATCTTGATAATCACTACCTTGGTCAACCATTAGGCGTGTCTTATCCCTTAAGGCATCTCTCACATGAAGACACAACTCAATACAATCTTCATAAGTTAGCCATAGCATTTATGGGCCACCCTTAAGCAGCTACACCTTTTAATAAGGCCCTTATAGCTCTTATAGGTCTTAAGGAGACCTATTCACCCATTTACCTCACCCTCAAGAAAATAAATAACATATTACCACTTTCAAATACATGGGTTCACTCATTATGTCCCCTAAGACATCCTCAAATGATTAAAATCAACATAGCTCACCTTTGTGTATGCTCAAACAACTCAAACACTGACCTAGTGCACACAATCACCATGAATGAACACACAAGCAACTTCTTAAGCATTCTTCATACTCAAGTTAGATTGATCATAATTCCAAACTCCGCATAGAGCATTCTCATGGAGTCTAAAACACTACCCAATAGCCAATTCATCATGAGACATAAAACAACATAAATACAAGCTCAAATAACCTTCTTGGGTCACTTGCAAAATAAAAATGAACACATAGTCAACTTATAGGATCAATATCTTTGACTTTAATTACTTCTAGATCTTTAAATCTATATATCCAGATGTGACTTGGAGTCCTCTACCACTTTGATTTTTATTTTATAATACCAACAAATTCAACTTCTATCAAAAGATAAGGACAAAATATTGAGCTCTGATTTTTCCCTATGTTAAATTCAAATATTTGAATAGCAATGGTTACAGTCAACCTTTAAACACAAAGTTCAAATCTCATGTCCTCTTATCTTAGATAAAATACACCCCATTGATCTTTTCTAATATTTAACACATAGGCTTCAATGCTCATATGTTAAACCTTAGTCATGTTGACCTCATCTTGTGCAATCTTATAATGTTGACTCCATGCGCTCCATCGATCTCTACAAATCAATTAGGTCTTTAATGATTAATGTTCACTATTTTATCAATCTATACGAATGCCTTATCACTCTTGGATCCTTGTCTTGTACCTTTGATCAGTCATTAAACAACATACACCTATCCTCATCTTTCAACTTCCTAACTTCTTGGAGCAACATGCACCACTGATCTTGCTCAAGCTTTAACACTTTCAAAAATGACTATGGGGACCCTTTCAATATACTTGAGTAGCCATTTTTGATCCTTAATAACTTCTTCTATGCTTTGACATAGGATCTCAAATTTGGACTAGATGATCTACTCACATAGGAGAATCCAACCATGTGACACACTACTCATGAAATCCTCATGAATGTAAGATATAATTCCATTTAAATGCCTTCTCAAAATATTCTATCACAGAGCCAATTATATCAAAACCTACCTGAGAGGCCAAATTTGAGCATGCATAACTTTTTTCACACTTTAGTGAATGATATAAAATTTAGTACAAATTATCTATGCTCAAAAATGAATAAACACATATGATCAGTTTTTTTTGACACCTTCACACGTGTAAGATATAACATCATCAAAATGCTCATTCAATGCTTTCTACCTCATTACAAATTTAGCTAAGTATGGAAAAACACAGTCAAACTACCTTAGAGCCTAATTTTATATATGCACACATCTTTTGATGCACTTCAATGCATGAGCTAAAATTTAACATAAATAAACTAGGTACAAAACTAAAGAAACCCATATGATCACCTTCTCCTGAAACATCCACACGTGTGAGATATTCCACCATCAAACTGATTAATCAGATCTTTCTATCCATATTGAAAATATGGATTAAAAAAATAATGAATTTTGATTGAGAACCCAAATTTTCACCCTCATATCTTTGACTGTGATTCAATGCATGACTTGAGATCTGGTGTATAAATGCTATAAATATGATTATCATTGATGTCAAAAAGGACATTATGAGTATTACATTGATACTTAGGGCTAAATATGGTGACTATAATATATACAAAGGATCCTATCAGAGGTTAAGGATGATTAGAGTGATTATGTGCATGAGTGGAATTCATCTAGTTCTTCTATTGATCATCTAGACATTTTGTGTCTATGACAAGAAAATCTGAGAAGCTAGTTTAATGAAATCACCATTACCACGTGTGGATGAGTATGGGGTAACTGGTTGTATGGTTGTGATCATATAAGTCCCTAATTATTATGTGCCATATTTGAAATCATGTACTGAATCATGGTAGAAGATATGGGGATGCAAAGCTGGATACTTAGACAAAAAGCACTAAGTTTATATACTTAGCCAAATTTTCAAAAGCCTAAATAAATCTAAGCATATTTATAAGGTCACCATTTGAACACATGAAGGTTTCAAAACAAAATGATCATATGGGTTTGTTCATTTTTGTGCCTAGTTTTCACATGCTAAATCTTAGGTCATGTGACATAGCGTGATAAAAGATATGCTTGACCAAAGTTGGGCTCCCAAGCATTTTGATAGTGTTTTCCAACACAATTAAATTTATAGGTTGTAAGATAAAGTTAAGTAGGCACATTGATGATGCCATATCTTACACATATGAGGGCTTCAAGAGAATATGGATATATGAATATAATTCCTTATGTAATAGGATCTTATGTGCTAATTTGCAGGTCATGTGACTAAGCATAACAAGAGTTATGCAAGTGTAAAGTTAGCCTTCTAGGCATATTGAAATGGTCCCCATAGTCAAATCTACACACCGTCATAGAAATTTGTCATGCTTTTATAAAGGCTATTTATGGAAATTTACAAAGAATATAGATAAAAGATCTGTTATAGGTTTTTCATGAGCATTCTAGACATATAGTCCACAGGTTTAAATGAGAAGGAATGAACTCATAATTGAATTATCTTTGCTCTCAGACAAAATAGGGTTTCTCAGTTAAACCCTAAAGGTTTAAGTCATGGCATCAAAAAGCATATTTTGTTTTGATGTTGATTAGATATAGTTGGGACCCGATAGCTTAAGTTATATCTTAAACCCTTGCCATCATTGTAAAATCAGTCCCTTGACCTAGTAATTACCAGCTCAAAGTAGTGATCAAGACTTTATATTTCCTAAGTCTTAGACTTAATATTTATCCAAAATTGATCAACGACTAGCACTTAATCATATGTTTAAGATATAATGAAGCGTAGTGAAGTCAAATTATCAAAGGCTTCTCTGAGTAAATGCATTAGTGACAAGTGTCACAATCATAGAGCCTACATAGTAAATCAATAGAGCGGTTTAAAGTCAATAAGTCAATGATCAATGTAAGGTTGCCAAATGTCACATTATTGAGAGATAAGTAGAGATAAATATTGAGCTTGTCAAAAGATTTGATGGTGAGTAGATGATCGTGCAAAGGAGATCCAATGGAGTGAATAGATTCAGATGAGATAAAGTGATCAAGCTTTATTGACATAGTGGTGAGTTAAATACTAAGTAAGTTTGAGAAGATGGATGAAGTATAAGTTATCCAAAGACTCAAGAAGTAGTGAGATGGGATAAATATCTTAAGGTTTAATGTCAAGATAGAAGTAAAGATCATGCTAGTTTGAAGATCTAACATCATGTGGGAGATCAGATCAGGAAGATCAATGGATGAATTTTAAGTTGAAATAAATAAATTTTGAAAGAATAAAAATATCAAATGGAGAGCATGATCTTGTTAGAGATCGATCAAACATATGTGTTTTAAATATGATCAAATTAAATGTGAATCATTAAATCATGGCATGAAAGATAAGATCAAAGGTCAAGATTTAAAGTTATGATCAAGCTAATGATCAAGCATTGGAATATGCATAAACTTGTAGTTAAGCTGTAAATCATGACATAAACAATGAGTTATATTTCTATGAATGATCTAATCTATGTAACAAGGCATGTGCATTAAGACTAGAGCTTGAGATTTGATAAATATAGCCAAAGAATAGGAATCATGGTGGTAAGGCATGAGTTCAAGATGTGGGAAACTTGCAGTTTAAGAAATTAGAACCTCATGATTTGTTATAGTCTGAGTGTGAACACACAGAAGATATGAAGGCCTAGGGAAAATGATATATATACAACATTTAGGATATAGATAGAAGCTACTGGAGTACTATAATTATGTCATAGAGAAGGATATCTAAACATAGGTTAAAAGTGCAGAGAGGATGAGCTGCTATTAATGAATTATGTCAAATAGAAAATTTAGAGACAAAGGAACAAAGTGAGAGAGAGAGAGGAAGTGTGTCAAGTAGAGACATATCCAGACACAAAGATAGAGGGTTAGAGAGAAACAAGGCACAAAGAGATAATGTGCAAGTCATGAATAGTTACAGACCAGACCTGTAATAGAGAATACAACTAGATTCATTTATGAATCTATTTTATAAACTAGAGTTGTAGCTTTATAGACATTTGATTAGTTGATGCCATCAAACAAGTTGAGTTGGTACTTAGTTAGGGGATTGATGTCTCCTTAGGGTTGGTGCCCTTAAATATTGTAACTAGTGATGTTCAATTGAGTTGATGCTCAGTTAGGGGATTGGTGTCTCCTTAGTGTCAATGCCCTTAAAAGTGTAACTAGTGATATTTGTCAGTGAGGCTGGATCAGAGTAGTAGATTTAGAAGTTAGTCTCACCTTGGTTTTTCCCTTTGATTTTTCCATGTATAAATCTGGTGTCATGTGAATTTGTATGTGTTATCTTTACATATTTGCTTTTATCTACCTATATCTTTTAATTTGTTTTAAAATGTATTAAAGGACTAGTTTTAGTTTATCTACTGGTTCACCTCCCTCTTAGTGGATAGTTATGTTCCAAAAATAACAACTATAGACTATAGTGATCACAACCATAGGACCAACTCCCCTTGACTCATTCACATGTTGTAATGGTGATGTCATCAAACTACCTACTCAATTTTTTTACCACTGGACCCAAAGTGTTTAGATGAAAATTATGATCAACCAAATGATTTCCACTTGTACACACAAGCTCTCAAAGCATAGATAATATATTAGGGACTTATTTCACATGCTCTAATAACCATACTCATCCCTGAACATCTCTAACCAATCAAAATTGAAGATCAACAAATCATACTTCAAGTATATAAGAACAAGCTCATTGTATACTTTGTCATTGTCACATAGACTTTCAAAGATATTCATCCACTCAACATAACACCTCAATGACACCACTATGACATCATCATGACAACTCTCCAACATACATAAGTGAGAAACACTCCATGCCTCTAAAACACTCACAACACAAAACATAAATGGTGAAGGTGATTCAAGAAGGGCAATCACACTTGAGGTGTTCAATCTAAGATCAAAAATATGGTAGAAAACTCTTGTTCACAACTCATGAACTAAGCTAAGTACTCTCCTACCCATACACCTTATAAAACCATCACCAATGAGACACTCAATAAACCAACACTTTAACAACTCTAAGTGGGCACAAATGCTTTAAGGTACACACTCAATTCACCATACATACATTCTCAATTATCCTTTATGATACATAGAAATATATGAAAACACTAGTGGATTCATTAGGTCTTAGAGTTTGAGCCACAACTCTGATACCACATGTGATAACCCTTCAAATTGTACTTAGAAAATGTAGTAATTTTTTTTACTATTAAACAATTAACATTCATTTCACATAATAAAATAATATAATATACCAAAACCAAAAATAAGAATAATAGTAATTCTAATTCAAATACTACATGGAATATACATCTTATACAACTCCAAGGAAAGTAAATATAATAGGACACAACTACGGTTGGTCTCACAATATAATAATCATTGTTTAAATATACAAATACTTAATACAATTACATTAATTTAGGAATATAACCTAATATAATAAATAAATACCAGGCTCTCTAGAGCTCAAATTGTACTAACTCGTGTATCGTGGATAATCTCAAGTGTTGTCTCCAAGTAGTACTGTAGTGGAGGAGGAAGAAAATCATTCAAGCACTTTACCATACCAACCACAAACCAATGATCCCCTGCATAATATCCTATCAGGAAATGGCCCTCCCTTCATGGATAGGTAGATAGAATGGTGTGAGAATTTAGTGAGATGTCCTAGTAACTTGTGTGTAGTAATATTTTTAAAAATATTCAGTGTACCATTAATAATTCTGTTCTAACATGATATCACATAACATGAAAATCAAACATATGAAATGATAATGTATCTAAGATTACTTTGGCCAAAGTTTTTAATTAATATACTATCATTTAGATTGGTCAATTTCATAACACACCACTTGATCAGATTATCTATTAGTGGTACTACCAAGCTAGTGAAACCCATCTCACTACCTATTAGTGTCATCAATACAATTTCTAAAATAAACACACACACACACACACACACACACACACACACACACACACACACACACACACACACACACACACACACACACACACACACACACACATCATAGTATGTAACTCAAATACTCATATAAATCTCATCCTTAGTGCAATAATATCACATCATAAGCTAAACAAGGAGAAAATAAGATATACATATGATCATCTATGCATAAATGAATCTTACATTAAAATCAATCACAAACTAGAAACAATGACCACTATTTATACTACCTAGATAAAACACACATTAAACTATAGACTATTTAAATCAGATCCAAGTAACTACACCTCAAAATAACCTATATTATCTTAGTCTGGTGTTCTTAGGCATAACTACTAGTTTTTCCATAATCAGTCATATAAAGTAGTCATAATTACAAAGAAGCATATGAGTTTAAACAACAAGAACATATAATAAAACAAGTCATACAAATTCATATAATTTTATCCTAACATTTATTTACACTATCAAAGTTGTATGAACTTAAAAATGATATCCTACTAGATGTTACAACACATACTATTCAAGTAACAACCAACACACATATATTTATGTAAGTGTGGGTCAAGATCTATCAAATACAATATGTACCATCTAAGTAATTTTTATAATATAAAATCTATGACATCCCATACTATCATAGCTCATCATGCATGAGTTCCCTACTCAAACATGAACAAATAATCTTACACTATAATTAATAAACAGACAAGCAATGGATTATACCACCCGAGTATACTCTAGACCTTTTTGTTAATAAAACAATCTTAACTTTTAAGCACAAAACTCAATGCCATATTGTATATGATTTATTTATATAAAAACATATGCCAACACACTAGTACATTTAAATATACTCATATTAAGTAGCATTCACTAGTTTCCATTACTGTACGCATATAAGTAACAAAAATCTAACATGCTATTTTCAAAGAGTTAAATAGTTAATAACCAAGTTATTCTATAATATTTCATTCTAAAAACTTAATATAATTCATTTCATTTCTCTCTACAAGATCTACTTTCATTTGATGCATGACATCATGTAAGACATTCATTATCATATCCTTTAAGCAATAATAGATGTATATGTATATGCATATTTATTAAATAGGTGAATAAATATTACCATCAAGAAAAGCTACACAACTAACAATAACTCATCAATTCATGTCAAATGAATGTGTCATATATAAGTTAAAAATTCAAATATATACTATACTAACTCGTACATGTAGTTCACTATCAAAAACTTTAAAAGAAAGTGATTATTTTATTGCTTTACTCACAATCACGCTCTTTAAGAATAACTCAGCCTTTGATTTAATTACTTAACCAACATTCTTTTTAATATTATAAGGATCCCATGATAATCATGATCTTTATTTAAAAATGCATTAAAGAGTGGTAATTTATAATATTTAGGCTCAATGCTTAACTCAACATTTCCAATGGATAGGACATTTCAAGATATAATAGATTTTTGTGTTGATTCTTCTACATTTTTCGCTATGATTTCATTTGATAATTGATTTTAACCTAGATGTATTTTAACATGAACATTGCACCCTTTGGTTCGGAAGGATTTAAATTTAGGTAATAAAGGATCAAAACATATTGCTTTATTCTCTGTAAAATTCTGAATAAAATCTCTATGAAAACATTTTATATCCGTTTAATCAGATCCTAAAGTAAAAAACAAGGCCATTTAGCTATCAAAGATTTTGTCTCTAATTTTTATTGAGCTTCAATTTTGAGGTAGATTCAACTATTATTCAAATTCAAGGCAAGTTCTATTTTTTCATTTCCTTTAATAATGATTCATTTATAGTTATTTTCTTATTAAATTCTTTCAAATCTATGCATCCTAATTTTGAAGTAAATAAACTATAAATGCAATGTGATTTGTACCACACATTGGCAACTATTATAAATTGATGCATTTTTTGAGTTAAATCATTATATTGGATGACTCTTATAAGTTTTGATGCTCAAAAAATTACTTTTGTTTATAGGTTGTATAAAATCTTCTTATAGTGAAATGTAATTCACATTCCAAAATAAACTTGCCTTGAGAGCTATAGCTCTAATATTCTTGGAAAACACTTTGAAGAAAATAGATGTCAATCTAATAAATCACTCAGATTCATTGTCATATAATTTTGTTGTAATCCATTTGCTGGAAAATTTATAGGGAAAATCATGTTACTTGAATTTTGAGTCCTGTGTATGGTTTGAAAGATCAATTTTATATACCAAAATGGATAAAAGAAGGCAGTTGAAAAAGTGTTGATAGAATTTAAAAATTTAAACTTAGGTCTTATGAAAATGAATCACAACTTTGTAAATTAATATGATGCACTCTAAATTGATATAATTTACTACATCAGGGTTTATGATGTGGGATGCA
Source organism: Torreya grandis (assembly GCA_037957365.1). NCBI lineage: Eukaryota > Viridiplantae > Streptophyta > Pinopsida > Cupressales > Taxaceae > Torreya > Torreya grandis. The sequence continues at coordinate 473,497 of JARHVA010004146.1, read as the reverse complement.
GGAGTCAATGCTGACTCAAAGATGCAATAGACAACAGTGTTAAGTTCAACATGTGCCTCTCACAAAAATACAATGTTTCTCTATACAAATTAGGTTGCAGGATAGACATAAGAGGTTTCATATTGTAAAGATAATACTCAGGCTCTTCCACAAATGAATGCAGGCCAAAAAAATGAATACACAGTTTTAGAATCAAATGCTGGATAAAATTATAACACAAACTCTAAAAAAACACAAACTTTTTAATATGGTGCTAACCTTTTTGTAAGAATGAGATGTTGGGTTTAATGAATAAGTACAATCCATGAAATATATATTGCATAGGTCTTTACATATTCATAATGTTATATAAAGACTATAAAGCATAACTCATAGGTTATAAAAATACACCTTAGAAAATAATTATAGAATTACCTTAATATTCTCTAAAGATTTCACCTTTCTCTTCTCAAATTCCACTCCTCCAATTCTCTTACTTATTTCATGTTTCTTCATCTATTTCTACGTGTCTTTCCAAATTCTCAAAGGCTTCATATATGGAAAATAATCCTCTCTCTCTAGAGTTGTGCCCATTCTTGCATGGTAAATTCCCCTTCTCAGGCATAATATTTTTCACTTTTGTTTATATTTACTAACTAAAGTTAATTCTTTCTTTCACTTTAGTTTACCAACTAATATCCAAAACATGCTAATTTAACTAAAATAACTTTAAAATTCATTTTCTTAATTTTCAATTAAATTCTTGCATGTTAATTCAATATTTATCTTTAAATTGCATTAACTCAATCTTCCATGCAAATTTTAAAATAATGTTAAATAATTATTTAACTAAAAGATAAAATAAGTCATTAATTACATTTTATTTATAAAATAATTATTACCATAATAATTATTTATATTAACACTAATATTCATTTTTCAAAAGTTAATTAGGCTAAAGAAAACTAATACATACTAAAATTAATTCCACAAACACAAATATAAATACAAGCATTAATTCATAATTATGCACTAACATTTTTGCCTATCATTTAAAATCTACTGTGCATGTGTGTAGGGTCACTAGTATTTTTCACTGGTATTTCCCCCAATCATTCCATCTAGCTGATCCTCTCTAATGATGCTCTCCCTTGTCAAGCTTTGAGGGTGCGACCTATCCTGCATCCACCTCACAACAAATATGTAGTTAGTCTAAATCATCATAAATATCCAACAATGGTGTAAAAAATAACATATATACATCCTCATTATATAGTATTTTCAAAATATAACTGTCACATAATGTATACTAATCAATAATGTTACTGTCCCATGTCATAAAGCTCAAAATCAAAATAGTAGAAATCAAATATTAATCCTACTAATCAATGGATTAAAGGATATTAATTATAAGTCAAAATCAAGATGTGACATAGGTTGTATTTTCCCAAGTATAAAGTCAAATTATTAAAACAAATCTATATTTAGAATTAAAAATTACAAGTAACATAACTCAATGAATGGCTATGCAGATGAAATTTTAGCATGACTTCTGAATGAGATTAGTTGTTGGTTGCATAGTTATGACCCTAAGAGTTATTACTTGCACTTTAGGGTTACTATTATTTTTAATATTTTCATTTGGGACCCATTGATATTATTTTCACTCAATCTTGATCAGTCCAACACCCTTCTCTATCATTTCCTAGTTGAAGGAGATGTAAGTGGAAGTCATGGAATTTGATTGTATGAAGGTATTGTATGCATAATTTGAAGATTCAAAGGATAATTTGAAAGTTTATGTAGAACAAATGAGTTTGGATAGAAAACCATAATTATTATTTCATGTTAGAGGGAATGTTATTCCAAGGAGAAAATTTTATCAAAGAGAAACATAGCCATGGAATTGCAAGTGATTTTGGATATAAAAAATGTATGCACAATTAGTTGAAAACTATAATTTTCCAAAGACAAGTGTATATGTTCACATTTATAAGACTGAAATTTTTTCCATTTGTAAAAATAAATAAGTTAGAAATCAAGGTTGTATCCACCATTTCCTAATCCAAAGATACAATGGGAAGATATCAACATGGATTTTTTTTAAGAATTTTCTAGAGCACAAAAAAAGACATGATTCTATTTTTATGATTATAGATAGATTATACAAAATGAAACATTTTGTTACATTTAATAAATATAATAATCTGATACATATAGATAATTTGTTTTCCAAGTAAGTTATGACATTGCATGGATGATTGTACAACATAGTGTTTGATAGAGATAAAATGTTTGTTATACATTTTTGGAGGATATTTTAGAATAAGAAGAATACCAATATATAATTCATTTTAACAAATCATGATCAGACAGATGGATGTACATAGGTAGTCAATAGAAGTATTTGTATCCTATTGTGATATTTGTAAATAAGAAGTTCAAAATATAATAAATGTGAGAACATGAAAAATAATAGAAGTATTAGGTGGGTTTAGGGTTAAGGGTTTAGGGATTTAGGTTTGGTGTTTAAGATTTTGGGTTTGTGTTTAGAATTTTGAGCTTAGGAATCAATGTTTAGGGTTTATGACTTATGATTTATGGTTTTAGGCTTGGGGTTAAGAGTTTAAAGATTGAGTGTAAGGGTTTAGGGTTTAGGTTTGGAGTTTAGGATTTAAGATTTAGAGTTTAGGGATTGTGTTTTGGATTTTAAGGTTAGGGGCTAAAGGTTTAGGGCTTAGTTTTTGAGGTTCTGGGTTTAAGGTTAGGGGTTTGTGATTTAGGGTTTGGTGTCAAGTTTTAGTGTTTAAGGTTTAATGGATTGGGGCTTAGAGTTTAGAATTTAGGATTTAGGTTTTAAGGTTTAGGATTCAATGTTTATTGTTTTGTTTTAGTGTTCATGGTTTAAGGTTCATTTTTTAGGGTTTGGGATGAAGGGTTTAGGGTTCAAGGTTTATATTTTAGTGTTTGGGGTTGGTTGTTTAGGTTCCAGAATTTAGGTTTTATGGTTTTGATTTTGAAGTTTTATGGTTATGGGTTTATGGTTTAGGGTTCAAATTTTAAGTTTTAGGGTTTCAAGATTAGAGTTTAGGGTTTGGTGTTTAGGGATTAGGGTTTAGTGTTTAGAGTTTAAAATTATTAATTTTGAATTTTTTTAGGGTTTAATGTTTAAAATTGAGTATAAGGTTAAGGGTTTATTATTTAGTGTTTAGGATTTAGGATTTTAGGTTTATAGTTTGGGTTTTAGGGTTAAGGGTTTAGGTTTTAGGGTCTAGGGTATAAAGTCTAGTGTTTGATGTTTCAAGGTTATATTTTTATGGTCTATAGTTTAGGGTTTATAAATTATTGTTTTAGGTTTAGGGATAATCTATTAGGGTTAAGGGTCTAAGGTTTAGGGCATAATGTTTAGGGTTTAAGTATATTATTTAGTGTTCATGGTTTAGAGTTTATGGCTTAGGGTTTGTGGTTTAGGGCTTAGGGTTTAATGTTTAGGGTTTAAGGTTTGGGGTTTAAAGCTAATGATTTAGGTCAAAATGGAGTGTACTAGGGTGATTAATTGCATTCGTGTCTAATGTGAGTGATCATATCATGACCACAAGAAGATGTCATGTATGAGTTGTATGCACTAAATTATGCTCACCTTAATTATTCTACTTAATCTTTCTAATTTATCCCCTTTATCCTAATCCTAATCATTTATCTAATATCCCCCCTCATAATTTATTCATTCAATAACCTTACTTCTACCCCACTAATCAATTAATCCTCTTAAATCATGTCTTATCCCATCCTAATCCCACTTATTCATTATTTGGGAATTTATAATTTCCATGGCCCACCTACCCACCTACTAAGCCTATCCCTAGGCTCTCCTACAACCCTAGTCCCTAATAACCCACCTAATCCCTATCCTAACACCCTACCTAATCCTAATTATTCCCTATGAGTATTCTAGAATCCTCCAATTATAGAATCCTCTCTAACTTGGCCCCTTCTTTCTAGAAGTCTCTATTATAGAGGCTTCCAAGGAATTTTTAATTCCTTGAAAAATCCTCCACCCTTATCTTCATGCCTCAAATTTGATTGTGAGCCATAGATCTTACCTCTTTGGCTTATTTATAAAAGTCACTCCTCTATTGAAACCATCTATAAACTATTTAATCCATAATATATCCATGAATCCATGTCCATCAACTAATCCATAATCAAAATCATCAATCAAGATATCATCATGCTAGAATTCCGAGTCTAATTGCAATCAATAATCTAAAAATTCTGCTTGAAGATCTTAAAGAGAGGCTAGTTAAAGCAAGGAATTGGTAAGGTCATCTTTGTCTTTTTTGATTTGCTTCCATAATCTCTCTTGTTAAGTGTATTGTGAATTTTGGGTTTAATTTGTCATATTTAGATAATTATTCAAAATTATAGTCACATATTTTGGATACCACAAAAATAATAGAGATCCAAAGTATTAGGGCATTTATGGCTGATAGTTTCTATTTTGTATTGGCTATTGATAGGAGAAGGGAAGAAACCATATGAAGAAAATCAAGCTTCCATCCATACCCATTTGGTAATTTTATGCAATATCGCTAGATGCAAATTAGCAGTTTTGTAGTAAGTTAAGTGATATTGCTTATTAAGAAGCGATATTGTCCTGATCACATTTTTAGTAAAATAAACATTAGTTGAAAAAAACATATCAAATTTATTTTGATCTTATATAAATATTTTTAATTCCTATATATATCCTATATATGTATCATCACATCTTTTTCAATTTCAAGTCTAACTATCAAAATATTATCATTTTTATCCATCTTATAACACCGCAAATTGTGAAATTGCAATTTTACAATAAAAGTCATGATATCATCTTAACTCTCATGGTTTTGAAAAAAACTACATGATAATCACTAACGGTTAGCAACTTTATAAAAATTCATGACTTTGCAGTCGTGATATTTCATAAAATTCATGATATTACACTTTTTGGTCATGGTATTGCATTAGTCTGACTGTGTATCTGTGGTTTATTCCTTTGAAGTTGTGATATTTATTTTAATTTTTTCCTTCAAAATTATCCCTTTTAAGTGCATTTTTATAGTCATTTTTAGTGAATTTTAAGTCATTATAAGAATCCATCAAGGCCCAAATTACCTTTGGCATTGGGGGCACTACCCCTCACACTGCCCCCAAACCCCACAAGGGGCTCTATACCTTGACCCCATAAAGGGTGTTGTCCCTTAACCCTATAAGGGGCATTACCCTTTGACCCCACTGGGGGCTAACACTCCAAGCCCTCACATTGTGGCACCCTCACCCAAATAATTTATAGAAACAATCATGTTTTTTTGGGTGTTTTATTAAGGCTTATTAGACTAATGTTTTGTCTCTTACAGGGGTGAATCTACTATCAATTTTGACTTGATAACATCTTTTGCTATAGGTTATATATTTTTCACTAACACCTTGTTTTGTAGGTCATATTTGTTCTTTATCTAAACATCTTGTCTTGAAGGTAACAATTGGTCTTTGTCTAAACATCTTTTCTTGTAGGCTATATATTTGGTCTAATCACTTGTCTTATAGGTTGTCCTTTCATGAGTACCAATTAAACTACTAATAACTTTATTTCAGGTCATTTGTCAAAGATATTTTGGTATCTTAAAATACATTTTTGTCTAAAATCATTTTAATTACTAAAACATGTTGTGTAAATTCCTTTGTATAAATCTTGTATATTCGTGTATAGATCTCACATCTTAATTAATCGATTAATTAATATCTTTTGGTTTGATTGTCTATCACTTGAAGGATACAATGGTGTATGCTCTCCTCCTTACATCCTTATAGAGATTCTTAGAGGATAAAAAACAACCATAAACCCTCCCTTTTTTCTTCTCTAAGGGAAATGTGATGTGGAATTAACACCCAAGCATTTGCTATAGTCTTAGGGGGATAATGATTGTGCATTTCAACACCACACACTAATCCACACCTTGTGTTTTGTCAGAGTAAAAATATAAAAGAAACTATCATTTGGCTAAGAGATTGACCCCATACAGGTCATCCATGAAGGGGAAGAGTTCATTATCATAACCAAGCATTATACAATACCCTACATGAACTTGGGCCCTTTCGTACCTAACATATATTGGGGATGCCCCTAAAGAGCCCATTCAACATAGCATAAAACCATGTGGCTATAATAAGTGACTTGATGTCAGATTCAAGATCAGCTCCCAAGTGACCATCATGTGTGGATGGGATTGAGAGGGTCTAAGAAATTTTGTAATAGGTCATCAGCCTACATCCTCACCCATAAAGCCATTAGATGGTGCAGTCACCAAGTTACACTCCTAATAAGTTCATTAATATTAGGTTTATGGTCTAATTGATTTGGTGGGTGTCATGCTTGACCCATGTTGTTTGTGATGTAAGTCAGCCTTTCACCTAAACCTTTACACACCTATGCATGTATTTTATACATAATCATCATATTGTATATCCTTGCCTCATCATTATAACATTTTGTATATCCTTATCATCATCCTCTTGTACATATAGTCTTTGTACTTCATTTTTTACTTGTCTCTCATCACCCTATTGTCTTAATACCCTTAGGGTCTAGTTATGTCCACCCATCATTGGTCATACCCCCATCACTTACATATCTTAATCAAGTCTTGTCATCCCTCCATCACATCTTATCATAGTCCAACCTCATATTCTTCACTTAGCCTTAAAATCAATCATCCCTAACATCATATTTATCACTTATTCCACATTGTATATAACCAATCTTGATTACCTCCTAGTCTAGTCTCATCCATTCACATCACCTACACATCTTAATCATATATTGTCATCCACATCTTGTCCTAAATCCACTTTATCCATAGCCAATCATTTGTATTGATATTATATTACCTAGTCACCTTATCAACCTAGTCCTACTCATAATCCAACCTAACTCATCCCCTTGTCTATATTAGTTATCTCGTCAAGTCTATAGTCATACATTAGTCCTCATCCACATTAAAAAATAACTCTTTTGATCAGGGTCCTCATCATTATCTTGCTTGTGTCTAATCAAGTTTGAGTCACTATCATATATCCTATCAATCCCATTAATCTAATCATCACATCCTACTTGAGTCGATCATCTATAGTCTTGAGCTAGTCTTGATCTAATCAATCTAGTCAAAATCAAACTCTCAGTCTAGTCTAGTTCCTCATCTAATCTTAGAGCCTGTCATAACTCACCTAGTCAAATCTAGTTCAATCATCAAAGTCTATCTCAGCTCTTAATTTGGTCTACTTGATCTACTCTTAATTTTATCAAACATCACATCACATCAAACATCTAGTCAAACTTGAACTTGCACTAAATCAAGCCTTTGTCCAAATTTGTTCCACACATCCCAAGTTCATCCCTTAGAATTTTCATTTAATCCCTCACACCTAATGATTGGGTCTAACAAACCACATCATTTGTACTTTCTCTCATCCTTATCCATGGCATCTAAAATAAATTTGGTCAATACCCTGATTGAGCAATGCCTCATCATAGATAAGGATGTACTCCTTTCATGCCTCCTTGAGATGAGAACTCCATGTCTTATAGAATTTAAACCCATCCATCCAACATTACCTCTAGTATTCACCCTATCCACATGAGTCCCATTCAAACCCTACATCCACTAGTCATAGCCAAATGTCTACTCCTTAAACTAGCAAAGGGAATCCTATCTTGGAAAAACTTTTTAATATTAGTCCACTAACCAAATCATGTCAATAATCATTTGATCCAAATTCCAATACTTCCACATCTAAATCAAAAAGTGAAGAGAGCCCCTATACTCATATTCCTATATCCTTAAAATCCCTCTTCCACTAAATTATTGCCACCAACATGATGGTATATCCACCTATACGACATATTAGTCTTGCTAAGACTAAGCCCTCTTGGTATAAAGCTAACCAATATTACACATATCACTAAACCTAGGTGCATACAATTAATCAATGTCTTAATTTATAAAATTAAGCTTAAGACCTCATTAATCACAGTGACATATAAATTAAGAATGAATTAGATGAGTCTACCTCCTTAGGTGAATAAGAAGAAGAATGACAAGATTCCATTCCTAATCATAATCAAGCCCTTCCCCTTCCAAGCCAAGGTCAAGACACCAGATCCATCTTCCATGGTCCTTCCATAGTTGACAAATCCTCCATAAAAATGAGTCTATTCCCCATGAGCCTAGTTATTCATTCCCTCATGAGTCTTTATTTTATGGGCCTATCCTTAGTGAATCTATTATCCCTCCATCATCTCCACCTCATCCATCATCTCAAAGACCCCATGTTGAGAGGTCATTTGTAGATAATGAATCTTGTACTGATAACATTATATATGATACATCAAAGTCAACATCATATTCAATACAAGTGTTATCTACATCAAGATCATGTTCAACACTAGTATCTAAATCAGATTCCTCATAAGAAACATTGTCCCTCATAGATATTGTAGTAGATGATGATTATGCCTTCCATTTTGAAGATACCTCCAATTTGGATAAAAATCAGTCACCATACATATCCTTTAATCCCAATTAGGATGATAAAGTCATAACAAAGTTCTTTCAAGCTTTATCTATCAAAGATATTTAGAATGAATCTGATCCTACTTTGGAGGCATATACTATAGCTAGTCCTAGTGACACTTTTATTGATCTTGAGGAGTTCTTCTCTGATGTTAAATGGATCTCCTAGGAACACCTATAAGGACCATAATGCCCCATCACCACTCATTGACTTCATCATATCAAATCCACCACCTTCATCCATCATAGATCCTTTTCTTCATATTAATGATCATTTAATCACCTCCCTCCATAAGGATGAACATGAACATACATTGTTGGACTCTTCCCTGAGAACCATAATATGTGACACAAATACAAAAGTCCAAGATCATATTCAAAAAGTCATAAATCATGATCAAATCACCATTGAACCCATAAGTCCAAATCAAGAAAAGTCAAATTAGTGACCTAATCCAAATGCATATTCCCCTAGGAAAGCCCAATTTTAGGCACTAGGAGACCATCAAAGTCAAAATCATCTATCAAGTCAAGAATCAATCTCCTCTGGTGAAGCCCAAAGTTAGGCACCAAGGGGAAGTCAAGAAAAAATCAAGTCTAAAAATCAAAATGATGTCAAAATCACTATCAGTATGGCCAATAATACTTCAAATAATTAGGTTAAAGATGAACCAAAAATACAAAGCATCTAAGATCTCTTGAAGTCTTTTGTCACATAGCACCAATCAAATACGAAATGTCCAACATCTCTAATGATGCGTGTGATTGCTAGTCCTACTCATTCATCACCCATCACACAATCCTATCATAATATTATCCTCCATTGAAGTCTATTACAACCCCATAAAAATCAAGATATAAACCAATCCATACCTCACACCACCCACCCAATTAGTATTGTCTCTCATAGGGGTGATGAAGACAACTAGTCTAGATATCTAGTGGGATCACAATAAAAAATCAACACAAGTCATAAGGACATCAATACATCAGATAGTGGTAATGACAACATGGTCCTCACATCATAGATATCCATAATAGGTGTTATATAAATATAAAAAAAATGTCTGCATCTTGCATCTCATACCCATATCTAATAAATCAAGAAACTATCTAGCAAAAGTTAAAAATAAAAATAATAAAAAAGTAAAAAAAAATCATTCATCTAATGGTGAAAACTAGTATTTTGGCACCTTGGGTAAGTACCATATGAAAATAGGTTTATAGTATTATATTAAAATAATATATTTTTTATATTTTACCTCAACACTTGGGGGAAAAATCCATCCATTTCATATCCCTTATCAATCCCCTCTATGTCATCCATATTTATCTTATCCCTCTGTCTATTGTACCTACCCATCATCTTCCTACTATGTCCATCCTTCCTTCCTATCTTAACCTTTGTAATGACCTATAAAATGTCTTGAGGCATGTCATAGAATCATCTTGGCATATCCTCTAATGGACACTCAGGTAACTAAACATGTAGTTCCCTCATGATGTGGTAATTGGCAATCCCTAGTCTATTATCCCTTAATCCTCATTCCCTTTTCTACATTATCCTCATCATTTTTTCATCCCATCTATTATTCCATAAAACCCCATCCTAGTTTCTAGGCTTTCTATTCCCTTTACTAGTAACCCCATTTGTATAGTGTACATACATATACCAAAAAGACCTAAAAATTAAAATATGTCAAAAACCCTAAAATTTATAAAATCCAAAAAATCCAAAAACATCTAAGTTTCCTTGTCATATGTCATATTTTCCTATGTTATAAATATCCATATAATGTCTTAGCCATCATATCTAATGTCTTATCCATTCTCTATCCTAATCATTTTATCATTCTAGTCATTTTTCCTATTGTCTTTTGCAACCTTAACCTAATCTTAGTCCCTCATCTACTCTCAGTCCATACCCTATCCAAATTACTATCCCTAATCCAAAATCACATCATCATAATCAAGACCCACTTAGTCCAACTCATCATCTAATCACTCATCTTGATGTCTTTAATCTAGGCCATTCAACAAGACATAATGATGTTGTATGTAGATACTTGTGTATGTTACTAGTATGTTCTATTTGGTTTGTTTGCATGTAATGTTGCATCATTTCTCTTTTTATCTATTGGTAAATGAATTAGGATGCCATTGTGACACCAAAATATCTCATAATGCTTTAAAGTGCCCTCGATGATGTAGAGTTTACTATTTGTCCCTTTTATTTGCACTTTGGCACAATGTCCTCTTGGTCATACTTATATCATGGGGTATATTGTCAAGTTACATATCTATTAGATTGATTAGACTATGATGAGCCTTATTATAGTAATGATGTCTTGATAATACACACACACATCATTTATCCTATCCTCTATTACGTGCCTAATCATCTAATCATCCCACTCCCATGATTTAGATGATGATCCCAATCTATTCATCTAGTATCCAATCATTCCTCCAAGTCCTTTATCACCATGTCTATATCTTATAGACAATCATATATCATCTCCCTATTAATCCACATTTAACACCTCAACTCAAATTTCAATCCAATCATCATCATCACTAACATCCATTTAACAAATAACATGTCTAACATCCATCACCATCATCACCCTCTAGTCTATCATTTCATTTATCATTTAGTACAAACTACATCATCCTAAGGTCTTTTCATACTATGTAGGTATTACTTAGTCACCTAATGTGCCTAAGGTTAGTTTGACCACTCTCTCCTCTTTCCTCACAATTTATCATTGCATCTATCTTGTCCTTCATCATCTTCCCATCTTACACCAATCAAATCCTTGAGCTATGAATCATTAATCAATTTATATATTAATCAAACACCATATATGCCATCATCTCTTTAATTTGTTCATCAATTTGCCACACCTATCAATTGGGCCTAGCAAATCACAACATCCATCTTTTCTCCCATTAGCCATCCATTATCATTGATTGGTCAATTCATCATTTAAAGTTTAAAGTTTCCTCCTTCAATTAGGGCAAGACCTGAACCATACCTTTATAATCATCTATCACTCCATTACATGTGTCTTTGATAGGGGAATCATCACTATTAATTTCATTTTGGCTCATTGATTTGATGTAATGTAGTCTACTTATTCCCCTTCATCTTTTGGTCACTCGATCATATCATCTTCTTCTCTCTCATTAACTTCATCTCACTCAAATTTAGCTTTGATATATATCCATCATTAATATTATCAAATAATTATATTATCTTTAGCTGGATGATCTCCTATCATGTGTCCTTACTTGGGATTTGTCAACAACTTGTGGCCTTTATCATCTCAGTCTATAGCTCTCCTTGACATGTGTCCTTGCCTGAGATATGTCAAAAGTTTGCATAATTTTATCTCATCATCACCATCATCATTTTTACTCCCTATGCATATGCCTTTTCCAGGGGCATAATCCATTTATAGCTCAATTTTTAGGTTGAGTTTCTTTTCTTCATCATCTATCTCCACATTTAACATTCCATCCCCTTGTCTATTCATTGCATCCCACCACTCATTTCCTCTTTCAAGTGGCCATCTATCTCATTCTTCCACACATTTACCCTTGAGGGGGAATCATATCTACTAATATAATATACTAACATTCATCTATGAAATGGTTTTTCTTTGAAAGACCATTACTCCTTCCACTTTGTCCACTCACAATGCCCTTTCAAATAGGGGAAATATGTATGCATTACATTTTATTTACCTTAAATTATTATAATTAATCCGACTAATTTATCCCATTGATCCTAATCTTAGTTATTTATCTAATACCCACTATCATTTATTCATTTACTAATATTATTTTTACCCCACTAATCAATTGATCATCCTAAATCATGTCTTATCCCTCCTAATCCCACTTATTCATTATTTGGGAATTTAAAATTACCATGGCCCACCTACCCCATACTAAGCCTATCCCTAGGCTCTCCTACAACCATAGTCCCTAATCACCTACCTAATCCCTATTAGTAAAGGTTACCAAAGCATCAAAACTTGCTAAGGATTAGGATATCTAAGTTATACTTTAGTTCACATGATAGTGCATATAATTCATACAACAGGTTGGAAAACAAAAGCATAGAAGAATGAAATATTATGTGTTAAGTAGGAATTAGGAACAACTAGTAATTTATTAATAGTTATAGAGCATTAAAATTAAATAAGATAGAAATAAGATAAAAATTATACATGAGAATACATGCAAGGAAAAAATTAAGAAACACAATAGGTAACCATAACCAAAATAGTCTCTATTGATCTCTTTGAAGGTGGAACTCTATTCTTCATACACATACAAGTATATATAGACATTTGAAATATATGACTATTCATATTCTTCTCATACTTGGCACCAAAAGAGGAGTCTATTCATATTCTAACCTATTACAAGTCATATAAATAAGATAAAATATACATATATCTAACAAATTGAGTACATAATGCATAGATACAGTTAAATATCCTACACAACTTTACTATCTAATTTCTTCTCCCAATACATTCTCAGACTTAAAATGTTATCTCATCCTAATACAACGTCATAGGATCTTTTAAAGTTTCTCAAAGGGTAGAATCTAAAGAAGTGGTTAGACCAGTAAGAATCACATTAATTGCTCAAGGCACGATTTCCAATTTTCACCTCTTGTGAACTAATTAATTACCCTTATAGGTTTTCAAATAAGTAGCATACCAACCTACCACCCTTTCAAGTTTTTAATAGGTTGGGATAAGTTACCTTTTATAGGTTTTCAACCATCTTGGCCCTGCTTGCCTTACTAGTCATCCCCAATATAAAATTGTATACATTTTTTTTAAAGATTAGTACTTTGTGTAGTACATAGCTTGAATGAAGTGGCATGGATGCAGATGATGATTGGTAAAAAGAGTCTTTGGCCTTGGACTATGCATCCTTATGATAAGAGATGACTCACTGGAGTTTTTATGGTGTCTTGTACACTGGTGTGTTGAGGATCTGGGTAACTTCATTACAAAATGGAGACAAATCAATCTTGTATGCATGCTAATAGAGTATAACTTCCTAGACCATGCATAGTAAGATGTGTAGTGGTACATGATATCCAATGAAATAATTTATATCTGAGTCATTAGTGATGCTCATGAAAGCCTTGGTTTTATTCACCCTCATTTGAATTTCACCAATTAGCTACTCTAGTTTGTATGTGTGATATTGGGCTTGGAGACATGTGAAGGAACTGCATAGGAGCTCACTCTACTAGTTGAGGAGTTTGTCACACACATTATCCCTGGCATTTAGAAAGTCCTAAAGGGCTCTATCATTCTCATCTAAAGAAGTGGTGTGACTTCCCATGGTTATATTGGTGGTTATAGTTATGGTGAATTTTGTACTAGAGTTGGCTAGATAGTCATCTAATTACTGCTTCTAGTCCAACAAGTTACAGGTGACCTATTATGATTATAGTGTATTAATTTCAAGCATGCCTTGGTATTCCTCTAGTAAGGTGATGAGTGTGGATGCCTTTATCTTCACATCATGGCCCAATGTGTTAACTACATAGAGTTTTTAGGATGCACACTAGTCCTTAGTCAACTCAGAGACCAAAGTCTTGAGTCTGCATTGGTCAGACATGACTTGGTCCCTGATTGATTGAGTGACCAAATTTAGGTAGGTGTCCTAGATCATCTTCATAGCTTCATGAAGGTGAGCCTTTAACTCTACATTCTTTACCTTGGATTGATCCATCTCCATCTCCAAAGAGGTGACCTTCTACATAATTGATTCCTAAAAAACTATTATGCCCTCAAGTTATTTCTTCAAAGGGAGCCTAGAGACATCCAAGGAAGCTTCTTGCTTGAGAAGGAGTGTGTCTAATGTACTCATATGTGTTGAAGGGCCCAGTCGTGGCATTATAGTAAGTGGGAGAGAAAAAATGGTGTACCAAACACCAATAGTTGGGACATCACAAAGCTAAACTCCTCCCAATGGTAACTTTAGGAGTTGAGGACTTGTTTGAGTTATATATGGTGCTTCTTATTGTGTTAGATGCTCTGCTTATGTTTATAGATACTTTGGTACTTGTTGTTTCTATGTTGTGGCCTCTATTACTAGCTTGAGTTACTATGTAACATCTTCAACCTTATTTATTTTGACTTCCTCCTCTTGCACTTTATTTTTTAGTTCCTACACAGCTTGATACTTTTCTTTTTCCTCCTTGACCTACAACTTATTCACACATTCTTATTATTATTTCTTCTATTCTATTAGGGCCATAACCTTAGCTTGTTCTTGTGCAACCTATGCATATGCTTTGCTTGTGCTTGTTGTGCCTATTGTTAGCACAAAGTTTCATCTTCTTCTTCCTTATTTTTATTCATAGCTTCCTCCACTTGCTGCTATGCACACTTGGCAACTTCCATGGCTTGTTGTGCTTGGGCCACTGCATCCTATTTCTATTATTCTTCTTCTTCTACCTTAGCCTTAGCAATGAGCTCAACCTCCTTTTCCTTATATGTTTTCTCCTCCTATGCCTTTTGAGTTACATCAATAGTTTCCTAGGCCTTCTTATCCACATTGATTTCTTTCTATCAATCAAAATATATGTCCTTGTACTTTTGTGTAGCTTCAGATTCTTTGACTTGTTGACTAGGTGGGTATTGAGATTATTCCTTTTATTGCTTATTCTCCTCCTTCTTTACTCATTATTTAGCTATGCGATCTAATTTATCCTTTGAGGTTTGTTGTTCTTCTATAGTTGGTTTCTCAACTGTGAGCTCTTTGATCTCTTATGCATGTGGTGATGGTTGTGAATCACTTGGTCAAAATTCTAAGCTAGAAACTTATGCCTTATTGTGTCTAAGGGTGACCAGTCTACATTTAGGTGGTGATGTGGTGGAGGATGGATTAGGTTGTGCTTATTATATGGTCATTGGGCATCCAAATGTGTGTTCTTCAAGTTTAGGATACCCTAACCTCCCACCTTGTTTGGGGTCTGTGTATGAGTGATTCTATTAGGATTTTTGGAAGGGGTGAAAATATATACTTAGCTATGACATTAGTAGGTTTAGGCTGGCAAAAGTCAATCCTCTGATATAATTTATCTACCTCTTCCCATATAGTATAAAAAATAATGGATGATGGGCAAGATGGAAGGTCCACCCATAGTTTTGGAGGAACTTGCTTACACACTTGAACTATGTACATAAATTTCTAGAAGAATAATTCCTTTTCTTCCTCTTGATTGTAGAAATATCTAGCCATGTATATAATTATGACCTACTATACTTCCTATTCATCTATGCCCATCTATGGAAGGTCACACAAGGTTGATATCTATGGCACCTTTGGATCATCCAACCAAGTTGTTGTTCTTCATGTTTTGCACTTAAAAAGAGGAGATGCAGATTGATGCTTTATGAAAAACTTATGTTTTCACTTTTATTTCTATGAATTGGTGGCTTCTTTAGGTTCTATACTAAAAGGATGGTTATGTCAGGTGGTATTTCATATAATGAAGTCACACACCTAGATGCAAAATCTTTCTATTTGGAAACTTCTACCTATGCCATATCCATGGTGACAAAGAATGGAAGTAGTGTGAATGGAGAACACATCAACTCATGAAAGTATATGAATATACCCTTTGGTAACAAAGTGATAGCTGTATATTGGCCCAAATATTGCATGATGTTTGGTAGCATCCAAGGATATGTAATAATCAATTCTAGACACTCCTACCATACTTTAAAATTTGCCTCATGTGCTAGGGCTTTGTGCTCCTATGTCCAAATGAGGTTAGGAATTTTATGCACTAGCCAATAATCTGTGTCAAGGTTCACTTCTCCCTCCAGGGACTTCCATTGTGTGAAATAGAGTAGGAAGATGAGGAACTGGTATTAAAATTCCCACTTTTGAGAGGTGCAACACTTATCAATATTGGTGAGTAGCTCTTTAACTAAGTACTCTAGCCAGTTGAATTATTCATTTCTATGGATCATGCAGTGGGAGATGTATATAACTCCTTTTAGGATTTATTTTATAGACTTATTCATTTACCATAACCTTCTTGTGATGCACTCTATGAGGATGCACATTGGCTCATCATGGATTTATTCAATTGTTATCCCTCTGGAGCTTTGAATGTAAAAATCTCTAATTTCTTGTAGAATAGGTGGCATTCTTGTATTGTATGGAGACATGGATTCTCCTTGTATAGGTATGCCCAAAGATTGGGCCATGGCTTCTATGTTGATGACAATGGTGACATTCAGGATAAGGTAGATATTTACATAATTGTATCAGCAAAGTATAACTTGAACAATATCCCCCAAGTCACTAAAAGTTATCATTCAAAGTAGGTGCTTGACATTTGTGTTGTGGAAGTGGTAGAGGGCTCTTAGGGCAAGCGGTTGTGTAACATCAATGGGGTCTAGATGAAATAACTTCCTGTTCTACTACACAAAATAAGTTAGATGTCTTTATATCATTGAATTTTGTCTTCTTGAGAGCCATATCAACACCCGTTAGTTCTTTTTGTGTATTGGCGAGTCCCCTGATGGGCTATGAAGTATCTATGTTTTCTAAATGATGAACTTGAAACTCTGGTGGCTCTCATCACAATAAGACTAGTTCAGTTCTTTGAATTTGAAGGTCACAAAAATATGTGCAAGAATGAAATGCTAACTTGGTTCTCAAACTTGGATTTTATAAAATTTTCACTTATTAGATTCTACATAAATTTCATGATTAGTTGACCATTTGACATGAATGCAATGGTTGATGTGGCAAATCTTATCTAATGTAGTAATTAAGATAGTTATTCATTGGCACATGTGTGAAGATACATTGTTATGCTCTTTATCATCTATATGAGGGTACAATTAGATGATGTTGATAGGCCACCAAATTTTTGAATATTAAGTCAATCAAACTTCAGATCTGGTATTTACTTTTGGTGCATGACCATTATATGGTGGATATCTTGTTGATGTGACTTATTTGTACCTTTTTTGGACTTAATTGATTTTGTTCTCTCCTCTTGACATCCATGATGGTACACATGGATTATTATGTGCATGGTTGGTGCATGCTATACTTGGTATCTTAGTTATTTGAATGGTAGTGAAGAGATCATCTACAAACACACATAGATATAAAAATAAAGACACAAAAAAATGTAGAGAAGGGAAATCTTAATCTACTTGGTGCTACTCATCACCCACTCAGTTAGCTAAATGAGATTAATTAGACTATTGGTAGTAGGGCTTAAGACTACAACCACACCCACCATGGTAAAATGGTTCCTTGAAGATATATTAAAACTATGGTTCTTTCTTGTGATAGTTCATGTATAACATAAGGCCCTTTCCATCAAATTTGTAACTTGCCTAGAAATGCTCTGAAATGACTATCATATAATAAGATTGGTTTATCTTTATGAAATTACTTATGGTGTAAATTCTTATCATTTCATACTTTCTTGCTCTGCTTGTGAACTTCCTGCATCCATGATGCTCTACATCTATACTCATCCATCCTGTTTAGTTTGATAAGCTTATAGGTGAGAGACTCATGATCCCCTAGTTGCATGACCATTTTAATGTGTAAAATGGGTACTACGTATTACATTGGCATAACTAATTTAAGCCTATAGACCAAATAAAAGGGAGTAAAACCCATGGATCTCTTATAGTGCATGAGATATGCGCATAGAATCATAGGAATGTGATCTTTTCAGTCATCCCTTTTGACATCACAAATATTTGTCAACATTTTTACCAACACTTTTTGGGAGCTTCAACTTGGCCATTTACTTATGGATGGCACACAGTGTTTTTATGATGAGAAATCATAAATTCCTTAGTAAGAGCCTTGATGGTATTATTCAGGAAGTGCATCCATTGATCACTAACAAGCTTGATGGAGCATCCATACCTTGTAATAATGTTCTCATAGAGAAACTTTACTGCATCCTTCACACCACAACTAGGTATCATAGTAGCTTTAACCCATTTGGTAAATTAGTTAGTCATAGTGATAATATACCTTACTTTACTAAATTTTCTTAGTGGATTGATAGGTGTGATAAAGTTAATGCTCCATTGTTTAAAAGGTTTCTCAGCTAACAAAGGCTATAAAGGCATTTCATACTTTTTGTAGTGGTTTACCCATATGTTAACATACATCACAATTCTGTGGTACTCTATGTGCATCCTAAAAAATATTTGGCCGTCATAACCCAATCTATAATAGTTTCCTAGTAGTAGCTTCTCTAGAAAAATGTCCTCCTACTATTCCTTGGTGTGCTTCATGCAAGAGTTGAGGTCATTCATGTTTTAGAACAACTTTGCACAATACTTCATCCTTCCCTAAATGATATAGAATCCCATCGATGATGGTGTCTAGAAAAGCTCTGGTGATGAATTGCTTCTTGTCTCTTTATTGATAATGCATAGGGAATATTCCTTGTTCAAGGAAGTTGATAATTGCTTTAAAATTTTTAGGAATCACATAAATGCAAAAGAGATGGGCATCATGGGAGTCTTCCTATAATTGTTCTAGTTCTTTGACATTAGGAATGTAGTTGAGATGATCCCATCCCATTTTTTCTCTTCTTGGCTTGATATTAACGTAAAATTGGAACTCTTAAAATAACATCAACCACCTAAAGATGCATCCTCCTAGCATCAACTTGTTGATAAGGCATCATAGAGCTTGATGATTAGTGAAAAATTTGATTTGTGTTTTAAAAAAGTTAGTTTCAAAATTTATTTAATGTGAACTCTATAGCCAATGCTTCTCTCTTAGTTATTGTGTATTTATTTTTTATGTCAAACAGTTTCCAACTTGCAAAATGAATGAGAGGGCCGCGTCTGCCATCTCCTAGATACGTTAGCATAACATCAAATGTGATACTTGAAGCATCAACATAAACATAAAAGGGCTTGATCCATTATGAAAGATGATGATGGGTATAATAACCAATCTCTTCTTCAGCTTAATGAAGGCTGTTTGACCCTTTGAAGTCTAGACAAACTTCACACTTTTGTAGAATAAATATTATAGTAGAGATGAAATAGTTGCATATCATTTGATAAACTTGTGATAGTACCCTGTATGGCAAAAAAAATATCACACTTCCTTAGAGCTTACTAGTGGAGTCATACTCAAAATAATTGCAATTTTAGCATGGTCTACCAAAATACCTTCACTACACACTACATGACCTAGCAAAAGACTAAAAGGTGTAAAGAATAAACACTTTTTCAAATCTAGAGCAATGCACAAAACTTGATAGTGTTATAACATGAGGTGTAACTTAGACAAATGTTCTTTAAATAAGGAAAAGACTGCCCAATAATTAAGATAGACTCCTAAAAAATCATGAATGAAGTCCTTAAATGCAATCACCACTACACAAGAGAAACTTACAGGTGCATTCTTAAGGCCAAAATGCATTACCTTATATGTAAAGGATCCCCATTTCATGGAAAAATTCATTTGGATTTATCTTATTTTGCAATGGGTATTTGATGATAGCCATTAAAACCATCTATGAAAGAGTAGACTTCTTGTCCAATGATAGATCCCAAAACTTCATCTATAAATGGAATTGGGAATAGATCATTGACACATGCATCATTCAGAATGTGTTAATCCTCACATAATTTGATCTCCCCTATTTTCTTAGGCTAAAATACCATAGGACCAACCTAGTATACCTTTTATATAGGATGTATTATAGCTACATCCTACATTCCATAGAGTTCATCCTTCACTTTCAACTTCATGTTTGGATTTAGCTTTATGGCCATTTCTTTGTAGGTTATGCACACTCCTTGAGTTTGATATGCATTTCACCTAGAGATGGATCAAATCCTTGGACCTATAAAAATTTAGTGGAAAAGACATATTGATAATCTTGTAGGATTTGCATAACTTCATAAACTTTATCTTCTATCTAATAGTCACCTATATGCAACAATTTTGGAACCTCCTTAGGTCCAATGTTTGTTACATGTTTTTTGATGGGTTGCTGGTAAATCTTACACTTTTCCTCATCAATATATTCTTATATAATTCATTATCCTTCCTATTCTAGGATTTGTATGATGTGTAACTTGTTTTATTTAGTAGGTTATGTGCTAAGGTCCTTTAGTGGTTCTACTAGTCATTTAGGTTCAAATAAATCAATCAAATTGATATCACCATCATAATCAAAATATTCAATGTCCTCTTCTTCATATTGTATTCGGTGGCATGGCTATGTAAGAGATTGTTCTTCTTTCTTGGTAGCTTTATATCTTTTTAATACCAAATTGAGATAAGAAGTTATGCTCTTCTATGTAGTGGATTTCGTTGTGGTGATTAAATATTTTGTGCACCCATGGCATAAGAAACATTTGATTTTTAATAGTGCATTGTGAACTAGAAGGTTTTCATATTAAAAAAAAACTATCTATATAAAGTCACTCTATACCTGCACCAAATGCTTTGTCTCCCTCTTATGCTCTTGATGCATATACCATGTTGATGGTAAAGGGGAAAGTGTATAATGGAATATGTGAACCCACTACTTTGGTGCCACAGTTCCTCAGTCCAAACTTCAACACATTTATACATATGAATTTCTAGACTTACCTTTTTAGAATAAAAGCCAATTGATTTTGATGACTTGTGGTAGTTAAAACTTACTAATAATGAGCTCACAGACATCATCCCACTTGACCTGATTATTTCTATGAATTACCCACCATATCATTACAACTCCCTTCAAAGCATAATTCAAAACACTAACCTACTTGCTAATGGTGGGTACATGAACTTATAAGCGTAGAGTGAACTAATTGATATCCTTAATTGCATAGTAAATAGGATGTTATCTTTCATGTGAAAATACCATTCTCATAGGTTAGAGTTCATGATCACCTCAAGCTTAGTTGAATAAGTGTGTGTTTGAGTCTTCACTGATAGATGAAGCTATTTACCAAGGCAAAGTTCCTTCTTTGGTCAATTAAATATAATCCTTCATATAATCATCTTCTTGATAGAGGAAATCAACTTCTAAATGAGTAGGGGATTTAATAGACATAGATGCACAATCTTCTATGATAAACTAGGTGGTCAATAACCGTATAACTACTAGTTTAGGCCTCCATTGTTTTGATGGCTTTAATTTTTGAGTGAGTAATGATTATACCTAAGGTTTAGTAATCTTATACAATAAGTTTCACTTAGATGTGTGTAAAGATTTTGGGTTTTCCTCAAAGTTTACCTTCATTTAGATGGTTTCTTGCATGACATATAAATAATCTTATTTAGCCAAAATGATGTAAGGTTTATGCACTCTATTTAGAGGAATGATGACAATATTATCTCCTTGGTGCACCTCTAGTTGACTCTGCACCATGTTTATAGTCATTTGACCATCATATACCCATTTATTTCCAATCAATAGAGGGTAATGTGCTATTATTATCTTCATATCAATGACTTCAAAGTCACCTCATAGTATCAGTTCTATGACTTTGATCTCAACCTCTTATAATCTATCGATGGCTATTCCATAGTCAACTAAGATCAAAGTTATTACGCTATAAACTAGAACCAATAATTTAAGAGCTTCCAATGTGGACCTAAGAATCATATTGACTATGCTACCAAAGTTAAAGATAGTATTTGGAATATCATAACCTGTAACCTCAATATCAATTCATGTATCTACATCTTAGAGCTTCTTTGTTTTAACATACCAAACAAGCTTTTATATATTTTGTTTTCATCATTGTGCACACTCTAATAGATTATGTAACAAGTTTGTGGTGTTCTATGAGATGTCTTCATTACATAGTGTGATTAAAATTTATAGAAGATCTATGAGCGAAGTGAAAAATCCATCCTAATGCATAATGCACATGATCTAGCCATACATTTGGGCATATAATGTTGTAACATATTCTTCAGTACTAATTTGATGTTGTATGTTTTTTAACATCTCCACAACTTCATACATAAACCCCTTTTCTATATCTAGGTGTAGTTATTTATCCTATTTTGCTTTTCAAATTCCCTAATCCTAAGGCATTTCAAGAAGGGGAAAACCTCTTTCTATGTGTTGATGTCATGTAACAATGTTCAAGAAGACATCTTCCTTAGGTTACACACTTACCATATTCACATTTCTGATAGCTTTTTCCTTTCTTTGCTTTTCCAAGACAAGATTGTCTTTTATCTTATGTTGTTTATATATTCTACAATATGCATATTAAGAATATCTTTGAGGATTTAGACAAAAAAATCATTTTACATGATTGTACTCATCACATAGATAACATTACAAAGGAGGAAACTGATAGTTATTACATCTACCTCCTTGATAACTTCCTCTGTATCTGCCCCTAGATCCTGCTCTATTAGACTCATATCCTCCTCTATACCCTCATTGTTGAATTGTGTTCTAATGTTGATGCTATTGGGTATTATCTTTAATTTTTAATTATTGTTGTACAACTGATGGGGTTCAACTCATTTGCTGATACTATATCATGGCTGAGCTCTAGCATACTGCATACTAGTATTATAGAGATGCTGGTGTCTAACTTGATAAAGGAGGGGTCCAATTAGACAGGCCTTAAGGATGGTATTAAGGCAAACTAGGAATCTATTATGGACCTACTTTGGTCACACAAACTTTATTGACCTCTACTCCTATAATCATTTACTTCATCGAAGACACTTGCTAACAACGATGGTAAACACATTTTTAGTGATGCCTTCCTTGAGCTCTTACAAATCCCTACAGTTCTTTTCATTGTGATTGTGAGACTTATAAAAATTACCATATAAATTATATGGGTTAGTGACATATTTTTATATAAGATGGAATTGCATTATTGCATGCCTCAATACTCAAAAAATTTCACAAAACTCTATCTTGATCATAGGACAATCATTCTTGGATATCCTTCTCTCCTTCAATCCATACACCATAAATTCAACTTAGGTTTATTTTCCTCATGATATTTATGAATTATCTTCATAAAACCTTATTTTTTTTTTTTTCAATATTAGAATTTATAATATGAGCTTCACCATAGTCTTCAATCTACTCAACTTGCAGTGTAATAGCTCTAGAATCTACTTTAGTAGTATATTGAGTATGTGTAGTGGCAAATCTGATTCTGAAGCATAGTATTTACATAAACCACATAGCTTTGTATTTATATATTAAGGCAAATTACACCTTATTCATCACATCAAATAATCTACAATCATAGTCATAGACTGATTCTCGTAACTTGTACCTTATCTCTTTCAAGTCTTAAATAGTTTGGTTTGTACATTTCTTTATCTTAAACTCTATAATGAGCCATTCCTTAACCTATTGTAGAGTTTCTAACTGAATGTATCTATGGTATATGAACTCAAATTAGCTTACAATCAGTTCCCCTACTAACTCTCACTTTTGGACAACTTCATCAGTAATGGCCTTAGCTTGTGATCTCATTTCACAGGGTAGTATGTACTATTCAGGGTTCATAGACCCATCATACATTTATAGGTTTATAAATCCCCCTATATGACCCATTGTGTGAATTGGTGTCAAAGAGATATATTGTGTAATTTTTATAAGAGGAGGCTATGTTTTGGGTGACCTTGCCTATGTACTACTCTGAGCACTAGGAGAGTCATCATGCACACTTTAATTTTTTGCATTTCCTTCTTTTTTGTGCTTAGTTTCAACAATCCCTATGGCCTTTAAAGCCTTTCAAATTTATATTTTTTTAATTTTGGTACCCTAATGATTCACTTGTTTTGAAAATGATCCTTCCCAACTATTATATTCCTATCCACCTGGATGAAAACTTCTATTAGATTATAAGAAATTTAGATGCGAGGATGTGTGCTCTTCTGGGGAATGATTCCTTCCTATGACTTTTTTTTTGCACTTAAATTTATATTAATATATAACTTTGTTATGATTCTTTTTTGAATTATTCATGTCCTTTTAATAATACCCATTTTTATAGATGCATATTACATCTATCATCTAACTGCTCTATTTCTACACTATTCTCGCATTCTTCTTTGAACATCTCTTCTTTGTCTCATTCTTCATCAATTATTTTTATCTACCATAATTCATCATCTTCTTTCTTTGAAATTCATTCTTATTCTCTTTCATCTCACTCATCATGTCTTCTTACTCATTCATCATCTAGTTTACTTCTACTCTTGCCTCTACTTGCAGCTACCTGGGTATTCTTCTATTTATTCCATTTATTCTGTTGTCAAAATTCACATTATGAATCCAAACTTTTGTTGTAACTTTCATTTCCTCATGTCTCAATTATGGATTTAGGTTTAAGACCTATATAATCATCTAATCATCATTCACTGTCATGTCACACACACCCCCATACACCCAAAATGACTACTCCATATTAGTGTGAGTAGATACCATGGCCTTGTCCATGACCAACATATTCACAAAGAGAGGTAGTCATTGCAAAAAAAAATTATCTAATTTATTAAAAAAATAAGTATTATGTAGCTTCTAAAGATATATATATATATATATCCTTGTAATGTAAACTTGGTGATGTATCCATCTATGGCAGTGGCAACCCAATAATCTATTGCTCTTGTCCAGTTAGTTTCCAATTTTTGTAACTAGTCTATATTCTCTTTACTCTATATGATTGTTTGTTTTGTTTTTGGGTTAAATAAATAATATTTAAACTATGCTAACCAATTAGATAGTAATTCAGGTAAGTCACACCAAAATATTTCATAAATATCTCCATAGATATGCTCTCGAATGATTTCTTGTGTGGTAAGACCAATCCATTTGGATTCTTCTTTTGCAAAATTACATACCATTTAGTCTAACCATATCTCAATGCCTCTTTACCCTGTAACCATATTAAAATAGTTTCCTTTAGAAGGAGTGTTTCCATGCTTAACACATCATTGTTAGTAGAGGTTCTTGAAGCATTAGATAATGTTAAGGATGAGGAAAGATAAGTTATACTTCAGTGTGTAGGATAGTGTAGAGAATTCATATAATAGGTTGGAAATAGAAGCATAACAGAATAAATTATTATGCATTAAGTAGGAATTAGGAACAACCAATAATTAATTAATAGTTATAGAAGATTCAGATTAAATTAGATAAAATAATCTAAACATTATACATGAGAATGCGTGTAAGGAGCAAAGTAAGAAACACATGTAACCATAACCAAAATAGTCTCTATTGATCTATTCAAATGTGGAACTTTATTATTCATACTTTTATAAGTATATATAGATGTTTTCAGTATATGACTATTCATATTCTTCTCATACTTGGTGCTAAAAGAGGAGTCTATTCATATTCTAACCTATTACAAGTCATGGAGATATGAAATAATATACATATATCTGATAAACTAAGTACATAACAAATAGATATAGACAAATATCCTATGCATATTTACTATCTGATTTCTTCTCCCAATAATCCCTATCCTAATCCCATACCTAATCTTAATTAGTATTTAGAAGGATTCTAGAATCCTCTCTATCTTGGCCCCTTCTCTCTAGAAGCCTCTATTCTAGAGGCTTCCAAAGAATTTTTAATTCCTCAAAAATTCCTCCACCTTTTATCTTCATGGCCTAAATTTTAATGTGAGCCATAGATATTACCTCTTTGGTTTATTTATACAAGCCACTCCTCCATCAAAACCAAATATAAACTATTGAATCCATAAGATCTCCATTAATCTATGTGAATCAACTAATCCATAATGAAAATCATCAATTAAGCTATCATCATGTTGGAATTTTGAGTCTAATTGCAATCAACAATTTAAAAATTATGATTGAAGATCTTGGAGAGAGGCTAGTTAAAGCAAGGAATTGGTAATGTCATCTTCATCTTTTTTTGATTTGCTTCCATAATCTCTCTTATTAGGTGTATTGTGCATTTTGGATTTAATTTGTCATATTTAGATAATTGCTCAAAATTACAATCACACATGAGTGAACACATACCTACATGTAGTACTATGTATGTGGTAGATGTAAATTTTTATGAATGACTATATCATTACTATATATATGCTATAGGTTTCATGCTATAGGCTATTCATTTTTGCATATTGATAGACCCATTAATTAAAGTTCATTTTCTGAGTTAAGAACAAGGTTGTTAAGAAGATTTCAAGGTAAAGATAACAAAATCTAAGTATGGTACATATATAACAACTTGATCAACTTCAAACCTCAAAAAAAGAAGCAATTGAAGGTCAGAACATGCTTAAAACGTGAATAACTTCATGACTGCAAGTAGAGTTGATAGTCCACCAAGACAAAATAAGGGTATATGTAGTAAAAAGAATCATTTTATTGTGAATAAAAGGTGTTTTGTTAATTAATTTTTTGTATTCAAAAATATCTTACATGTTTGAATGAAATATAACTTCATTTTAAGAGAATTTATACTTGATCCAAGGTTCATGTCATTGAAACCTTCTAAAGTCTATTTTTTGTGTATTTATAGTCACTTGCAGTCTCTTGTATCATGTATAAAATATTTCATGATTTTATTTAGAATATTGGATAAGCTAAGGGAGTTATTAAAGACTCTATTACAAGTGTTATTTATTTAAAATAGTATTTAAGTTATATGAATAATGAATTTTAAGGTATCAATCTTTGTGTGCCCAGTCAAACCTTAGACTAGGGTTTTTGATATAAAAAGAATCATAACTTACATCTAAATTGGTGTAATATCCTCAAAATAATAGGTAATTTATTATATAATGTTTATAAGGTATTATAATAGGTATCATTCTCAAACTCACCTTGTGCTTACAAATACAACAAACTATTTTTCAATTTGCCTATAGATAGTCACACAAAAGCCCATTCAAGACAAACATCTAGTGTTTTACTTTATTGA
Source organism: Torreya grandis (assembly GCA_037957365.1). Classification (NCBI taxonomy): domain Eukaryota; kingdom Viridiplantae; phylum Streptophyta; class Pinopsida; order Cupressales; family Taxaceae; genus Torreya; species Torreya grandis. Next base: position 445,930 of record JARHVA010004146.1, on the reverse strand, counting down.
TTGAATCCAAACCTGTTATGAAGTTATAAGTTTATTTTTCAAACACTATAGGATACTTAGTTAAAGTGATTCAAAGAATTTGGTATTTAATCTAGTCAATATCCTTCTAAGTAGGCAGATTAGGCCATCTAGACCTAAAGAGCAGAGTTGCCATTGAAGTCTAGTTCTTAAGAAACCAATAAAGGAAATTGGTTTCTCATCTTTAGAGATAATATAAAAACATATTAAGAAATATTTATAATAATAATTTGATGATCTTATATTAATAACACATTTTCAAGACCAAACACACCTATACATAGTACTGTAATTGTTCTTAGGACATAGCCAACATTTTTGGCACTTTGGTGATCTAATTGGTATTTTGAGCTTGTGTAAAGACACCTATGAGTATTGTATCATTGTATTTATATTTTAATTGATTTTTTTAATTGAATGAGTCCATAAAATAAGGAATTTGTATAAATCTTAGTATCAAATCCTTAAGAAGCATAATTTTTCTTAATAGGCCTATCAAGGGTAGAGTTGATGTCATCCGAGTTTTGAGTTGAATTTTTTCATACACTAAGAAGATCAAATATTGAAATAATTAATGAAACCTTCATAGTATTGTTAAAATAAGTGATAATGTATAATTGAGTGCTTCATGAGTCAAAGAAGGGTTTTTCTTGAAGGTATATTATTACCTTGGGAATGAGTATCGTATTTTAAGTCACTAAAAGTGTCCTTTGATATGAATACATAAAATAAGAAGTGTTGAACAAATTTGATTTTTGGGTAAAATTAGGGAACCCATAGGTAAAAAATTTACTTTTAGGTGTTAGGGGTCTAATACATATGTCAAAAGGTGTTTTATATGTTAATTAATGTCATTTGATGTTATACTAGCCTTGGTCCATAGTCATTTTAGTCCTTTTAGTCAATGTGGGTCATTTGAAGGTTAAAAAGGGGAATTTAAGAGTTTTAAAAATTTATTGGGAAGTGTGAAGGTTAAAAAATATTATGTCACATTCCATATTTCCAAAGAGGTCTTAATCAACTGATATAACTGAAAGGTGGCAGGTTCTTTAGAAGAAAGGGTAATTTTCTTGAGGAAAAAAGTGGGTTTGGAACTTGTACAGCTCATGGGGAAGTGTGACACATGGGAATAGGTTGTAATATGAATCTTAATATTCCTTATATCTATCTCAATTCTTGAAATTATCTATAAGTGCCATTTTTGTTCCAAAAATGTTCTACTCCTTTTTCACCTTTCTTGACAAGCAAAAGTAGTCTTCAAGTTTATACTTGGTACAATTAACAGATGAGGTTTCAGGTCAACTAATTTTAGGATGTTGTATTAAAATTAGATACCTTATTTTACATGTAAATAATTTTAATAATGGTATCTTTTACTTCATTAACCATCCTTGTGAAGTTTACTATGTTTTATGCTTACAAATTTGTGCACCCTATAGGTTTTGCTACATTTTTGGCAAGTTCGTACGAAATAGTTAGTGATGTTGATTAAATATGATGTTAAATATGTTACATAATATTCACCATGATTTTTTTTTATGTTTCAAGGTGTTTGGATGAGTCAAGTACCTCAAAGTTGTAAGAGGATATACATTTTTAAGTTATAGGTAGTTTTCATCATTTCCAGATTTTCATGCTTTGAAAATGGCTTTAGAGGGTTATGATAGGTTATTTATCATGAATTTAATGTATAATTTGTATCCTCATCATTAAATTTCATCCTATACATCAAAATATCCTTGAGTGACAGTCATATGCAACATTTACACATAATTCTTCCATTAACACATAACTTATAGGTGTTCACATGGATGAGTTCACGTTAAAAGGGAGGTATAGATACTTGTTTCATAAACATAATAGTATGAATATTATTTTGGAGGTGTTAATATTATCATATAACTCATTTGATATCCAAACACAATGCATACTACCCATACTCCTCTTCACTTCCTACATATGGAAATATGGTCACCTACAGGTGACAATACAGAGAATTGAAGAATCTTGTTTTGAAGCATTGAAGCATGTTGGAGCCTTCCCTAAGGTCATATTATGTTGAAGAGGGTAGATAATCCAAATATTAGGTGTCAAGTTGGTAATTTGAGATAGAGAAGCCTTCAAAACATAAAATGATAGGTTTAGGCCCCTTTTCCCAAAAAGAGCAAAACAAATATCTTGGATGTTTTGTTGAAATCATACAAGGTTGACCTTTTCTTTTATGCAAATAAATGAAATTGTATTGAGGCCTTCAACATAGATAATATCCATGAAATTTTTAGAGAGAGGAAGATCAATATAAATTAGTTTTTAGGAAGCTCAAAGATGCCCCTTAAACCACTAAAACCAAACAGTAGTATCTACAGGTTTTGAAGGCACAAGTGACCTCGCACTAAAGGAGAAAACAAAGCATGTTTCATGTTTTGAATGGATATTTGAGTGAAAGGGAACACATGAATATTAAAATAGAATTCTGTTAGGCCTAGTTCCAAGTCTTAAATAGTTTACACATGGGACAATCTATACCAATAGCCTAAAATGATGCACTTACAACTAGTATAGGTTTCAAGTTTGAAAGGTTACTTATTATTACTTGTATGAGTGTTTCCAAATGGTTTAAAAGATAAAATTGAACTAGGGATCATCAAAAGGTAATTTTATACTATGTTTAGGTCTTTCATTGGCACCTACAAGTTCCTTGTTCTTCACAAACATGCACCTATAGGCAGGGGTTACTATTAAAGAAGGAAATACAGTCCAAAAGGAATACCATTTGAGAGTTTAAAGTGTATGAAAAATTATGTAATGAATGAATAGAGATTCAAGGAAATTTTAATTTATTAACTTCAAGGCCTATATTAGATAAAATGCATCTACAGGTCCCACATAGTCAATTGAAGTTGACTGTGAGGGGCAAAGAGTGAGAAAATTAAGATCCTTGATATGAAATTAACCTAAATACTCAATGAATAATTTAAAGTTACTTATAGATGACCATGGGAACATTTAAGGGGCTTGTGAAATGTCATAAAGGCCTAAAACTATGTAAGATCATCTACAAGGGTCCTCTAAAGCAAAAAACACAGTCAGTTGTGATTGAGTGGGAGAGTGAGCTTGAGTAAGCAGTTGAAATCATATAAAGGTATAAATGTAACTTAAATTGGCATGGATATGATGGGGTGTTCATGAACATATTATTAAAAACTTAAATTACCATACATAGGCTTCAAACTATGCACAACCACCTATAGTTGTTCCCTCAAAGGAAAAAAATAGTCAAAAGGCACACTCAGTCTTGACCAGTCAAAGTGTGAGGTGAGAACATTGGAGGTTGAAGAGAGTTTCAAAGATAAAAACACATAAATCATGACTAAATGATCCCATTAAACTCTCATATGGGAAATGATACCAAGAAGGATCCTAAACAAGTAACTTGCAACCCTTATAGAAACCCTGCACACACAGTCTATCTCATTAGAAGTTTGTCTTAGGTGTTGGTGCTTATGGATGTCAAATGAAATGACCAGGGGTGAAAATTTTGTCTAGAGAGTCATTAAAACCTATAAAATCCTGTACAATCTTTAGATTTTTTGTTAAAATAGGGGAATTACCCCTTGTTTTATCTCAGATAAGGGGTACTTCCCCTCATGCACAAACCCTACTAGGTTGAAGAAGGGAGGTGATAAGACTCTTCATAAGTTGATAATATATTTTTAGGAGTTATGTGGAGTTGTAAAACCCATATAAAATCATAATAGACTAAGAATAGAGGAAGGAATATAAATAGGGAGGCCTAGAACATGAAAGTTGTAGTCAAACCTACTTGGGCAAGGTTAAGCCAAAAGACCAAATAAGACACCCATGCCACTTTTGGCCTTAGAAATGAATTTAAATTTGTTGGATCATGTTTTTGGTATGTAATTTGATGTGTTTGATCTATATATATGTATAGGAAATCATGAGAAGGTCATTTTGGGTCTTAAACCAACTCATGCCTATTATTCAAGGTTTAGGCCTAGTGCTAAAAGAGGAGGTCATTCACACATTTGGCCTTAAACATGAATTTAAACCTATTGGATTATGTTTAAAGGGTCACATAAAATGTGTAAATGCATTAACCTTGTAGAGAAAACATGATGAGATTCAATTTTGGCTTGAGAACAACATCAGGCTTGTGAAAATTGGAGAAAGGAACTTGATAGGGCAAGTCTAGATGCTCATATCTTTTAGGAGGATTTAAATGGAGGCAAAAGGAGTTTGGGAAAGTTAGAAGAGGTCTTGAACAACCACTTTGTGGAATTTTTATACAAATACAATTTCAGAACTTTATGAACAAACCTTAAGAGGTCAAAATAGGCCTAAACCCTCTTAAACCCTTGCCAGTGACCAATTTGAAGAAATGAGAGAGATAATGCATCAATATGGACTAGAATGGCATGAATGATGATTATATGTTAAATATATCTCAGTCAGGATCCCTACCATAAAAATTAGCTATACAAACATATATAGATAGGGTGGAAAACAAGGTATTTTTGACCATTTTTTGTGTTTTGCAGGTTGTAGAAGGAGTCTGAGGATGCTTACAAAAGATTCCTTAGTATGCAACCAAATAGCTTCATTTCAGCTAGTCAAAATTGTCATATTGGACAAGCTAGTGAAGAGGGTGAAAAATTTCAATTGAGGTGATTTTAAGGTGTGTCTGATGATTCTAAGGCCATGGAGGGTCTTGAAACTTGTCATCCACTCCCTTTGATGGATTTTCATGAGAAAATAAAGACACATTTGAGGACAAGTTTACAAGGTACATGGAGGAGTTTTTTGGACTATAGATGATGATGGCTCACTTCTAAGTGATTCTAGATGACCAGGACTATAACTAATGCATTGAGAGGCATGCTTGAAACCCTTCACCTTCATTCCAATCATTAGACCTATCCCTAATTATCTTTGAGTTGTTTAAATATGGTGGAAAATTTAAAGTGGGGTGATTTTAAGGTGTGTCTAATGCTTATAAGTCCATGGAGGGTCTTGAAACTTTTAATCTACTCCCTTTGATGGATTTTCATGAGCAAATAAAGACATATTTGAGGACAAGTTTGCAGGGTGCATGGAGGAGTTTTTTGGACTACAAATGATGATGGCTCACTTCCAAGTGATTATAGATGACCAGGACTATAACCAATGAATTTAGAGGCATGATTGAAACCCTTCCCCTTTATTCCAATCATCAGAGTTATCCCTAATTATCTTTAAGATGTTTAAATAGGTCCAAATCATGAAGGCAATTTTTTGAGCTAGAATGAGGAGTTTTATGCCACTTTGAAAGAGTTTGATGACTTGGATGGACACTTGTGCTTCCTAACCTTGCATGGTTCATCACATATCCTCTTCTCATGCATAGGTAATTGATTCTCTTATCTTGACAAGTGTCCTTATCACCCTTGGAATTCTCTCTTCTCCTCTCTCTCTCAAGTTCTATAAGAACTAGCCATTTTGGCCATTGTAACTTATGCTCCACCTAAGTATGGTGAAGACCTGATCATTTTCATACCATTTTATCAAGAAGACTACTATTTTTTACCTCTTCATGTCTGTTAATAAGTGTGTTTTACTTGGATGATGAATCTTGCTTAGTGAAGACTATGGATTCCTTAGCATATTATCTCATTCTTTCATCCTAATTGTTGTTAGAAAACTTCTTCTTGTAGGGAATGTGAAGTTTTCTTGGAAATGTCAAGGATTTAGTGATTTAGTATTTTCATTAGTGCCATGCAAGGCCTCTTGCCTAGTCCTCCTAGCTTTGCACATTCATCTATAATCTCATAATGTAACATTGATGTGAGAAGATGTAGATTAGAGAGGTGCATGTTTAGTTTGTCCCTTGATTTCATGTGTAACATGCAGTTGGTTGGAAGTCATCATCTATTTTGGTGTATCACCCCCTTAGGTTAGTTTTATTTTAGTTATCTCTCTCCCTTTTCACCCCCAAGGTTTAGGTGTAGTTTCAATCCAAAGTGGTACATCAAGGGAGCTAGCCCTATCCAGAGATTCACCTCATCCTTAGGCTACCCAAAAGTATAGAGGTGTTTATATTGTGCCACTTGGATGAGGAGATATTAGTAATCTACTCAAAGGGTGGAAATCTAAGTGACAACATTTTTTGGCATTCCCAGTGGGACTCTTGGTCTAGGAGGTTGAAATATTTTTGGTGGTCTTTCAACAATCAACCTTTAGAGGCATCTATCAAAGCATCAATAGCGACTCCAAAGATATATCATCTTGTCAAGAAGCCTAGGTTATCCTTTGAAGATTTATGGTAACATTTTAATTTGTGTTCTTGCTTTCAATAAGGTTTCATGGATGCTTTTGGTATTGAGATTTATCTTACAAAAGTTGGTGAGACATTACAAGCTTGTACCATTACCTATCAACAAGAGCAAGTTATTAATCATCCCTATCATGAAGTGTACCAACATCATCATGAAGTGTATCAGCCCATTCATGAAGTGTATCAGTCCTACAATCAACCTTCTCCATATCTTACTACTAGTCAACCTAGTCACTTCTCAAGTCAATCTGAGAGAGCCAATTGGCAAAGACTCACAAGTGAGATGCTTGATGTGAGTGGCCTAGTTTCTTCCTTAGAGGATAGGATAAGATTTCATGAAAGGCAACCTCACCAAACCTATCAACCTCCATATCCTCTTCCCTAAGTTTCCTATCAGACATATTTTATCCCTACTCATGATACCAATCAAAGATACCAAAGTCATCCTTTTCCCAATCAATTGGAGGAGAGAGTTGAAAGGAGAAACCTTGTGTTTGAAGCTAATATTGATAGGTAGATTGCGTTAGATAATATGTATATTTATTAGTCCATGTTAGATGAAAAGGAAGTGGATTTCAATTCCTCATTTCCCTTGCACATTACATCCCCATCTTAAGGAGTAACTCCTAGATATGAGATTCCAAGTTGGAGACAAGGTGGAGAATCCAAGCCTAAGGAGACTCCAAGTTCCTTGAATACTTTATATACTCCTCAAGTTACATCACCACCTCAATAAAATACTCCTAATCCCAAAATAATAAGCTATAGTAAGATAGTGGAATAATGGGTAAAGGAGGAGAAAATCCCAGATAAGGAGTGTGAAGTTGAAGAAAAACTTGATCCTATGCAAGTTTCTCCCACCCTTCTTCAAGAGAACTCTTGTCCTCCATGTCATCCATATTTTAATCCTCCTCCTCATGATGATTCATATGAAACTAAAGAGATAATTTTACAAGAGAATATAGCCAATAAGATTGAAGAGTTAGAGGCAAATATGAAGTTGTTATGTCAAGGTGTGATGGAAGGTTTAGACCCAAAAGAAGATACTATGCCTAAACACACCCCATCCATCATTACTAAAGAGATTCCTAAAAATAAATTAGATATGAATGAAGTGATTTTCAAGTGAAAGTAGGAAAATCAAGTTGTTTTAGCCCAAGGTCTGCTTCCCCTTCCTCAAGAGCTTCCAAAAGAATCCCCTACACTTCACTCTCAATCTGATTTTGAGTTCTATTTACCACCTCCACCAACTAGTTCACCTTGTCCTCACCCAATCACCCCTTGCATTGATGGTCATATGGTATGGGAATCTAAGGAGGATCAATTGGTTGATAAAAAATCAAAACTCTTGCTTGAATAAATTCTAGTTCCTTGATAGCCTCATTGGACTAAGTCACATGACTTTAAGATGCCTAGTCTTGGCATCACCAAGAAGGAGAAGGATATGGAAGATATTTCAGCCCTTGAGAACCAAATTCATGTTGTGGAAGTTGATATGAAACTTGAGATTCCTCAAGAGGTTCTAAATGATGAAGAAGAGGTGGTCTCTTGTCTTGAAATTTTTGATTGGGTTGATGAGGAAGAATGTTTTCCTTTTTCCAAAGAGGGAGAAATGGTCATTGATTATTCCCTCAATATGAAAGAAATCATGGATGAGAAAGAAAAAAATCCTAACCAGACTTGGGATGATTTTTTTGTAGTCATTAGAGCTGGTTATAATCCTCTTCAAGGAGGCTATGATCTGTTCAAAGATGGAGAAGCCATGTTTGGCACTCAAGTGTGTATGCAATGGAAAAGTAACCTTTCAAATCTATCCTTTCAAGAAGCATACACTTTTCATGATGATATATTTAAAGTCATCAAGATGGGATATCATCCTCTCAATTAGTTGGGATAAATACATCAACTCTTGAAGGATGGAACAAGCTCCTATTGGCCTCAATTTTCTAAAGCACAAGAAACTAATCCTCTTGAAGCCATGTCTACTAAGGAGATACAAATTGACCATGAAATGAAGAATGGGTCAAAGTATGAAGTATGTGAACATGTTCAAGTGGAATATATCTGTATTAGAGACCTATTTGAATATGATCTACTTGAGAGTAGATCAAGTAGAGTGCCAAGGAATAGGTCTGATTCACAAAGCATCCAATTCAAGAAGAAACATGCTTGACACCATGGTTCATCTCATGAAGAAGAAGATTAAAGAAACTTTAATTTTGATCACTAAAAGGAGGTATGTTTAGTTCCTAGTTGTGCATAGTAATTTGTTCTCTGATTCTCCTAAGTGCTTTGAGCACATGTGTGTGTGTGTGTCTTGTTAGTGTGTTTATTTTTCTTGTGCATGTCCTTTATTTTATGTGTTGAGGTAATAAAGTGGTCTTTTTTTGATCAAAACCTATGGTCAAAATTCCTCTTGTTGTGTCTTAGACTTCATATGATTCCCTAAGCCCAATGGACTGATAAGGCTACTAGTCTAGTTAGTATAACAGGCATACTACCCCTATGAGTCACCAATTTATTGACCAAATTTGACTTTTAGGTCAAATTGGGGCATCCATAGGTAAAAAATTTATTTTTAGGTGTTTTATGGGTATAATAAATATGTCAAAATTTGTTTTATAGGTTAATTAATGTCATTTGATGTTATACTATCTTTAGTCCTTAGTCATTTTAGTCCTTTTAGACATTTTGGGTCATTTAAAGGTCAAAAAAGGGGAATTTAATGAGTTGTACACTTTTTTGGGAAGTTTGAAGGTTTAAAAAAATTATTTCATGTACCACATGTCCCAAGAGGTCTTAATCAATTGCCATAAGTGAAAGGTGGTAGGTTCTTCAGAAGAAAGGGTAGTTTTCTTGAGGAAAAAGGTGAGTTTGGAACTTGTATAGCTCATGGGGAAGTGTGACACATGAAATAATGTTTAAATATGAATATGAAAATTAATTATATCCATTTAAATTCTTGACATGCTCTAAAAGTGCCATTTTTTTCCCAAAACCATTATGTTCTTTTTTCACCCTTCTTGGTAAGCAAAAGCAGTCTTCAGGTTTGTACTTGGTACAGTCAGTAGAGGAGGTTTAAAGTCAAACCATTTTGGGAGGTTATATTAAAATTAGATAAATTAATTTACATATAAATATTTTGAATAATTGTGGCTTGTGCTTCAAGAACCATCCTCATGAAGTTGAATGTGTTTTTTTGCTTACAAATTTATGTACCATGTATGTTTTTCTCCATTTTTGGCAAGTTTGTTCGAATCAATTGGTAATGTTGATTCTAAATGATGTTGAATATGTCAAATAATGTTATCCATGATTTTTTTCAAGTTTAAATGTGTTTTTATGAGTCAATTAGCTCAAAGTTTCAAGAGGATACACCTTTCTAAGTTACAGGTAGTTTTCATTATTTCTAGATTTTCATGCTTTGTAAATAGATTCAGAGGATTACGATAGGTATTTAACCATTTATTAAATATATTATTATTACCATACTCATTAAATTTAATTATCTAACACAAAATTTCCATTATTTACAATCATATGCAACATTCACACATAATTTTGCCATTAACACACAACATATAGGTGTTCTCATGGATGAGTTCACATTAAAAGAGAGGTATAGATAATTGTTTCATATCCATGATAGTATGAAGATTATTTTTGAGGTGTTAAGATAAGCATATAAATAATTTGATATTTAAACACAATTCATACTGCCCATACTCCTCTTCACTGCCTGTATATGGGAAAATGATCACCTATAGGTGACAATACAAAGAACTGAAGAGTCTTATTTTGAAGCATTGAAGCATGTTGGAGCCTTCCCCAAGGTCCTAGTATGTTGAAGAGGGCATAAAAACCCCATTTTAGGTGTAAATTTGGTAATTTTATATGGATAATTGTTCAAAACACAAAATGATAGGTTCATGCCCCTTTTCCCAAAAAGAGCAAAACATATATCTTAGATGTTTTGTTGAAATCCTAGAACAAGGTTGCCTTTTCCTTTTATGCATATAAATGAAATTTTATTTAATACTTTAACATATACAAGAGCCATGAAAATTTTAGAGAGATGAATATCAATAGAAAGTGTTTTTTAGGGAGCTCAAAGATGCCCCTTAAACCACTAAAACCAAACAGTAGTATCTACAAGTTTTAAAGGCACAAATGACCTTGGCACTAAAGGAGAAAAAAAATCAAGTTTCATGTTTTTAATGGATATTTGAGTGAAAGGAAGCACATTAATATTAAATTATAAGTCTTTTATGCCTAGTTCCAAGTCTAAAATAACTTACATAGGTGATAATCTGTACAAATACCCTGAAATGATGCACCTACAACCAGTATAGGTTTTAAGTTTGAAAGGTTGCTCCTTCTTGATTGTATGAGTGCTTTTAAATGGTCTAAAAGATAAATTTAAACTAGGGATAATAAAAATGGAATGTTATACTATGTTTAATTCTTCTATTGGCACCTATAGGTTCCCTGTTCTTCACAAACATGCACCTACAGGTAGGGGTTACTTTTGAAGAAGGAAACCCAGTCCAAAAGGCACATTGTTTGAGAGTTTAAAGTTTATGTGAAAGGATGAAATTAATTAATAGAGAATAAATTGTTTGTATATATTCAATTAAATTTTTATTCATTCTCTTCAAGGCCTATATTAAATAAAAGGTATCTACAGGCCCCACATAGTCCACTGTAGTTGACTGTGAGGGGTAGAAAGTGAGAAAACTAGGATCCTTGATATGAACTTAACCTAAATATGTAATTAATAAGTTAAAATTACTACTATATGACCATGGGAACATTTAAGGCTATTTTTCAATGTCTTGAAGGCCTAAAACTATGCAAGATCATCTACAAGGGTCCTCCAAAGCAAAAAACATGATCAATTGTGATTGAGTGGGAGAGTGAGCCTGGACAAGCAGTTGAAATCATATCAAGGTATGAATGTAACTTGAATTGGAATGGAAATGATGAATTGTGTTCATGAACATATCATAAAACCTTCAAGCACTATACCTAGGTTTCAAACCTTACACAACCACCTACAATTGTTCACTTAAAGGCAAAAACATAGTCAAAAGGCACACTCAGTCTTGACCAGTCAAAGTGTGAGGTGAGAAAATTGGAGGTTGAAGAGATTTTCAAAGATAAAAACACATAAATCATGACTAAATAATCCCATATAACTCTCATATGGGAAATGACACCAAGAAGGAGCCTAAACAAGTAACTTGCAACCCTTATAGAAACCCTACACACATAATCTGTCTTAGTAGGAGTTTCTCTTAAGTGTTGGTGCTTATGGATGCCAGATGATATGACTAGGGGAATTTTTTTGTCTAGAGAGTCATTAAAACCTATAAAATCTTATACAATATTTATATTGTCTGATAAAATAGGGGAAGGACCCCTTATTTTGTCTCAGACAAGGGGTACTTCCACTCATGCACAAACTCTAGTAGGTTGAAGAAGAGAGGTGATAAGACTCTTCAGAAGTTGATAATATCTTGAAAGGAGTTATGTGGATTTGTAACACCAATATAAAAACATAATATACCAATAATAGAGGAATGAATCTAAATAGGGAGGCCTAAAACATGAAAGTTGTAGTCAAACTTACTTGGGCAATGTTAAGCCAAAAGACCAAATAAGAGACCCATGCCACTTTTGGCCTTAGAAATGAATTTAAATTTTTTAAATCATGTTTATGGGATGGAATTTGATTTTTTTGAGCTATTTTTATGCATATTAAATCATGAGAAGATCATTTTGGGTCTTGAACCAACTCAGGCCTATTAAGCAAGGTTTAAGCCTAGTGCCAAAAGAGGAGGTCATTCACACTTTTGGATTTAAACATTAATTTAAACCTATTATATTATGTTTATAGGTCAAATTAGATGTTTAAAATCCTTAACCTTCCACATAAAACATGAGGAGAGCCAATTTTTGCTTGAGAGTAACATCAGGCCTATGAAAATTAGAGAAAGGAGCTCGATAGGGCAAGTATAGATGCTCATATATTTTAGGAGGATTTTCATGGAGGATAGAGGGGTTTGGGAAAGTTATAAGAGGTATTGAATAACCAATTAATGTAATTTTTCTATAACTCCAACATCAGAACTTTATGAACGAACCTTAAGAGGTCAAAATAGGCATGAGAGAGATAATGCATCAAGATGAACCAGAATGGCATGAATGATGATGTTATGTTAAATAGGTCTTATTCATGATCATTATCATAAAAATAAGCTATATTGACATGTACAAATAGGGTGAAAAGTAATGTATTTTTAACCATTTTTTGTGTTTTGTAGGGTGTAGAAGGAGTCTGAGGACGTAATCATGTTTGGGATGAATATATAGAATTTTTATAAATCACTATGACCATTTAATGCTTATAAAATACTCCTAAGTATGTAAACTAATAACTTCATCTCAGCCAGTCAAAATTGGCAGATTAGACAAGCTAGTGAGGAAGGTGGAAAACTTCAAGTGAAGTGATTTTAAGGTGTGCCTAATGCTTCTAATGATATGGAGTGTATTGAAACTTTTCATACAATCCATCCCATTTATTTTCATGAGAACCTAAAGCCAAATTTGAGGACAAGTGTGCAGGGTGCATGAAGGAGTTTTTTGGATTGTAGATGATGATGACTCACTTTCAGGGGATTACAAATGACCAAGCCTAAAACCAATGCATAGATAAGCATGCATAAAACCCTTAACCCTTATTAAAGTCATTATACATTTCCCTAATCATCTTTGGGATGTTTAGACACATCCAAATCATAAATGCATTTTTTTGAGCAAGAATGAGGAGTTCTATGCCACTTTTCAAGAGTTTGATGATTTGGATGGACACTTGTGCTTCTTTACCTTGCATGTTTCATCCTATATCCTCTTCTCATGCATAAGTAACTAATTCTCTCATCTTGAAAAGTTTCCTTGTGACCCTTAGACTTCTCTTTTCTCCTCTCTCTCTCAAGTTCTATAAGAACTAGCCATTTTGGCCATTATAACTTATGCTTCACCTGAGTATGGAAAAGCTTTGATAATTTTCATATCATTTAATCAATAATAATTCTTATTTTTACCTCTTCATGGATGTTTATAAGTTTTATTTACTTGGATGATGAATCTTGCTTACTGAAGACTATGGATTCCTTAGCATATTGTCTAATTCTTTCACCCTATTTGCAGTTAGAAAGCTTCTTCTTATAGGGCATGTGAAGTGTTCTAGAAAATTTCAAGTATTGAGTGATTTAGTTTTTCATTAGTGCCATTAAAGGCCTATTTTATATTCCTTTGAGCTTGAACATTAATTTATAACCTCATAAGGTAACATTGATGTGAGAAGATGTAGATTGGATAAGTGTATGTTCAGTTTGTCCCTTAACTTCATGTGTAACATGTAATTGGTTGGAAGTCATCATATATTTTGGTGTATCACCTACCTTAGGTTAGTTTTATTTTAGTTATCTCTCTCCCTTTTCACCCTGAGAGTTTAGGTGTAGCTGCAATCCAAAGTGGTACATCAAGGGAGCTAACCCTATCTAGAAATTCACCTCATCCTTAGGCTACCCATAATTTTATAGGTGTTTCTATTGTGACACTTGGATAAGGAGAGCTTAGGTATCTCCTTCAAGGGTGAAAATATAAGTAACAACAATAAGTCAAGAGATAATAATAAATAATAATTTTATTAGTCTTTCAATACCGATACTCAGAAGACCTTTTGTGATAAACCAAGAGATAGCTTATGGTCAGGAAGAGACCTAATTGAAAGAAAGATTCTAGAAGACCTTGAAGTAGACTAGGTTGAATAAGTCAAGAAATTACTTTGACACTAGTAGGGAATATTAAATATCAAGATATGGCTTATGTATTTAGGTATGACATATTCATTGAGATTAATATATAACTCGATTATTTAATCAGGTAGGGCATACTCAAGTAGATAAAGTAGGTAAATTAGGCATGTAATCCTAAATAGTATAGATCTATTACATATGTAATATGATTTGAAACCTTGTTTCTAATTCTATCTTCCAACCTTGAAATTTTGAAAACTAAGTATTGATCATAATGTATTTTAAAAAAACTAACTTCTAAACAATAACTCCTACAGCTCTGTAATCAATTTTAGAAGATGAAAATTGGCTCTAATTTATTATATTTAGTAAAATAAATTTAAATTATAATCATATACTTAAATTATTAATTAATACTTTAAATATATGCTTATAATTTAAATTTATTTTACTAAATATATGTTTGAAAAAAAATAAATAATAGGTCAAACATAAAAAAACAAAACAAAACATAGGTCAAAGGGTGTATGCCCTTTGGACTGAAAAGTGCACTTATTACATTTATTTTACTATAAATATTATTTAAAAAAAAAAAACAAGTCAAACACAATAAAACAAAATAAACCACATGTCAAAGAGTGTATGCCCTTTGGAGTCCAAAGGGCATACACCCTTTAGGGTAGGGACCGACCCTTACGAGATCTGTATTGGTTTTTTTTTTAAAGGGCGTACACCTTTTACAATTTTTTTTTGTATTTTTTATTGTGTCACCTTTTTTATCCACCAACTTTGTGCATCCACCCATTGACATGTTTTTCTTCTTGTATTTATCTAATTTAAAATTAACACCATTTCAAATATGGAGAAACCAGATTTCCAACGCAACAAAAAAAATCAAAAATGGAGTTGCATATCAAAATATGTCTTAAAAATAACATGGTGTTGTGAGAAGATAAATTATCACTTTAAAAATAATCTCAAAGAGAAATTCGTAGGATAAAGCATGATCAATACCCATAGTATCTTATACTCTTATAAAGATGCTCACATGGGGATTTTTAATTTTTGTAAAAAAATAATTTAATCACTACACACTACCATCGAAGTGATTTTTGATCAGAAGTTGACTAAGTGAGGAATCTTTTGGAAAGGGTCATTATTCACAGCTCTATATTTTTATTGGAAAACATAATAACTATGAAAATAATTGCATTGTATTACAATATCATCAATGTATTATCATAAACAATATCAAGCAATTTGGAATTCATTTGGTCATGAGACCATAGGTTTTAAAAGTGCGCATGAGCTAAATTAAAAATTGTAAATGTAGAAAATGACTTTAAGTTAAAATAAGGATAAAGTCAAGTTTTTATTGCTTCAAATTTTGCACATGAGAATGAGTTTTATGTGAATTTCTTCACTTTTATTTTCTTCCCACATTTAAATACTATCATGAAAGTTTTCAATATTATTATATCTTATTTAGTGGTGTAAAATTCCTCTTAAAAAGTGATTTTTGGTTAGTTTTGAAAACTAGAAAATTCAAAAAAATGAAGAAAAATCAAATCAAAAGTTAATTTTGATTATTGCATATTTCACATGTGGGAAGGAATTTCATGATAATTAACTTAATAATGCATTATCTTCACATAATTATATGATCATTTAATATTAAAATTAAATATTATATAATTTACCCCTACCAAAATAAGTTTGAATAGTGCCAATTCACAAATATGTTAACTAAGAAGATGCAAAATCAATGCATAAAGCAATTTTGATTGTTGCACAATTTGCACATAATAAATAATTTTGTGTGACTTGAATGCAAGAGTATGATAATGAAATATTAAAACTAAAAAGGATATAATTTACTCTTAGGAAAATAGGTTCAAGAATGTGCATTAGAAAGATTTGGTAATTGGAAAGACATATAAATCAATGTAGAAGACAATTTTGATTGTTGTGTAATTTACACATGAGAAATAATTTCATGAAAATTTATTCATTTGTATATTATTCCCACATTTTAATATGTTCAATAAATATTTTCACATAATTTTAATTCATTTAATTTTACAAAATTAACTTTAAAAGTGTGCACAGGGTATACTTTAAAAATAAAAGTGTAGATATAATGTAAAAGGTAGTTTTAATCGCAACTAATTTCCCATGTAAGAATTAATTTTATACAAATTTATTCACCATGGTATTATAATGAAATTTGGCTACTATTATGAAAAAATCCATAACAAATGGACTTGTTTTAACTGTGTGAAGTGCATCTATAAAATTGCTTATCTGTGAAATTTGAAAATTAGAATTGTAGGAAAAATGATAAATAAAAATTAATTGAAATGAATTTTTTTCTTGCTATGAATTTAATAGTTGGGATGAAATTTTGTAAAACTTATCTATATCTTTACATTCTTCTCACATTTTTTTTTATCATCATGCAATTTTAAAGACAATAAGATATTTTTTTAATGTGAAAAAATAAGTTTTAAATGTGTGCACTAGCTATATTCGACAACTAAAAAGGTGTAGAAAATGGCCAAGTAAAAATCAACACAAAAATCAGTTTTTATTTCTTTGAATTTAGCACATGAAAAAATAATTTCATGTCAATTTTTTCACCTTCACGTTATTCTCACATTTGACTACCATCCAAAAAAGTTTCATGTGAAATGGATATGATTTGACTATATGAAATGCCTCCCAAAAAGTGATTTATGGTAAGAATTGAAAACTAGAAAGATAGAAATCAACACAAAAACTTGTTTTGATTTCTATGTATTTAACATGTGGAAAGAAATTTTTTGTGGCTTTATTTTAACAATGCATTATAATAACATTTGACTATCATCATGTAAAATATTCATAGAATTTGACTCCATTTTATGGTTTGAAATTATGTTTGAAAAGTGCTTAGTGGTAACAAATGGAAGCTACATTGCACACCCAAAACACTTGACAATTTGTATCTAAAGGCAGAACCAGATTTCAAAAGATAAAAAAGGGTACCACTATTTCTAAATGTAAAATTAGGGTGTGTTATGCAAGCAACAACAAGGCTGAATAAAAAAAACGGTTGACTTCTAGGCACATCTCTACTTAAATTTTTTTGAGGGCAAACATACCTTGGTTCTTCATACCACAACTATTTACATAGATTCATCACATATACTCCATATCATGGGTTCATCTTCATAGGCATCACTTGAAGTCTTATTAAATTTTTTGGCCAAGAAAAGCACAAGATTAGAGCCCATCTTCTCTTTATGTGGATTGATCACACCAAACCCATGGCATCTCCATTTACAAGCAAACAAATGTTAGAAAAGTAAGTACATATATGATTTTATTCCTTTTACTCTAGCACTTCCATTTTATTGCATTACTAGAAAAGAGGAGGGTAGGGCAGGTGTGGGTGAGGGACACATGTATACATGCAAATTTTGTCAAGAAAACACAATTATTATGTCTTTTTGGGACTTTTATATTTAAAAATTGATAATGTTGAATTAAGATCCCATTGGTGCTTTTTTCCTATTCATATGTATTTTTTCGTCACTCTCACACCTTGATTCCACTATTTTTTTTGAAGTTTTAGTCTTCTATGTCATTCCTTATCTTAGTAGTAAGGATCCCTAGTACTTATTCCCTCTCATTCTACTATTTTCTTGTTTCTGGATATGAGCGCCCTATTTGGAAAATAATGTTTTACTATATTATATAAAAGGATAGGTCTTTATCCACTGTACATTTCAGAACTCTTTTCAATTAACATTTATTTTGGGTTTATTTTTATTATTGTTTTATACTTTTTTGAGCCATTTAGTGTGTCAATGGTTTTTAAGAATTCAAAATTGGGAGTCTTTTACTAAAAGTGTTGCCCAAGGCAATCGACATCTAATACTTATCAATTTGGAACTAGCATAATAAATAAAATCATACTACAACAAGATTAACATCTACATACACCCAAATTTCGTCAAGCAAATATAAATATTATGTCTTTTGTGACTTTAATATTTATAAACTGGTAATGTTGAATTAAGATCTCATTGGTGTGTGTTTTCCTATTAATATGTATTTTTCCATCACTATCACCCATTGATTCCACTATATTTGTTGAATTTTTAGCCTTTATGTCATTCTTTATCTGAGTAATAGGGCTCCTTAGCCCTTTTTATCTCTCATTCTACTATTTTCTTATTTTTGGATATGAGCTCCCTATTTGGACAATAACACTCTACTATATGGTTTAAAAGGACCAGTCTTTTCCAATGTACATTTCATAGCTCTTTTAAAGGTACATTTATTTTGGGTTTATTTTTATGACTATTTTAGCCTATTTTGAGCCATTTGGCGTGTCAATGTATTTTTTAGATTTTAAAATTGAGATTCTTATATTAAGAGGGTTCCCTAAGGAATATTACATCTAGCACTTATCAATTTGGCACTATCATGATAAACAAAAACATACTACAACAAGTTCAACATCTGTATTTATCTAAAGTCTATACATATCACATCTAGATTGTAAGCTTAATCAAGAGGGGGTCTTAGGCAAAAAGCATTTAGATAAACACCACATATGATTTAGTTACACACAC
Organism: Torreya grandis; assembly: GCA_037957365.1. Taxonomy (NCBI): domain Eukaryota; kingdom Viridiplantae; phylum Streptophyta; class Pinopsida; order Cupressales; family Taxaceae; genus Torreya; species Torreya grandis. The sequence continues at coordinate 427,136 of JARHVA010004146.1, read as the reverse complement.
ATTAAAGAGAGAACTACATCAGCCTAAGGTCCATATATTGGGCCTATGTAGGTAGTTCTCAGTTCATAGGGGTTCTGAGGCCAACATGACCATTCTCATTTCCCCATTTCCACCCCTCCCCATACCCTCCCCGCCCTTTCATTTGATCTCTATTTTTGTTGTGTACATGAATTCATTAGGGCTTTGAAGAAGAAAAAGTAAAAGCATAGGTTTAATTATGTGATCTTAGATTTGTGATAGGCTAAAGTACATTTACAGGGAAATCCACATAGACTCCTAATTTACACTTTTGTTCTAGGAGCAACCTGGAGAATGACACTCCATGAGGATAACATATAAGTGTTCTCTAGTCCTAATCCACCACTCTTGTCCTAGGAAGACACAACAGTCACATGGTCAAATCAAACAACATCTCAGTCAACTTCATGATTATATATAATCATACGTGTAACATTATGTGCCCAAAAAAAATAAGTTTCTTATCCCTATTTATATTTTAGTCAAAACTTTAGTTTTTTAATATCATTTGTTTAAAATTAATTGTGTTATTGAATTTCCATTTTAGTATTCATTTACTTAAGAAGCCAACTTTTTTATTTGATTAGATTAAACTACATTATCACTAATTTGATAAAACACACAAAGGAATTTTGTAAATTATCTATGTGAAATGCCTATCAAAATTTGGGATATTTATATGTTGTTTGTTTTTAATAAGTTAAAATTTTAGGGTTTCTTATGCAAACTGATCTAAAATGCATATGGCCCAATGCTACTCAATTTTCCACTTCGCATGATGATGGTAATGGTGGCACTAATATTTTGGTGTCCCAAATTTTTTCTTCATTAATTATTTCCATTGGTGGGGGAGGTAATCCATCAAACTAGGATACTTGGATTCTCCTTGACTTTTAATGGAAAATCATTAAGGATTATCGACAACTACACCCCCATGATGGTCTTGATAGATCAAAATTATGGTGATATTTGGATTTGAAACCTATCCCTTGCCATGTGGCATGTTGTAAGGATTTTAATATGGTGGAGAGTCCCAAGAACAAGGTTGGTACCCTATAGATGAGGTGGTGTGTGGGAGAACATGCAACATGGTATTAATTTAAAAATTGGTAGGGTTTGGTGGACCCTTTATTTCGATGGAACACATTAATTTCCACTACTTAGTTTACATGGTCCAAATTTCATTTCAGTGCTAATAGCATCCTTTTGGGATTAGACCATTATATGGTTTCAGAGTAAAAGGTATTTTATTTTTATAATATTTATAGACAACCTATCATCATGCACTCTAAAGATATTATCTTATATCATAGTCCCATCACATGTAGAGTGGATTGGAGTAACAACCAATTCAAAGTACCACACAATCAATTACTCCTAAACACCTCCCTCTACCACTAGGGTACTATCCCATCTCATTTTATCAGGTTTGGAATCTCCTCAACCACCTTACACTACCAGTTGGATAGATTGGGGGAATGAGGTCATCCTTCACACTAAAACATTTCTCCATCACTATGGAAAATAAATTGCTTGTATTTGAAAGTGGGTTGATGGGGCTGTGCTAAAAAAACCAAAGTATATCTTATTTCCTTGATCACAATCCTTTTGATTTTCATATGCAATCCTAAACTACCTCTGTCAAACACCAAATACCAATAAAAAATAGTCATGTAACTAAAGGGGCATAACTTCACACTCACCTCTATTAGATAAAATTTGGAAATAAGGATTCCAAATAATTATTCAAATATCTTCGAGTCAAACATGTTTTATATCATACCAAGGAAATAAATTCAACCCAATTGAGACTCACCACTATTTATAACATCTCTAATACTCATCTAAACCACTATAAATTAGTGTTCTAAGCCCAAGGGGAAATAGTTAAGTGAGCTCAGACATTACAAGAATTCATTGATATGGATCTTAGCAAACTTAGACTTACTGATCAGAATTTATGTGATGTGTCATTTTTTATTCATGATCACTCTCATGCCTTACATTTCATGAAGTAATGACAAATATCCAGGTATTGATGGATTCCCTTATGAATTTTATAAATCCACCTAGGAGTTTGTCAAGCCTAAATTTATCAAAGTCTACAAGAAATATCTACAAAAATAATATTTGGGTTCCCTCACTAATCAAGGCAATATCAAGTTCATACCTAAAGAAAGTGACCCAAAAATTATCACCATCTGGTACCCCATCACCCTGATGAATGTTTCATATAATGTCCTTCCTGAAGCTCTTATCAACCACCTTCAGTTCATATTACCTTCCATTATAAAACCTAAGGAAATGAGCTTTATCAAATATAGGTATATCATAGACAACCTTATTTATATGTGGGAGGGTATGGAATGGGATAAAAACTCTTATCGGAGAACCATATTTCTCAAGTCTGATTTTGAGAAAGTTTATGAAATAATTGAGTGGCCTTTTATTTAGGCCATATTCCAGGCTCTTGTATTTGGACAAATCTTTATCTTTGCTATCCAGACCCTCTTCTCAGACGCCTCAACCTATCTCACTATCAATGGCCTTAAATTTGACATTTGGTATCTTTTTCTCCATAAGTCAAGGTTTCCCCTTTTCCCAACATGATACATTTTATCTGCTAAATCACTTGGATATCTATTGGCACATAAATCTAAGCATGGTCTCATCTACCACATTATTCTTCTTGATAGATCATCTCAACTCATTAATTCCCATTTTGATGATGATACTTTCCTCACTCCTGAAGATCAATAAAAATAATTCAAGGATGTTATCCAATGTCTTGACATTTTTTACATAGCTTCTAAATATAAATTGAAATGGAATAAATCCCAATGCTTGAGAAAAATAATGTTGCCCATTCCAAATTGGTTACACCACTACAAGTTAAAATGGGTTCCTAGAGGGTAAAATTTTAATATCTTAGGCATCCCATTTGCCTTTGATATTTCCCATGCCATGTCATGGAAATATGTCATAATTAGAGTGGAAAAAAAGGTGGAGTAATGGGTCACCAAATTCATTTATTTAGCATGGAAATTCCAATTGTGTACTAATATTATGGTTATACCCATGTTTACTATTCCTCCTATTAGGACCCCTTTAAAGCCTCCCATGATAAATTGCCTAAGATACTTAGATATCTTCTTTGGTCTGGAAAACAAATAGGGATTCCAAAAAGATTATTTGGATATTTGTTGTCTTCCTCTTTATAAATGAGGTATGTGGATCATTGATATCTACAAACAAAAACATTTCCTTTGTGTTGTGTGTTTTCAGAGTTATCAAACTCAATTAAGCCTTAAAAAACTCCCGTGTCAATGTATTTCATCTAGATCTCCTTATGATAAATCTAATTGGAAAAACATTGGTCTCCATACTCTATTGGTCGCTACTAATCCTCTCAAAATTGAAGGCTCATTTATGGAAAAAGGCATTTTGAAATATTATGAAGTAGTTAAGCCTCATTTAAAATGGGTTAGTGATAGATTTTGTAATGATCATTCCTTCAATGACCATAATATCTGGTGGTCACCTATCATGACCAATACTAAACCCCTTCTAGATAAAATGATAGGTATAAAAGGTTTGAGACTCTTGAAAAAAGAAATTAAATTATAAATTATTTGGTTTTTTCTTGTGGCTTGGCCCCTTGTTCCTCACTAAATGCAAAATTCAATTCAAGCAATTTTGACTTACTAGTTATTCTCTGCATTTAGGAGTTATTGTTAGATGTCATGCTCCACAAACTAGGTTTGCAACCTCCATGATCATTGTGGAAATATTGGAGGTGGAACTATGATACTCAGTGTAGTAAGAATTTTGAGCAAATGGATTAAGCTTTGCAATTTAAACCCAAAATATCAAACTACCTAGTAGGAGAGATTATAGAAGCAACTCAAAAACAATAAGAAACTCTTACCAATCCCTTGCTTCAGCTAGCCTCCCTCCAAGATCTTCAAATAGATTGTTTATTTTAGATTGCCTTAGAATAATAATTTTGACTTTATGATTGCTTGATCAATGATTGTGGATTCATGTATTTGACATGGAGATTGTATGGCTCTGATGGTTTCTAATTAGTTTCTTGTGATTTATAGTTAATAGATCATGGAGATTCTAGTTAGTTTTCATAGAGAAGTGTATTTATTCATATAATCCAAGGGAGAGAAAATAAATGGCTTGTATTCAAACATGGGTCATTACGATCAATGGTTGAGTAATTTACAAAGAATAAAAAATTCCTTGGAAACCTCTAGAATAAAAGCTTCTAGAGGGGGAAGGCTAAGTTAGAGAGGATTCTAGATTATAGGATTCTAGAATGCTTTTAAACATTATTTAGGATTAGGTAGGGGATTAGATAGGGATTAGGTGGTTGATTAGGGACTAGGGGTATAGGAGAGCCTAAGAATAGGCTTAGTAGGTGATTAGGTAGGTTATGGGAATTTAAAATTCCCAAATAATAGATAAGTGGGGTTAGGATAAGATAATGGGGATTTAGGAGAATTAATTAAGAAGTGGGGAAGAATAAGGTTAATAAATGAGGAAATGTTGAGGGAGGATATAAAATAAATGACTAGGATTACTATAAAATGGATAAATTAGTAGTATTAATTAGAATAAATAAGGCAAGCAGATTTAGGTGCATACACTCACTTCAAGAACTATTCTCCAAGCCTCATAGTCATTATACCATTCTTTCTAGTGCTTGGTAAGCTCAATAGGCACTAAAACCTTAAATACTCACACAAGACATGGCTTGCCTAACTTAACTAAATTTAGAATGCCAAGCTTGAACACAAGCTAACTCATTTCCTTTAGTGTCTAGTCTATCAAGTCATTCTAATTAGGGAGAATGTTTCTCACCTTAGATTTGTTCAACCCAAGTGCCCATACTAATATAGACCTAAGTCCTTCAAAAACATATTTTGGACATGTCTCAAAGCCTAGTGTATTTGGTAGTGGATGCACAATCTATTTCAGCCCTACCATCGTAAACCTTTTACATGGCATTTGTCCCTAAAAAATTTTGCTAATTGGTTAGAATCTATAGCTTTTTATGGAAATTATTCAGATATGTCATTTTGTTTCAATTATGGAAAGCTATAAACTCTTATTTATTTAATAATGAGGAATCATCTTGTCATTTCTCTATTAATAACAAGGTATTTGTATTATCTTCGGCCTACATGCAAATTCAAGCCCAAACAAATAAAGTTTTGATGGAAGTTCAGAATTTCCAATATATTTTTGACCAATGAGACAATGTTCCTTATTCCATCATTCATGTCCCTCTAGATCATCCACCATAGGGCTTGTCACCTCTAGTGACCAGACACTGAAGGAGTTGTTCTCATATTGGTAGCCACTTCTCCACTCTTCCCCCTCAATAGCTCAAGGGGGGGGGGGGGATGAATTTTATCACCATCACATGATAAATATCTTTTTGGTACTTCTTGATTGGGATCACTAGCTAGTCTTGGCCCTATTGGTATTATGGTGCAACCTCTTCTTAGCCAGGGCATTATTTTTTCTTTGGATCATCCTATCCCATGGATGGATGGGTAGCTTTGAATCCTCCCTCAGCAGATACTTCATAATGGAACACTAAACCATCTAAGGATGATCCTCCATCTATTCCTTTTGGTATGACAAACTATACCTAAATTCATAATATACTTGTTATACTTACTTTGGTGTTTCTCTATTTTTTGTTGCATGTTGCTATTGATACTTGTTCTAGATTGATTTTGAGCCAATATTTTCCTTTGATAGGGAATTTGAACCATTAATACCAACTATATGCTTTACTTTGTAACCTTTTGTAAATTTCTATTTTTATCAATAATAGTCTTACTGAAGTGTTCCAATAGTAAAATATCTATTTTCCTTTATGTTAAGTGATCCAAGGGTTATAAGTACCTAAAAAATAATGTTTATAATCAATTCATTATCTCTTGCTCTTGCCACATCTAAGAGGTAGTTCCAAGGACTTCTCAATATTTCAATGTTGTTATGAATTGGATTTAAATTATTATATGATTATTATCTGCATGATGTTATAATGGAATTGGCCATCCTACTAACATAATGGGTTATTGGTTTGGGATGAGCATGTTTTCCTACTTGAGCTTCTTCTCTCCTCCTTTATGACTTCATAATTCAAAAAAATACCTTTTACCTCCATTCTTATCTATGGTTTTATAATCTTAAAACAATCCCATTCAAATACTTGTAAATACATGCTTTTATATCCCAATTAGGATATGCATCTTTCATCTTACCCTAAATAGAATATGTGTCTTCCATATTACCCCAAATAGAATGTGTGTCTTCCATGCTACCCAAATAGAATATGTATTTTCCCTACTACCCCAAATAAAATATGAATTTTCCATTGCATCTTAGAATTGTTTATATGACTATAATATCCTTAAATTAGTTCATACCTAAGGCATGATACTATAGAAATCATTTTTATATTAGTTGATTTTTATTCAATCAATTATAGTCAAATTTTCAATTTTATTTTTTCTACACTACAGTGTCATAAAAAAAAATAATTATATATTTTTTGGCTAAAGGTAAATATGGTTTTTGAAAGGGCCCAAGCCCTTTTACATCAAGAATTAGGATATAGCAATGAAAGCTCAAAAAATACACAAAAACCAATAGCTAATTGTATGCAAACAACAAACTAATAACCAACCTATAGCAAACTGACATTCAACCTACAACAACTTTACAAGAAACAATTTGATAAAACAATGGAAAAAAAACTCAATAGTAATGGATAATTGAGTATCCAGATTTGGATATAATAATCTCCTTCAATTTTGTTCTTATTGTTATTTGATCACTTGGGTCAATCATTTGCTTGGATTTGGTTTTTTTAGATACCAAACCCCAATCATATTCATCCTCTCCACCCTTGTGGATAGGCTTCTTATTCAAGCTCTCCAATTTCTTTCTAACATAATCCTTATACTTGGATCCCTCCTTAACAATAAGAACCCTTAGATTCCTTACATCTATCTTGGTAGATATAACTTGACATTTAATCTATCTCTGAAACTGTAGTATTGTTCTTTTCTTCTTTTCCTTGTTACTGATCTTGATCTTGATCCTAATCTTCCAAATCTCAATTATTTCCATCCTCAAGAAATATAGCCTCTCCCTCCACCATTATTGTATCCTCTAAGATACCAATTTAACAGTTTTGGGAATATTGGTATATTATTCCTAATTTAGTTAAAGGGTCTAAGTAGTAAAATTAGTAAATAAATATGTAATTATTAAGCTACTGATTTGTATAATTTGATTGCAATTCAAACTTTTCTAAAAATAGTAATAATGGGAAGAAAACAACACTTAGCCAGAAACTGATTGATCCGACTGAGACAGAGGCTGGAAGTCATTGTGTAGGACTAGGACATTATCACAAACTAAGATATGAACTTAATTTTGTGATTGGACAGGAGTGCTAGAACTGGATAGGAGTGGCACCAGTGCTATAGTCCACCTCTATCGTTATTATCCTAAGGATTTGAGATTTTTGGGTGTTGTTCTTCAGGTCTGTGTGATCCTGTCTACGAAGTGTTGATAGTTGGAAGTCTGTAGAGCTCCTTGTAGAGTATATTTTATCTTCAAACCCTATGTTCCATTGTTCTTTGACCAATTTCAAGAAAGGGCGGGGGTTAGTGTGTGTAAGATTCACTGGACATAGATGCACACCCCTTGTGTGGGCACACTGCATACATACCAATACTTTGAAGAGGGATCAAGCCATATATAGTTCTCCCACTTGATGTGCTTTGTGCAATAATGTGTATGAAGTTGCAAAATGCTAAACTAGATGTGATTGAGGTGGTTATGGACTAGTGTAACGATTTGGATAAGCTTGTAAGTGTGTTGATTGGTTGTATGTAGAGAATAGGGAAGATTGCTTGAGTATTCTTGCTTGTATTCTTGTTTGCTTAGTAATAATTACTAGCCCATTTCTAAATGATCTTTGAATGGGATTTTATAGGGATCTATTGGTCATGGGTTGAATGTGATCATGTTAAGCTGACAATGAAAAGGATGGGGAAACAAAATAAATTGACCATTGGGCCCATAAATGGACTTGGACAATAGCGTTGAAAGCTGACAAGAGTGGCACCAATGCTAGAGTCCTAGTATGGCGCTATTTTCCTAAGCAGACGGGACTTGGGGAGATGGATCTATCATGGAAAGAGGGGTTTGGCTCAACTGGGATCAAGTTTGGAAGGCTATAGATGACTAAGAATTAGTGAAAAGATGCCTATGAGGGTCATGAGAGCAAACAAGATGGACCTAAGGGTTGGGTGTCATTATCCACGTTTAAGTTACCAATTTTCACATTTTATATGACTACAAATACCTTCATTCCCCTCATTATTATTTTGGTTTTGGTCTTCCATCTCTCCAATATTTCCTTCCTCAAGATATTTCGAATCTTCCTCCATCATTGTGCTCTATTTTGGACCTTCTTCTAAAACTTCAAGATCAACTTCAACTTTGTCTTCTTCCTCTTAATGGTTTTAATAAATAACTCTTTACTACAACTCTTCTCCCAAGATTGTACTTAGTCTTGGATCACATGTAGAACTTGGATGAGCTTCATATATTTTTTTGGATCTGCTTTGTTTCTTATTATTTTAAAAATTGGTGTCTTCCTTATCTCCCTCTAGAACATAACTAGGATATTCCTCTTGGGTTTGATCCTGGATGGAGGAGCTATCCTCTTTTCTCAACCATACAATTTTTTCTTGCTATGTAAGAGGACATAATTTAGAGTCCGCTATGTCCCAGCCTATAGCAATTTGTACATAAAATATATGTATTTTCATATTTAATTAGTTGATCCCTTTTTCCAAACTTGGAGACAAGCTTGATGTTCCTGAGAAGTTTTTTCTCCACATTTATGTTTACACATAACTTTGCATTGATTAGCGTCTTCCTTGCCTTAGTTATTAGGTCAATGACTAAAAGCTACCCAAACATTCTAGCTTGTCTTTGTATAACTTCTTTCTCCCAATATTCCAAAGGGAGAGTTGGAACTCTAACCCATATTGGAATCATATTGACATAATCCTCCTTAGGACTACATCACTAGCTCCATTTTCCAAGAGAGGTACGCTTTATTCAAAAATAAAGGATGAAAATAATAATATTATATTGACTTATAAAAATTATTTATTAAATATATGATTGGTTATTGTTTTTCCCCGTATTCCCATGTTCATATTTTCAAGACCAATGAAATAAACTTAAATATTTTCTTATTTATTATTTAAGTATTACATGTCCAACATTAATTGTGTTTGGTGAAAATACAATGTTTAATATATATTTACCTTTTAATTAAAATGCAACAAATTGTCAAATGTCAGTGCATAATATAGTTTGTTTTTACATTGATATACATTAAATAATCAAACTTTTATTTTTAAATCTATAGTAATAAAAAATATATTTTTTAATTTATTTTCACTGGGCTTAATATATTTCATTTATAATTGTGTAAGAAATATAATTTAATATTTTTCATATGAACACACAATATACTATAATTTAATAATCTATAGCTTATTAATTAATTTTTTAAAAAGATAGTATACAGTAGACGCGTACGACCCATTGAAATTTTTGACTCTAATATATCATCTTAAACACACAAAATCGTAACTTTCCAAATGCTTGATATTACAAATGCTCCATTAAAAGAAAGGTTTGTATAAACTTTATTATAAGAATGATTGGTTTGTTGAGCATGCATTCAAAATGAAGGAAATTGTTTTTATTATAAAATTTGTATAACCACGCATCCCCATTAATGGAATCTAAAGACCCCATTATCATTAATCTTGTTATGGAAAATATGAAGACCATTTTAAGACCAAAATAAGATTTGACCTAAAAGAGTCCAAATGTGGCACTCAACATTTTCCATTTTCCATTTTACTCATGTAAGATATGAGCTTTGCAACTAGATATTGATACTTTGATAAAATATTAATTTTTAATCTTAAACGATAAGAAATTATATGATTAGCAAAGATGTTTTCAAACTCTTTAAATTAATAAAACTTATAAATTATATATATATATATAAAACGGAAAAGTCAGTTTAAAAATAAATATTTTTTCAATAAACTTACATTATAGATATCTATTAATAATTGTAATCAATGTAATCCACACTAAAGATAACAATAATATACTATTAGGAGTGATAATTCCTAGTGTCATGATGAGTTCATATTTTTCTAGTCTTCCCATTATTCCCTCCCTTTTTATGTGAATCGTGTATGCCTTTCTTAGCGTTCTCGTTCATTTTTAATGTGTCTATACGGTTTTATTGTTTTTATGGTACGAAACTAGTTTTGATTATTGTTTAACCCTGTAAACCCTGGACACCACTACTAGGTAAATTGTTTAGATTCGAGAAGAATTGTTCATATTGTAATATGAACCCTAGGATTTATTATAGGTTGCTCGTAATTAGTTTGTAAATATTAAAGGAAGTACTTGAGATTTCTAAGTGAGCCATTTTTTAGTATCAAACTTATGTGGGTAAGTTCTTTTTGTGTGTTTTTTTTTTTTTTTTTTTGGGTTGGGTTTTTGATATCTCGAAGTTTATTATTGCACCTTTTTTCATTTTGTGTAATTTTGAATTTTTTTGGTTAAGTTTCAGAGTTTTTTTAGAGAGTTTTTGTGTTTAACTTTGAGCCTTGATTTTTAAAGAATTTTGGTTTTTGTTGGTGCCCATGGTCTTTTTTATTTGAGCCAGATAAGTCTCAGGGTTCAGCTGCTCCATTGTAGATTAGATTGTATAACCTTATGCCAGTTTTAAGGAACAAGAAGTTCATCACAATGTTGGTGAATCGGGTTAGCTCTCTTATGAGCATTGATGTCTCCTCTTGGAATCTCAAATTTGTCAGAACCTGTGTTATCGTCGAGCTCTCCAAACCTCTCTTCCATTCTATGAATTTGCTCTCTTCGTGCGGCTTGTGGACTTAATTATTTAACTATGAAAGACTCCCCTTTCGTTGTTTCCATTGCACTTTTCCTAGACATCGGATTGCTGAGTGTCCTTCCAAGTCAAGAGGTCCCTCTGCTCCTTAGTCCTTTCAAGTTTGGAAGAAGAAATTTGGGACTCCCAATTGATAATTTATGCAGTGCAATCATGACAAATTATTTCTTCCTCCTTTTTCTAGGGAGGTTCTTGTGGAGTACTGTTCGAAGGAGGTGTCTTCACCCAATCCACAGCCGACTCAAGTGCAGGTGCCTTCATCCTCCTCTCCTAGACCAATATTTCTATAGTTGCGAAAGATACTTCTAAAAGGTTTAGTTGTGGTTTGACAGTGAAGCAGTTGTGCGTAGATGATGTGAATTTTTCCACCTCCCCTCTCTTACCCTCCCCCTATTCCCTATTTCATTCCCTCCCACTAAGTCTATTGACCCTTCCTCCCCTCCTTGGGTTACTCCCTTCATGTTGTCCACCTCCAGTGTCAAACCCCCTCTCCCCTATTGTTGTCCCTCTACCCAAGCATGCCAGGTAATTCAAAGATAATGTATGATCCACCAAAAAGAAGAAAAGTAAATGCTCCGAGGCAGAAACATTGAGGTCAGATGTGAAAGTACTGGTTAGAAAGGGATCCTAGTGGATAATAAAGGATCTTCTTTCAAGGCAGGAGAGAAAACAGGCCCTAGCCTGTAGCTAAGGGTTGTGTTACCCTAGTTTGGGTTTCTTTTGGTTGCTTTTGCTATTGTTTTGTCTTTTCTGAAATTTTCACACTAGATTAGTTGAGGTCTTATTGAAGGTTATAGCTTTCTATTTTGGGTTTGTTGCTACCAATTAGCAGAGGTTTGACAACCTATTGTTTTGCCTTGATTTTCTCAGTAGTGCCTTCTTCTATAACAACCCCATTGGGTTTTACTAGACTAGAGTAATTTTTTTTACAGAAATTATGCAAATTCAAATAATAGATTCTATCATGATGAAACTAACATAAGTGATCTTTAACTAAATACATTAGTTTTCAGCTAACCATAAAAAGGTCTATAGCTAATCTATTTAGCTAATGATCACAATATCAATATCAAGATTAAGTACAATGTTGAACATGAATGAAAACTATATATATTTCATAGAAGTATTGTTACAAATTCAACCATCACTGATACAATATTACATCCAACTATTATAATGATACATAAGAATAAAAGTACAGTTTTAGCATAATACATGTTTTAATAATAATATACAATGATACAAAGCTCTATAGAGCATGCAAGTCTCAACAAACTCGTAATATCCATAATTAATCTTGAGTGTAGTCATTAGTGAAGTATTGTTAAGGGGAGGAAGAACATCATCTGAGTGCTTTTCCACACCAACCATAGACCATCGATCCCTCATACAATATCCCAACTAGGGAATGGCCATCCCTTCACAGATGGGTAGATAATGATAGTGCGGGAATCAAGAGTGATAACAAGAACTCGTATGTTGTAAGATAACTAATACGTGATGTATATCATAAAAAAAACCTATTCTAACATGATATCATATAAAATATATAAATTAAATTAGACAATGTTTAACCATAAACACTACTTTGGTCAAAGTTTTTGTATACTTATTGATCACGAGGATAAGTCAATTCCATACATACCACTCAATCAGATTACACCTTATCTATATATTAGTGATGCTAATTAAGCAAGTGAAATTCATCTCACTTATTTAAAGTCATTAATACGAGATTTATTTATATATTTGATAATATTAAAACCAATAGATTCATAAAGAATATTTTCTACTAGTAGATATAACATGTGTTAAATAAAGAAATATCAAATACATTCATTTAATTTGTCTATTCAAAATATCTAATTTATTATTTCATAATAAGCATATTTCAATACAATCATTAATAAGATCAAACCATCCAAATAAAACATATATCAAAACATCAATTTATCTAATATATTAACATGAAGCTCTAACTTAATATTATTTATCCATATTACATTAATTTCCAACTTATTACTTTCTTTCCATATACCAAAAGTACAACAATAAACTATTCCAAACAATAATAACATCATATGGCTTATATTAAATCTTAAATACCACATATTTAAATGTTCCTTCAAACCAATAAACACACATTTACATTTAGCCCAAATATTGATTACACTCAAATTCCTTTATCATAGCATAAAATGTTTATAAGCATTTGAACAAAATATATATATATATATATATATATATAAAAGATTTGTTAATAAATTAACAAATCACTATTATACCATATATTTATTTACACATTCATCACTCAATTAAGTCTTAACATATTCAATCAACAACCAATATATAAATACTTGCATGTGGTAGACTCAAAATAGACAATAGTTTTGTCCATAATCTATGAGTATCACATATATTGTATTATCAAACTTAACATTATAACTAAATTCCTTCAAGTTATAAGCAACCACTTAACTATGGTGTTTTCCACTGTGTTCTTTATCATTACACCTAACAGTGCAGAATTTTCATATAAAAATGCAGTCTTCATTTTGAACTTAGCCATATATAAATAAATAAATAAATAATAGACTTATTTACACGGAAGATCTTATTCAAAGCATACAATCTTATATATAAAAGACCAATTAATAAATAAATATAAATGAATATTCAATGTATATATATATATACTTTTACAAATTTTTATGAGTTTAAATCCACATCCATTTATTATAGAAGCAATTACACAAATCATATTTTTATAATAATTACTATTTTACTTTAGATTTTATATCTTTCTTTATTCATTCAAAAAATGAAAGACTCAATATCAAGTCTATAATAAAGACTCTTTCATCTAGCCATCATTACATCGAATATCCTTAGGTTTGAGATACAATATAAGTTCATCCTTATATATCATAGAAGTTCACATACTTATCTATGTTTTACCCAGTCTTATTATATATTTAAATAAATATGTGAAAATCTTCATGCTATTCACCCTTCAGAGTTTTCCTAGAGTTTGAAACTCAATACAACACAATTTAATGTGTAAATAAAATAACCATTTGTTTATATATATATATGTGTGTGTGTGTGTGTCCGTCCACAAGTCTACGATAACATGATTTTGACCCATTTTTATATATGATTATGTCTATGTATATTTATATAATAAGAATGAGATTTTTAAAAATTGACTTCATAAATAAAATTTAATCAGTCTTATAAATGTTCTATTTCAATAAGAAATTCTAAATAAAATGAGTCTTAAGAAAATCCTAGATCAAAGCTAGGATTAATGAAGTTCCTTAACTCAACTTAGTCAATTATAATTACCCAGTCGTGCTCGAATGGGTTATGGGTAGAGAATATTGGCTTGCTAAACATAAAACCCAAAATTTATAAATATATATTGAATACAATGATTCAATATTATATCAAATAATCTGAGTAGCATCTTAGCAGGGTCTATGCATATCTATACATAGCTTAACAAAAATTTGACTTACTTTTTACCTAGGGTTGAAACTCACTCAAAAACATAGAGAATATAAACCTTTTAACTTCACAATTTACAATATGTAAAGAACTCAGAAAATGGCTATGGCAATGAAGTCATTCACCTAGGGTTTACAAAGACATATATTTAACTTTGTGGATGGCTAAGCCATCCCCAGTGCCGAGTATATCACTTTGTTTTCTTTTAAAATTTTCATAATAAAGAAAGAAACCCTATTCATATTTATTTCCCAGATTTGTTGATAAAACTTATGCCAAATGACAATGAATTAAATCCACAACCTAACCTAGTAAAGAAGTCACAGTCTTCTAAATTCGAGTTACCCTTAGCTCAATTTTTGGTTTGTACTCTTCACCTTTGTCCTCCTGATTCTGTGTACCCCCAAGCATTTCATCTTTCTCTTTTATCCTCCTTTATGCTAACTACTCCCTCCATAATTTTTACCATAATTTACTATAATCTTGATGAAGGAAGAGTCATGCAAGTCCAACTGGCCAAAAACTAGAAGAGATTTCGTGCTTTTCCTCATGCAAAAATAGAACTATTTGTTTTGCAAGATGGTATGATTAACACAAAGTTAACAACATACCAAAAACCTTAATCTTGAACTTTTCATTAATTAAAAAAGACTTCACCAATTTAAAAATGATCATCGATGGTTTACTCAACCATCAACGGTTCTTCTGACCATTGGTAGTTACATGTGTAAACCCGTGAAGATAAAAATCTGACCAAATCAAATTAAAAAATCACTTAGAAAGAGTTTTAAGCATCTAATTTGAAATTTTAAAGTTGACTCATGATCTCCTTCATACATGGGATGCATATTGTCCCATCGATCATGCCATTATGTGAACTAAGAATTTGACTCAAGAGAGGATGGTTAGTATTGTGTTAGTTTCAAAATGAAAACAAATTGACAAAAACACACTAACTAGCATACATCTCTAGGCCTAGTTACTAGGAGGAGCTTAGTTAACAAGACTAGAATGGAAAACATAACTAAAATGCAAATGAAACCTTCTTTCACCTTCCTTGGATGTTTCAAATAGCTTGTTGAAGTGGCTTGCTTGATTTTGTGCTCATGAAATCTGCATCAATGGAGTATGACTACCTCCATCTCTCCTTGACACCTTTAACTTTGGCTTGACTTGGCTCAATATTTGGGCATTATAACACTAATTTGCATTAATCATTGGAATCAATTCAACATTATAACTTTGGCATATGAGAGCTTAGAATTCAAGAGGCAAGGCCTCCTATTTATATATTTTTAAAAATGGTTAGAATCAACCTAAACCGTCCATCTCAATGTGAAGATGTGTGGCTAAAGATTAATTCAATTATATAATTAAAATTCATAAATAGGATCATAAATATTTAGGATAGAGAGGCATTAATTAGGCATGGATGGTCTTAATGAGGCATGGGAGGGGTTAACCTTGATATTTTATGAATTTATGGCCTAGGGATGTCTTCCCAAGAAACGATGTCACCTGATGATGCAAATATTCAATATTCATTTCCAAATTTTTTTTAACAAGTTCCATGGAATTTTTAATTAGGCTCATGATTTGGTTTATTTATCTCTTAAGCATGATTAGTCACTTTGGTGCAATTTTTTTCCCTTGGTGCACAAATTAATCAAAATGTCTCATTATTGGCTCAAAATTTGACTAGATTAGAATTGGAAGTCTATGTTAGATGTATTAGAACCGTTATCCTATTTATGATGTTTCTAATGAAAAATAACAAAGGTATATGTCTTATACAATAAATTTGGTAGAAAAGAGCAATCCTAAGCACCCAAGTGTAAAAATGTCATTTTGACTCGAAATGATTTGATCAAAGTTAACTAGCCCATAAATTGCATTGCCTTATTTAATGATACCTTGGCCAAAATCAGTACTTGAATATAACAGGTTCACATCATTTAGCATGTTTTAGTGATTTTAGGCCAAATTGTGCATTTTGGTAGAAATTGGTCAAAAGCCTGGTTGGAGGTCATTGGTAGCTAGTTTTAGGTGTCTACACCAATAATCATTAATCACTATAACTATTGTTAGCAATAAAAATGATTTAACCATTATAACATTGACTTAACAAAATGATCGCATCTAATTACATTATAACCATGCCTTGTTACTTTGTGAAACTAATAGTCATTTAACACATATTACAATTAAGTTCCCTAGAAATGTACTAAGACATTAATAATTTTGAAGAAATTCATACTTACTCAGCCATAGATATTTAGGGAAGAAAGTATGTTTGTAGAATTATGCACACAAACACCAAAGTCAGTAGAAAGGAATATTAAAGATCTTAAAACACGTGTTATAATAACATCATCACGTGAAGTAAGCTAATTCAAGAAACACAACCAAATGTTAGTATGGATGCAAACAAAGAATATTCAAATGCAACTACACATAACTATACAATAACCATGAACACAACTGAAAGCAACTATCAGCTACTAGATCAAGGAATGTATATGATTTAGCATATTCTAACTATTGTGGTGTGTATGGGTTCTTAATTCTCATTCTGTCATCCCCCAACACCTCCATCTATGTCACCCTCTCCAATTATGCCCTTCCTCCATCATGGTTTGAGCGACAGATCTAACATGGATCCACCTCAAAATAGTAAAGGTAGTTACCCCAAAATAATATAAAATCCATAATATACTACTGCACTGAACTAAATAAACATGATCATCATGTACCTAACATACAAGTACAACTAACTCACCTAGTTAACAATCATGTAAATGAGCTACATATAACTATCCATAAATCAACATATGAAATCCAGCTTAACCAAAATAATAATTAACCAAACAATAACCATAAGATCCACTAATCAATAAGTTATCAAGTTCAGAGAGGAATTGGGATGTGACATGTTCTCCTCATGGGAAGCATTTTGTCATATATGATGGGTTTTTTCTTTGTTACTTTTGCATCTTCGTATTGTCGAGGACTGGGCCCCTTTTTGTGACCCAGAGTCGGTTCATAGTTCCAGTCAAAAATGTTTACTGTATCTAATAAAAAAAATCAAAATTATTTAACTATTAGGTGCCTTTTAAATTATGCCAATATAAAATTATATTAGGACATTTCTATTTATAATATCAAAGTTTTAAAATCATGTTTAATTTAGGTAATATATCATTATTTTAACTAATTAATTTTTAGATAATTACACATTTTTTATTTGGTAGGTGAATTAATGGGTTTTAAAGGGCCTTATAGCCTTGTACAATAGAACGAAAAATGAAAACAATAAATCTCTAATAAAATATCTCTACTAACGATAACAAAGTAAACAACTAAAACTCTATTAAATTATAAATAATTATATATTTTACATTAATATTTTTTAAATTATTTTTTGAAATCTACAAATGTAAATCTATAAATATTTTAGATTAAATTAATCAGAATATGTTTAATAAAATCCTAATTTTATTATAAATATTAGATTGGAGTGATTAACAACGTAGTTTATAATTATATTGGATTATATAGGTAAATATAATACTAGGTTACAATTATATGATTAGGAGAATTATGATTAGGAGATTGTGGTGTTAACATTTTGTGATCAAGTAAAATTCTAAAATTCTATTATGGGACAAGTTTTGAATAGTCAATATGTTTTATACAATGATAGAAGATACCAATAAGGATAATAGTAAGAAAGGTTGAGTTTGTAATTGAAAATATGTTTATTATACATATTTTAGATTGTCTTTTTGTAATTAAATATTTTCCTTTGATTTGTTTCAATATTAGATTCCCACGAACATTATTGATTATAATAAAGATAATCTTTCATGTTGTATAATTGTCATGCAATCTTGAATGTACATGAAAATTGATTAATCTTGAAAATTTAATGTGTGGGGTGATATTATAAAGAATTATCACTATATTAATTTTTAACTTTTTAAAATATTGTTGTATAAAATGAGATATTATATTTATAATATTTGTATTTATTAATATTCATATTTTATTAGATAAGATAAAATGTTTTTGATTGGAGTTATGAATCAACATGGTTATAATCGGGGCCCAGTTTCCATAACTAAATAAGAAGACTACAATAATAGGATAAAATAACAAGAATGAAAGGCAACAAAAACACATTCCATAAGAGAATAACTCCAAAAAAAAGACATAAATAAAATACCAAACAATCACTGAAAAACTAAGAAACATAAGATATATTTTTATAAATTAATTTTAAAATAAAATACAAGATGCACTATTTGCTTAAGACTTTTAAAATAGTACATGTTGGTGTAATATTGTTAGTACGATGCTTTTAAAAATAGAGTGGGTGAAAATAATAAATAATATGATCTTATATGTTTTTTCCTTTTTATTAGTCCATGATGGGTAATATTGTTTTCATCTCTGGGAAATATTTTAACCTATTTGTTTCATGTAGGCAATGACATTAAGTGATTCTACATAAAATGAAACCATGTTGCAAAGTTATGCGATAGATTTTAATATTTTATTTGTTTCTTCATTGCTACTAAAACACGAATAGTCTCCTTGCCTACAACCAATCAAGTGGATTTATATCATTTATTTTCCTTATGATGCCTTTGGAAACAATGTGGACATGGGTGGTGTTTATCACAATAGATGAAAGATGTGTTTGAGAGAGAGGTTATCGTGACTGGGCAATGCCAGATGCAACACATGGAAATATCGATTACCAATCTCAAATTAACACCATTAAAATAATTCTTATGCACTATCACTAAAATCTACAATTTATGCAAGCTTTCAATTAGATTTCATTCCATAATGGAGTGTTCTATCCATGAGTAGAAACACGCTCAACAAGAAGGAAAAATTGAGCAACTAATTCAGTTGGATCAAGGCATGGCTATTGATCAAGAAATTTATAGTTACAGTCAGACACTTGACATATAGAATTGCTTCTAGTCAGGGTTTGGTGCCTCTCACCAGTTTGAATAAATAGTCATGGTGCCAACATCTGGATGGGACGGCATCAAGGTGTATGAAATACTACTAGCAAAGATCTAGATTTGATAAATGGTATAGAGGCCAATTGTGTGTCATTCAAAACACTTTAATAATTCCAACTACATGTTTCACATTATAACACTCTATTGTTATGCTAGGTAGTGGAATATGTCACCAAAGGAAATGGAATTTAGTGTAATGTTTGGGATTGATATGATTTCTTATAATTGTATGGCATGAATGATGTTATAGACATATAGTGGTGAGAATACATAATGGACCTTTAGTGTTCGTAGTGAAGGAAGCTGCATGGGGCCTTGTTCACTATGCGAAAATTGCACAGGTATACTTTCTATTGTATTATATGAGTATGGCTTTGGAATTTCAAATTTTATTCTTATTATGTTGTGGCCATGGCCATGGGTGTGCATGATAATGATTTGGTCCCAATCTTAAAGGGAAAAATCCTACTGGGTTGAGAGAATGACATTAAGAGGACCTTTGAAGTAGCCATAAAGGTGTGGATAGAGATGTTCTTCTACCTAGTGGAGAACAATGTAATGTTTGAAGGTATTATACTAAATCCAAGTGAGGTGAGACTAGGTGTAGAATGCAAAAATAAAACCTACCCCACTACCATTGCCAAATCCTATAATGCAAATCATCAAGTACTGAAGATGCTCCATGACAATTATTTTATGAGTAGAGGGTTTATTCATTTTCCAATTTATAAACACATTCTTACACTAAAGCAAAGTACACATGTGTTTTGTGTAGCAAGGAAGTATCATGATGCATATTGAAATTTTAGAATGGGGATAAATGAAAGAGCATTACAATGTTGGACTTAAAAAAGTGAAACATAAACACTAAGATATCAGTTTGGATCATGTATATATATGGAGATTTATGTAAATGATTTATTTTTATTTCAAAAAAAATTTAGTACATTTTTTAAAATTATTTTCTACACAATGACAATTATATAATGCAGAATACATTAAAATTATTGTATGTAAATACAATAAATATAATAATGTATGCATATTTGAAAAATGCTAATATATATTTAAATATTTAAAACTTAACAAAGGAGATTAATAAAATAATACTTAATTTCTAACCTACCTTTATATTAGTGGAAGTTAAAAATAATGAGGAAAAATTATAAATAATAAGATGAGAAAAATATAAAAATCATTTCACAAACAAATAAATTTTAAAAAGGGATTAAAATCAACCACTCACCAAAAGTGTCTAGGTTAGAATCGACCAAGACAAAGTATCCTCCACTCACTTTCAGAACTTGAATATTCTAGGGTTTATTTATAGAGGCATATTCCTAAGAATATATAATCATATAAAATGTGAAATTGGATGACGTAGGCATGGCTAATATCACCCAACCAATAGGTCCTCTTTTTTGCTCACTCAACCCTTCTTGACTAGACTTTAGCTATTTCCTAGTCACCTGTAGCTTCACAAACTTAGCTTTTTAGGACCTAAGCAACCCTCCTAGACCTAGATTCATCCCCTAGGGATCATCCTCTTAGGACAATAACACCCAATTTAGATAGGAGTGCCAAAATTTATGGGTTTTTTGTTTTCAACGCTGTTGTCCAAGTTCATTTTCACCTCTAATAGTCAGGTTTTCCCAATTCCTTATCTTTTCCCCTGTTGGCCTAATACAAGTTCATCTAACCCAAGATCATTAGTTTCTATATAAGAGGCCATTCAATGTCTATTTATAGGGGTTGGTACTCATTCATAGGAAAAGAGCAAGAATACAAATAAGTACACTCAAGCACTCTTCCCTTTTCTCTACATATAACCTTCCAAGACCAATTCAAGCCTATTCAAGCACTCATACTAGTCCCTACTCATCTAAAGTACATTCTAGTTTCATATTATAGTTTGTATACATCACACAATTGCACCAAGCTCTTTAAATAGGAGAATTACATTAGCTTGATCCCTCTTCAAAGTATTGGTATGTAGGCAACATGCCCACACACAGGGTGTGAAGTACATTTAGCATATCCTTTACATTCTAGCCTCTTCTCTCTTTCCCAAGTTTGCTATTCAAGTTCAAGTACCAAGTGATCCTAAGGGTTTTTAAGATTAAATCAGACACACAATGATCTTCACACATAATCAAGATTTGATAATTCACTACCAGGGTGTTATAGACCTATCGAATAAAACCTAAAAAAGCCAGGTCACCAGGACAACAGTGTCAAAATTGGACAATAGCATCGAAAGTGGACAATAGCTCTAAAAAGTAGACTAAAATGCCAAGTAGCAAGGTGTCATGTATTTGGCACTCCTATCCAATCTATAAATAGAGTTTTGGGTTTTATTTGTAACAGTCTACCATCCTTGCATAACAGTTTCTAGATCTTGAATCATATGTTTCAACCCAGATTAAGCTAAGTTTAATTTCTCTACACTTCTTGCTATTTGTAGAAAAGATAAAATACATGTTTATTTACATAAATTAGTAGGTTAATTAAGGCACATTAATTACTAGTTTACATTTAATTAGACCCTTTTATTTGCTTAGGAATTAAACACCTAATTTCCAAAAAGAATAAAACATTTAGTGAACCTGACTTACTCCAAACTTTTGCACAAAAACCCTAGAAACCATAGGGATAATTATTTTTGATTTTTTGCAATATTTTCTTGATTTTTTTAAATTAAAAATTAGAAAACTACAAATCATATGAACTATTTTCAATAAATTCACCAAAACCCTAGTTTGTACATACTAGGTCCTATTTGCATAAAACCACTTTCAAACCACTAGGAAAAATATACTGCTAATTTTAGAAATATTTTTAGATTTTTCCTCACTTTTTCAAAATTAAAACTAAAAAATTTCTCTAAAATTTTCAAATTACTACACTAATTTTGAAAAAAATTCATTCAAAACCCTAGTTGCATCAAATACATTCTCAGTTATTTTTCAGTACTTTTCACATAATTTTTTGAAAATTTAGTTGCATATTTAACTCAAAAAAAATTAACTTCAAATTGAAAATTTCATAGTATTTTGCAAATAATTTTTTTGAAAAATCCTTAGTTGCATGTACTAGCTCCTTCTTTGTTTTTTGAGGTATCACTTTACATTCATATAAAATCTCTAGTTATATATACTAGCTCCTTTTTGCTTGTTGAGGTATCACCTTACATGTTTAACAACTTAGTATCCTTTTTGTGCAAATCCCAAGTCACTATTTTTTGGACTTTGCATTTCTTATATTTAATACTTTCTATTTCTAGCATATTGCCTATTAACACATATTACAAAACATTTAAACACATTTTAAATTGTTTTCCTACTTTACCAATGGCCCAATATACCAGTTTTGATGAAACTAATAAAAGAGAACTTCAAGAACTCTTAACCAAACATCTGGATATGCAAGATGACATGCTTAAAATTTTACAAGAATAACAACAAAAAGTAACCAATGGGAAATCTTCTCAAACCATAGAGCAACAAATTGTAAACAACACTAAGGGGGCAACTATGTCTCAACAACTCCCTATAGAAACCCAACCTTCTTCTATGCCATTAGATATAGCTAGTACATCCCTATCTCCTGATGTGGCAGCCCTTATGCAAGATATCTGATCTCTTCAATCCAAGGTGCAACATATTGAGTAAGGTACCACTATACCTACACAGGCATTGAATTCTTTTGCACTTATGCATACACCATTGGCACATCACATTTCTTCTACACCCTTACCACAAGGATTTGTTCAACCCAAAATCTTTATGATGGCAAAGGTGACCTAGAGACACATTTGAGAGCTTTCCATATAGCATGTTTGGATTATGTACCCAATGACTAGCTACTTACCAAACTCTTTCCATAGAGCCTAAAGGATTATGATCTACAATGGTTTTATAGTCTACCGAATCAGTTGGTCATAGCATTCAATCCTTTAGCAGACATGTTCTTATCACATTTCAATATCAACATTGGTGATAAGGTCTCATATGCATAGATTGCACAACATAAACAAAGACCAAATGAGCCCCACACATATTATGCTCTTAGATACAAGACTATTTTAGCTATGTTAACTATCCCCATGGCTGATCAAGAGCTACATGACATTTTCAAATAGATCCCTCTATTAGCACTGCATGAATCCATTATGTTCAAAAAAATTCTCTTCCTTCACCAAATTGTGTCATACACTTAAGGGAAGAAAAGTCAAGTTAATCTCAATGGTAAAACTCAAGTATTCAAGTACTTCAAACACAAAAAACAAGAGTAATAGCAAAGTCCCATACAAGTTCAAAATTAGTGACAATAAGAATCAGAATCAACCAATAGTAAATGCAGCTTCAGATCCCCCTTAGCATGTGGTTTTATCAACAACTCCTCGATGTGCATTTACCAATTTCTTCAGTGAGAGTTGTACATTAGTTATTGGACTGCAACATTATAACTCTCCCACCTATTCAAGAAGTAGATCCAAAAAAGCCTCTTCCATAGGGATATGATCAGTAGGCATTTTGCAATTTGCATAGAGCACCAAGCCACACAACAAATAGATGAATCAGTTTGTGACATAAGATATAGGATTTGATAGATGACAATCTACTGGATCTAGGCACTTCAGCTAAGCCTGCAAAGATAAATCCACCACAAGATAAGGCTTTGAAAATATTTTTAGATCCATTTCCACAACATTCAAAACAAGATAAAGAGGACACATTAGGTGTTCATCATACATACCATACACATCCTCCACCAGCTACATATCAAACATATTCAGTTGAGACACATCCTTTGAGGGGTATGATAGGTATGTATGATTTCAGAGTTCTAGCTAGACCTTTGATATCTTTTTCAAAATAGAATATTATGTAGGATAATATAGGTTACAATGCACTTTTTATCAGAGCACATATCCTTAATCAACCTATTTGTAGTGTACTCATTGACAATGGTTCCAATCTTAATATGTGCATATTCACACTACTACATCTTTTGGGTTATTTAGAGTAGGATATCACTCTTATAGATATAGTTATTAGTAGTTTCAATGGGAATGTTTAGAGTTCATTGGGAAAAATAGTAATTCATTATAGGTTGGTCTTACACATGTGGCTACACCATTCCCTATAGTTCTCAATGTAGGAGTTTTTGACATATTACTTGGTTGACCATGGATTCAAAAACTCAAGGTAGTACCTTCTATAATTCATAGATGCATGAAATTAATTCACACTAATTAGGTTATTATAGTTGGTAGAGTTCCTTATGAGTCACCACTCCCCACTTCAGAGCCACCTACTAGCTTCTAGTCACCAAATCCAGTTCTTCCATCGATTTTAACTTCTCTTCTAGCTTCTAGTCCAAGTCCATTTCAAGATCAACCACAATTATATCATCCATCACCTACATAGGGTTCATACAACCCCATAGCTTTAGGATTCTAGACAATTTCTTTCTATAGTATTCACACCTATAGTAGTTACATTATGGTCTCATATAGCTACATAGAGAGCACCTATTCACAGATCTTCTTCTCCTACTTTCAGATGGGTCCCTAAGAGCCCTATAGTTGTATCCACTTCTCAGAGTCATAGGGGAACCCCACAATCTTAGTCATGCACTCGTGCCTCATGATCACACACGAACCCATTATTTGACACAACTAATTTGGCATGGGCAACATACTTTTTTTGAAGCATTGGGGTTTATTACATTACAAGCTGGATTTAGAAGCTTGGTAAAAAATACCAAGACATTGGATAACATCCTTGAATTATTTTTATTTATCTTCACGAGTGAGGAAAGTATCATCATCAAAATGGGAATTAATGAGTTGAGGTGATATATCAAGAAGAATAATGCGGTATATGAGACCATGATTAGCTCTATGTGCCAAAAGATATCCAAGTGATTTAGCAAATAAAACATATCATGTTGGGAAAAGGGGAAACCTTGAATTATGGAGAAAAATATACCAAAAATTTCATATTTAAGGCCATTGATAGTGAGATAGGTTGAGGCATCTGAGAAGAGGGTCAGGTTAGAAGAAATAAAGAATTGGCCAAAGCCAAGAGCTTGGAACATGGCCTAAATAAAAGGCCACTCAATTCTATCATAAACTTTCTCAAAATCAAACTTGAGAAATATGGTTCTTTGATAATAGGTTCTATCCCATACCATACCCTCCCACATAGAAAGAAGGTTGTCTATGATATACCTATATTTGATAAAGATCATTTCCTTAGGTTTTATAATGGAAGGTAATATGAACTGAAGGTGGTTGGTAAGAGATTTAGGAAGGATATTATATGAAACATTGATCAGGGTGATGGGGCACCAATTGGTGATAAGTTATGGGTCACTAGCTTTGGGTATGAATTTGATATTGCCTTATTTAATAAGGGAACCCAAATATTAATTTTATAGAGATTCCTTATAGACTTTGATAAAATTAGGCTCAATAAACTCCCAGGTGGCTTTATGAAATTCATAAGGGAATCCATCAATGCCTGGAGCTTTGTCATTACTTATGAAATATAAGTCATAAGAGAGATCATGAAGAAAAAATGGCACATCACATAAATTCTGATCAGTAAGTTTGAGTTTGCTAAGATCCATGTCAATGAATTCTTGTAAAGCCTAGGATCACTCAACTATTTTCCCTTGGGCTTAGAACACTAATTTATAGTGGTTTAGAAGAGTATTAGAGATGTTAAGAAGAGTGGTGAGTCTCAATTAGGTTGAATTTATGCTCTTGATATGATCTAAAGCTTGTTTGACTCTAAGATATTTGAATAATTATTTAGAATCCTTATTGCTAAATTTTATCTAATGGAGGTGAGTGAAGTTATGCCCCTTTGGTCATGTAACTATTTGTGACTAGTATTTGGTGTTTGACAAAGGTATTCTTGGATTTCATATAAAAATAAAAATGATTATGATCAAGTAAATAGGAGACACTTTTGTTTTCTCAGCATAGTCCTGTCGACCCACTTTCAAATGTGAGCAATTTATTTTCCATAGTGATGGATAAATGTTTTGGTGTGAAGGATGACCTTATTCCACCAATTTATCCAATTGTTAGTGTAAGGTGGTTGAGGAGATTCCAAACCTAATATAATGAGATGGATGGTTCCCTAGTGGTAGAAGAGGGATGTGTTTAGGAGGAATTGATTGTGTGACACTTTGAATTGGTCATTACTCCAATCCACTCTACATGTGATGGGACTATGATCTAAGATAACATATTTAGAGTGCATGATGATAGGATTTTTATAAATATTAGAAAAATAAAATATATTTTACTTTGAAAGAATATAATGGTCTAATCCCTTGAGGATGTTATTAGCATTGACATTAAATTTGGACCATGTAAACCAAGTAGTGGAAATTAATGTGTTCCATCGAAAGAAAGGGTCACCGAACCCCACCAATTTTTAAATTAATACCATGTTGCATGTTATTTCACACCACCTCCTCATTTATAGGGTATCAAACTTTTTCTTGGGACTCTCCACCATATTAAAATCCTTAAAACATGCCACATGGAAAGGGGTAGGTTTTAAATCCAAATATCACCATAATTTTGATTTATTAGGACCATCATTGGGGTGTAGATTTCGATAATCCTTAATGATTTCTTATTAAGATCAAGCATAAGCCAAATATCCTGGTGTGATGGATTCCCCCCAAATGGAAACAATTAAGGAAAAAAATTGGGTTACCAAAATATTAGTGCCACCACTATCGTCATCATGTAGGGTAGAGAATTGAGTAGCATTGGGCCATATGCATTTCATATCAGTTTGCATAAGAAACCCTAAAATTTTTACTTATTGTAAAAATACATCTAAATATCCTAAATTTTGATAGGCATTTCACACATAGAATTTAAAAAATTGCTTTGTGTGTTTTATCAAATTCAGTGATGAATGTAGTTTAATCTAATCAAATAAAAAAATTGACTTAAGTAAATGAATAATAAAATGGACATTCGAGAACACATTTAATTAAAAAAAAATGATATTAAAAAACTAAAGTTTCGATTAAAATATAAATAGGGATAAGAAACTTATTTTTTTGGGGTACGCAATGTTGCACATATGATTATATATAATCATGAAGTTAACTGAGATGTTTGATTTGACTATGTGAATGTTGTGTCTTCCTAAGACAAGATTGGTGGATTAGGACTAGAGAACACTTATATGTTATCCTCATGGAGTGTTGTTGTCTAGGTTTCTCCTAGAATAAAAGTGTAAATTGGGACTCTATGTGGATCCCCCTGTAGATGTACTTTAGCCTATCACAAATCTAAGATTGCATAATTCAACCTATGCTTTTGCCTTTTCTTCTTCAAAGTGATAATGAATTCATGTACACAACACAAATAGAGATCAAATGAAACAGTAGGGAGGGTATGGGGAGGGGTGTAAATGGGGAAATGATAATGATCAAGTTGTCCTTAGAACCCTTATGAATTGAGCACTACTTACATATGCCCAATATACAGACCTTAGGGTGATGTAGTTCTCCCTCTAATGTGTGTGTAAATTAATCATATGTGGCGTTTATTTAAATGATTTTTTCCTAAGACATAAAATTGATCAAGTATGCAATCTAGATGTGATATGTATAGACTTTAGATAAATACAGATGTTGAACTTGTTGTATTATGATTTTGTTTATCATGCTAGTGTCAAATTGATAAGTGCTAGATGTAAGATGCCTTAGGGAACCCTTTTAGTATAATAATCTCAATGTTAAATTCTAAAAAAAAACTATTGACATGCCAAATGTCTCAAAATAGGCTAAAATAGTCATAAAAAGAAACCCAAAATAAATGTGCCTTTAAAAGAGTTATGAAATCTACGGTGGAAAAGACTGGTCCTTTTAGACCATATAGTAGAGTGTTATTATCCAAATAGGGAGTTCATATCTAGAAACAAGAAAATAGTAGAATGAGAGAGAAAAAGGGCCAACAATCCCTATTACTCAGATAAAGAATGACATAAAGACTGAAACTTTAGCAAATATAATGGAATCAATGGGTGATAGTGATGGAAAAATACATATGAAGGAAAACCCACACCAATGGGATCTTAATTCAATATTACCAGTTTCTAAATATAAAAGTCACAAAAGACATAATATTTATATTTTCTTAACAAAATTTAGGTATATGTAGATGTTAATCTTGTTGTAGTATGATTTTATTTATTGTGCTAATTCCAAATTGTTAAGTGTTAGATGTTGATTGCCTTAGGCAACCCTTTTAATAAAAGACTCCCAATTTTGAATTTTAGAAAACCATTAATGCACTAAATGGCTAAAAAAAGATAAAACAATCATAAAAATAAACCTAGAATAAATGTTCATTGAAAAGAGTTTTAAATGTATGATGGAAAAAAATAAATCCTTTTAGACAATATAGTATAGCATTATTTTCCAAATAGGGTACTCATATCCAAAAATAAGAAAATAGTAGAATGAGAGAGAATAAGTACTAGGGATCCTTACTACTAAGATAAGGAATGACATAGAAGACTAAAACTTTAGAAAATATAGTGAAATAAAGGTGTGATGGAAAAATATATATGAATTGGAAAACAAGCACCAATTGGATCTTAATTCAACATTAGCAGTTTCTAAATACTTGTGTTTTCTTGACAAAATTTGCATGTATACATTTGTCCCTCACCCACACCCCCCCTACCCTCCTCTTTTCTAGTAATGCAATAAAATGGAAGTACTAGAGTAAAAGGAAGAAAATCATACATGTACTTACTTTTATAACATGTGCTTACTTGTAAATGGAGATGCCATGGGTTTGGTGTGATCAACCCACACAAAGAGAAGATGGGCTCTAATCTTGTGCTCTTCTTGGCCAAAAAATTGATTAAGACTTTAAGTGATGCCTATGAAAATGAACCCATGATGTGGAGTCTATGTGATGAATCTAAGTAAATAATTATGGTATGAAGAACCAAGGCATGTTTGCCATCAAAATTTGTAAGTTGAGATGTGCCTAGAAGTCAACCTTTTTTTTTAATTTAGCCTTGTTGTTGCTTTCACAACACGCCCTAATTTTACATTTAGAAATAACGGTACCCATTTTTATCTTCTAAAATCTAGTTCTACCTTCAGATACAAATTTTCAAGTGTTTTGGGTGTGCAATGCAGCTTCCATTTGTTACCACTAAGCACTTTTAAAACATAGTTTCATACCATAAAATGGACTCAGATTCTACAATTTTTTTACATTATGATAGTCAAATGTCATTATAATGAATTGGTAAAATAAATCCACAAGAAATTATTTTCCACGTTATAAATACATAAAAATCAAAACAAGTTTTTGCGCTAATTTCTATCTTTCTAGTTTTCATTCCTTACCATAAATCACTTTTTGGGAGGCATTTCACATAGTCAAATCATATCCATTTCACATGAAACTTTTTTAGATGGTAGTCAAATGTGGAAATAATGTGAAGGTGAAAAAATTCACATGAATTTATTTTTCACATGCTAAATTCAAAGAAATAAAAATTAATTTTTATGTTGAGTTTTACTTGGTCATCTTCTACATCTTTTTAGTTGTCGAATATAGCCAGTGCACACATTTCAAACTTATTTTTTCACATTAAAAAAAACATCTTATTTTCTTTAAAATTGCATGATGATAGAAAAATGTGAGAAAAATGTGAAGATATAGATAAGTTTTACAAAATTTGATCCCAACTATTTAATTCATAGCAATTTTTTTTTCATTTCAACTAATTTTTACATATAATTTTTCCTGCATTTCTAATTTTCAAATTTCACAAATAAGCAGTTTTATAGAGGCACTTCACACAGTTAAAACATGCCCATTTGTTATGGATTTGTTCATGATAGTAGCCAAATTTAATTATAATACCATGGTGAATAAATTTGTATAAAAATAATTCTTACGTGTGAAATTAGCTACAATTAAAACTACCTTCTACATCATTTCTACACATTTCTTTTTAAAGTCTACCTAGTGCACACTTTTAAACTTAATTTTTTAAAAACCAAATGAATTAAAATTATGTGAAAATATTTATTTAAGATATTAAAATGTGGGAAGAATATAAAAATGAATAAATTTGCATGAAATTATTTCTCATGTGTAAATTACACAACAACCAAAACTGTCTTCTACATTGGTTTATGTGTCTTTCCAATTACCAAATCTTTCCAATGCACACTCTTGAAACCTATTTTCCTAGGAGTAAATTATAGCCTATTTAATTTTAATATTTAATTATCATAGTCTTGCATTCAAGTCTCAGAAAATTATTTATTATGTACAAATTGTGTAGTAAACAAAACTGCTTTATGCATTAATTTTTGCATTTTCCTAGTTAACAAATTTGTAAATTAGCACTATTCAAACCTTATTTTGGTAGGCGTAAATTGTATATTATTTAATTTTAATATTTCATGATCATATAATTATGTGAAGAGAATGCATTATTGAATTAATTTGCATGAAATTCCTTCCCACATGTGGAATATGCAACAATCAAAACTATGTTTTGAGTTGATTTTTCTTCATTTTCTAGTTTTCAAAACTGACCAAAAATCACTTTTGAAGAGTAATTTTGCACCACTAAATAAGATATAATAATATTTAAAATTTTCATGATAGTATCTAAATGTGGGAAGAAAGTTGAAGTGAATAAATTCACATAAAACTCATTCTCACATGCAAAATTCGAAGAAATGAAAACTTGATTTTACCCCCATTTTTTTATTATACTTAAAGCTATTTTCTACATTTCCAATTTTCAATTTATCTTGTGTACACTTTTAAAACTTGTGATCTCTTGAACAAATGAATTCTAAATTGCTTGACATTTTGTATGATAATACATTAATGATATTATAATACAATGCAATTATTTTCACAATTATTACATTTTCCAATAAAAATATAGAGGTATGAATAATGATGCTTTCCATAAGATTCCTCACTTAGTCAACTTTTGATCAAAAAGCACTTAGATGGTAATGTGTAGGGATTAAATTGATTTTTTACAAAAATTAAAAATCCCCTTGTGAGCATCTTTCTAAGAGTATAAGATACTATGGGTATTGATCATGCTTTAGCCTATGAATTTCTCTTCGAAATTATTTGTCTGCTCACAACCATGTGTTATATTTAAAGACATATAATTTGATACACAACTCCATTTTTAATATTTTTTGTTGCGTTGGAAATTTAGTTTCTCCATATTTACAATGGTGTTAATTTTAAATTGGATAAATACAAGAAGAAAAACATGTCAATGGGTGGATGCACAAAGTTGGGGGATAAAAAAGGTGACATAATGAAAAATAAAAAATATATTATAAAAGGTGTACACCCTTTAAAACAAATCAATGTAGATCTCGAAAGGGTCAACCCCTACGCTAAAGGGTGTACATCCTTTGGAATCCAAAGGGCATACACCCTTTGACCTGTGGTTTTTTTGTTTTGTTGTGTTTGACTTGTTTTTTCTTACAAGCATATATTTAGTAAAATAAATGTAATAAGTGCACTTTTCAATCCAAAAGGCGTATGCCCTTTGACTTATATTTTGTTTTTTTTTGGTTTTGTTATGTTTGACTTATTGTTTATTTTTTACAAGCATATATTTAGTAAAATAAATTTAA
The DNA here is from genome assembly GCA_037957365.1 of Torreya grandis. NCBI lineage: Eukaryota > Viridiplantae > Streptophyta > Pinopsida > Cupressales > Taxaceae > Torreya > Torreya grandis. Next base: position 394,805 of record JARHVA010004146.1, on the reverse strand, counting down.
AGTAGAATCATATATTTAAAATATTAATTAATACTTTAAATATATTCTCATAATTTAAATTTATTTTAATAAGCAAAGTAGGCCCAATTTGCATCTTCTGAAGTACATTTAGAATTTACCATTTAGTAGTTAGTTTTTCAATTTATTTTTTTTAATACTTAGTTTTTAGAATTTTAGGATCGAAAGATAGAATGAGAAATGAGGTTTCAAATCATGTTACATATTTAATATATCTATACTATTTAGGATTGCATGCCTAATTTACCTACTTGAGTATTCCCTACCTACTTTATCTACTTGAGTATGCCCTACCTAATTAAATAATTGAGCCATATCTTGAACTCAATGAGTATGCCCTACCTAAATACACAAGCCATATTTTGATATTTACTATTCCATATTGGTTTCAAAGTAAGTGCTCAACTTATTCAACTTAGTCTACTTCAAGGTCATCTAGAGTCTTGCTTGCAATTAGGTCTCTTTTTAACCATAAACTATCTCTTGGTTTATCAAAAAAGGTAATCTAAGTATTGGTATTGAAAGACTAATGAACATATTATTTAGTATTATATTTTGAATTCTTATTCTCTATATTCATATCAAAAGACACTTTCAATGACTTAAAATAGGGTACTCATTCCCAAGACAGTAATCAACCTTTAAGCAAAACCCTTCTTTGACTCATAAAACCCTCAATTATACATCCTCACTTATTTGAAAAAGACTATAAAGTTTTAACCAATTATTTAAATATTTAATCTTCTTATTTCATGAATAAATTCAACTGAAAACATAGATAACAATAACTCTACCCTTGATAGGCCTATTAGGCCAAATTCTGCCTCTTAAGGATTTGATACAAAGAAGTATACAAATGCCTTATTTTATGGAATTATTAAATTCAAAAACTCAATGAAACTATAAATAAAATGATAAAATAATCATAGGTGTATTTACATAATCTCAAAATATCAATTAAATCACCAAAGTGCCAAAAGAGTTGACTATGTCCTAAGAACTATTACAGTACTGTATATAGGTGTGTTTGGTATTGAAAAGGTGTTATTAATATAAGCTCATAAAATTATTATTATTATAAATATTTATTAATATGTTTGGATACCATCTCTAAGGATGATAAACCAATTTCCTTTATTGGTTTCTTAAGAATTGGACTTCAATGGCAACTTTGCTCTTTAGTTCTAGATGGCCTAATCTGCCTACTTGGAAGGATATTGACTTGGATTAACTACAAAATGCTTTGAATAGCTTTAAAAAATTATTATATAGTGTTTAAAAAATAACATTGGACCTTCATAAGAGGTTTATAATCAATCAACAAAGTAAAACACTATAAGTTTATCTTGACTGAGCTTTCATGTGAATATCTATAGGTAGATTGAAAAATAGTCTAGTTGTATTTGTAAGCACAAGGTGAGTTTGAGAATGATATCTATTGGAATACCTTATAAACATTTTACAATAACTTACCTATGAGTTTGATGAGATTACACCAGTTTAGATGCAAGTTATGATTCCTTTTGTATTAAAAACCCTATTCTAAGGTTTGACTATGCACATAGAGATTGATACCTTCAAATTTATTATTCATACAACTTAAAGAATATTTTAAAGAACTAAAACTTGGAATAGATTCTTTAATACCTCCCTAAAATTATCCAATATTCTAAACAAACTCATGTAAATTTTTATACATGATACAAGAAACTGCAAGTGATTAGAGATACACAAAACGTAGGCTTTAGAAGGTTTCAATGACATGAACCTTGAATCAAGTATAGATTATCTTCAATGAAGTTATATTTCATTTAAAAATGTAAGATATTTGTGAATACAAAAAATTAAGTAAGAAAACACATTTTATTCACAATAAAGTGATTCTTTTGACTACATATACCCTTGTTCTATCTTGGTAGACTATCAACTCTACTTGCAATCATGAAGTTCTTCACTTTTTAAGCTTGTTCTGACCTTCAATTCCTTCATTTTTGTAGGTTTTAAGTTGATCAAGTTGTTATATATGTACCATACTTGGAGTTTGTTATCTTTACCTTGAAATATTCTTAACAACCTTGTTCTCAACTTAGAAAATGAACTTTAATTAATGGGTCTATCAATATGCATAAATGAATATCCTATAACATGCAACCTATAGCATATATATAGTAATGATATATTCATTCATACATTACATATACCACATAAATAGTATTATATGTAGGTATGCGGTCACTCATGTGTGACTGTAATTTTGAGCAATTATCTAAATATGACAAATTAAACCCAAAATACACAATATACTTAACATGTGAGATTATGGAAGTAAATTAGAAAAGATAAAGATAACATTACTAGCCTCTCTCAAATATATTTAAGTGGAATTGTTAGATTCTTGATTTCAATTAGACTAAGAATTCCAACATGATGATAGCTTGATTGATGATTTTGATTATGGATTAGTTGATTCACATGGATTCATGGAGATCTTATGGATTCAATAGTTTCTAGTTTATTTCATTGGAGGAGTGGCTTGTATACATAAGCCAAAAAGGAAAGATATAAATGTGGAAGAATTTTTAAGGAATTAAAAATTCTTTGGAAGCCTCTAGAATAGAGGCTTATAGAGAGAAGAGGCCAAAATAGAGAGGATTTTAGAATTGGAAGATTCTAGAGTCCTTTTAGGGACTAATTAGGATTAGGTAGGGGATTTGGATAGGGATTGTGGGAGAAGAAATAAGATAGTAAATATGTGCAAGATATTTATTTATATCCATGTATTATGCACTCAGTTTGTTGGATATATGTATATTTTGTCCTATCTCCACAACTTGTAATAGGTTAGAATATGAAAAAAATCCTCTTTTGGCACCAATTACAAGAAGAATATGAATAGTCATAGATTGTAAACATCTATATATACTTTTGTTTGTATGAATAATAGATTTCCACCTTTGAAGAGATTAATAGAGACTATTTTGGTTATGGTTACATGTTATGTTTCTTTGTTCCTTACATGTATTCTCATGTATAATGTTTAGTTTATTTTTATGTAATTTAATCTGAATGTTTAATAACTATTAATGAATTACTAGTTGTTCCTAATTCTTACGTAATGCATAATAATTCATTCTATTATGCTTCTATTTTCCAACCTATTGTATTAATTCTTTGCACTATCCTACACACCAAAGTATACCTTATCTATCCTTATTCTTAGCATGTTCTGATGCTTCAAGAACCTCTATTAACAATGGTGTGGTGAGCATGGAAATACTCCTTCTAGAGGAAACTATGTTAACATGGTTACCAAGGTAGATAGACATTGGGACATGGTTAGACTAAAAGGTATGTAATTTTATAGAAGAAGAATCCAAATGGATTGGTCTCACCACATAAGAAATCATTTATATATGGAGAGATTTATGAAATATTTTGGTGTGAGTTGCCTGAATTACTAGCTAATTGGTTAGAATGGTTGGAATAATATTTATTTAACCCAAGAATAAAAGAGATGGTCATATAGACTAAAGAGAATATAGACAGGTTGCATAAATTGGAAACTGATTAGACAAGGGCAATAGATTATTGGGTTGCCACCACCGTAGATGGATACATCACTAAGTTTATAGTACAAGGATATATATAGATTTTGAAGCTGCATAGGACCTATTTTTTTGGAGAATTAGAGGGAAATTTTTACAATGACTACCTCTCCTTGTGAAGGTGTTGGTCATGAACAAGGCCATGGTGCCTACTCCAGCCAATATGGAGTAGTCAATTTTGGCATATGGGTGAACGTGTGACATGATAGTGAATGATGAGTAGATGAATAGATATAATTTGAACCTAAATCTAGAATGGAGACACGAGGAAATAAAATTCAAAAGAAAAGTTTGGATTTAGAACATGAACTGTGATAATAGAATAAATGGAATAAACATAAGAATACCTAGGTAGCTATGAGTAGAGGTAAGAGCAATAGTAAACTAGATGATGAATGAGTAAGAAGATGTGATGAGCAAGATGAAAGATAAGAAGAATGAATTTCAAATAAATAAGATGAAAAATGATGATGGATAGAAATAAGTGATGAAGAATGAGACAAAGAAGAGATATTCAAAGAAGAAGGTGAGAATAGTGTATAAGTAGAGCAGTTACATGATAGATGTAGTGTGCAGCTACAAGAATGGGTATTATCAAAAAAGGACATAAATAATTTAGAAAAGAAGAAAAATATAATCTTAAATTAATCAAAAATTCAATCAAAAAAAAATAATTCATAGGAAGGAATCATTCACCAAAATAGCACATGTCCTCACATCCCAATTTCTTATATTCTAGTAAAAGTGTTTAGCCAAGCGGATAGGAAGATAATAGTTGGAAAGGTCCATTTTTAGAATAAGTGCATTGTTGGGGTAAAAAAATTGATACAACATTAATTTTAAAGGCTTTGAAGGCCTTAGGTCTTGAAACTAAGCACAAAAAATAAGTAAATGAAAAAAAATAAAGTGTGCACATTGACTCTCCTAATGCATAGAGTAGTACATAAGCAAGATCATCCAAAACATAAGCTCCTCTTATAATAGTTGCATAATAGATCCCCTTGACATGAGTTTACACAATGGGTCATGTAGGAGGATTTAAAAACCTATCAATTTAAGATGGGTCTAGGAATCCTGAATATTACTAGCTAACCTATGAAATGAGATGGCAAGCTAAGGCCATTACTGATAAATTTATCCAAAAGTTATAGTTATTAGGAGCACTAATTGGAAGATCACTTGAGTTAATATACCACAAAGACATTCAGTGAGAAACTCTACAATAGGTTAAGGAATGGCTCATTATAGAGGTCAAGATAAAAAAATGTACAAGCCAAAATATTCCATACTTGAAAGAGACAAGGTAGAAGTTGAGAGAATCAGTCCGTGAATATGATCATAGATTCTCTGATGTGATGAATAAGGTGGAATTTTACTTAATAAACAAAGAAAAATCTATGTGGTTCATCAAAGGACTATGCTTAATAATCAAATTTACCACTATGTAGACTCAACATGCTACTAAAGTAGATGCTAGAGCTATTGCACTGTGAGTTGAGTAGATTGAAGACTATGGGGAAGATCCTATTATAAATTCCAAGATTGAAAACACACTACAAGATTTTATGAAGAGAATGGAGTAATATCATGAGGTAGATAAATGTAAGTTGAATTTATGGTGTATGGATTATGGGAAATAAGGACATCATAATAATGATTATCCTACGATCGAGATAAAGTTTTTTGATTTTTTTCAAGTAGTGGGACATGTAATAATACAATGCCATCTTCTAAAATAATATGTCAAGAACCTTTAGAATTTGTATTACAATTTATATAAGTCACATAATCATGATGAAAATAACTATATGGATTTACAAGAGCTCAAGGAAGGCATCACTAAAAATGTATTTGCCATCACTCTACAACAAGTGTCCTCAACGAAGCAAACGATTATAGGACTAGAGGTTGATAAAGGTTATGTGACCCAATCAAGTCTATAATGGATTCCTTGTTCATCATAATACCATCCTTAAGGTTTGGCCAATTGGACCCCTCCTTTATTGATTTGGACACCACCATCTCTACAATACCAATACACAACACCCTAGAGCTCAACCATGGTATGGTAGCAGTAAAGGAGTTGGACCCCACCAATTACACAATAACAATTCAAAATTGGAGATAATACCTAAAGACATTAGCATTGGAACATAACATAATAATGAGGGTATAAATGAGGATATCAATCCAATAGAGGAGGATCTAGGGACAGATAGAAATGAGGTTACCAAGGAGGTAGAGGTAATAAATATTAGTGGACTCCTTTGTAATGCTATCTATGTGGTGAGTGCAATCATGTATAATGAAATTTCCCTATGAATCCTCAAAGATAGTAGTACTATGCATACTATAGAATATATGAACAACATGAGACAAAAGATTATCCTACCTTGGAAAAACAAAAAAAAGGATAAAGTCATCATAAATGTGAATATGGTGAGTACGCAACCTAAGGAGGATGTATTATTGAAACTATTACATGACATCAACATGCAAAAAGAGGTTTTACCCCTCTTGAAATGCCTCAAGATCAGGGAATCTAAAAAGAAAAATAGGATAAATACCTGAACCTAGATATAGAAAAGGGATTTATGTATGAAGTTGCGTAGATGTTTAAAACATACAACATCAAGATTTACTAAAGAATATGATATAATAATAGATGTCTAAATGTATGTCTATATTATGTGCATTATGCATCAAGATGGAGTTGTCATTACGTTCATATATCTTTTAAAACTTTTAATCATACTGCACATTGAAGACATCTCATAGAACATCACAAACTTGCTACATAATCTATTGGAGTGTGCACAACAAGGATAAGAAAAGATAGAAAAGGTTATTTGGTATGTCAAAACAAAGAAGCTTTGGGATGTAGATGCATGAATCGATATTGAGGTTATAGGTTATGATATTCCAAATACTATCTTTGACTTTAGAAACATAGTCAATATGATTCCTAGGTCCACATGGGAAGCTATTGGACAATCGGTTCTAAGTTATAGCGCAATAACTTTGAGCTTAGATGACTATGGAAGAGTTGAGCCCATTTTTAGATTAGAATATGTTGAGATCAAAGTTGTATAACTAACCCTACTAGGTGAATTTGAAGTCATTAATATGAAGATAATAAAAACACATTATCTTGCATTAATTGGAAAGAAATGGGCATATGATGGTCATATGACTATCAACATAGTGAAAAATCAACTAGAGGTGCATCAGGGAGATAAGGTTGTCATCATTCCTATGAATAGAGTGCATAAACCTTACATCATTCTGGTTGAACTAGATTCTTCATATGTCACACAATAAACTAGATGGATGAAGGTAAACTCTAAGGAAAACCTAAAAGCTTTGTATGCATCTAAGCACAAATTATTGTATGAAGATAATAAAACTCAGGTATAATCATTACTCACTCAAAAATCAAAGACATTAGAATAATGGAGGCCCAAACCAGTAGTTATTTAGTTGTTGACAACCCAATTTATCATAGAAGATTATGTGTCTATGTCTACTAAATCCTCTACCCATTCAAAAGTTAACTTCCTCTATCAAGCAAACGATCATGTGAAGGATTATATATAACTAACTAGAGAAGGCACTTTGCCTTAGGAAATAGCTTCATCTATCATTGGAGACTCAAACACACACCTACTCAATTGGGCTCAAGGTGATCATGAAATCTAACCTATGAGAATGGTATTTTCACATGAAAGACTTCTTGTGTACTATGCAACTTAGCATATCAATTAGTTCATTCTGCACTTACAAGTTCATGTAACTACCATTAGCTAGTAGGCTAGTGCTTTGAATTATGATTTGAAGGGAGTTGTAATGATATGGTGGGAAATTCATAAAAATGATTATCTCAAGTGGGATGATGTCTCCGAGCTCATGATTAGTAGGTTCCAACTACCACAAAAAAGTAGAAGTAATTGGCCTTTCTTCCAAGAAGGTGATGTCTTGAAACACATATTCATAAATGTGTTTAAGTCTAGATTGAGGAACATCTGACACTAAAGTAGTGGGTTCACATATTCCATTATACACTTGCGCCTTTACCATCAACATGGTATATGCATCAATAGCATAAGAGGGAGACAAATCATTGGGTGCAAGTACAAAGTGACTTCATACAAATCTTTATTTTTTAATATGAAAACCTTCTAGTTCACAATGCAATACTAAAAATCAAATGTTTATTATACCATGGGTACATAGAAGATTTAAGCACCATGATGGAATCCACTACACAAAAGAACATAATTTTGATCTCAATTTGGCATTATAAAGATATAAAGCTGCCAAGAAGGAATAAAAATCTCTTATGCAGCCATGCCACGAAATACAAGATGAAGAAGAGGACATTGAAGATTTTGATTTTGATGGTGATATCAATTTGACCAATTCATTTGAACCTAAATGACCAGCAAACCACTAAAGGACATTGGCACAAAACCTACTGAAGAAGACAAGTTGTACAACATAGAAATTTTAGAACAAGAAGGGAAACAAATGATACAAGAATCTGTTAATGAGGAAAAGTGTAAGATTTACCAGTAACCCATCAAAAAGGATGTTGTAAACATTGGAATAGAGAAGGTTCCAAAATTGGTGCATATAGGTGATTACTAGATAGAAGATACATTTTTTGAAGTTATGTAACTCCTAAAATATTATCAAGATGTATTTCCCACTAAATTTTTAGAGTTCTAAGGATGATCCATCTCTAGGAAAAATGTTTATCAAACTCAAGGAGTGCACATAACCTATAAATAAATGGCCATACAAGATAAATCCAAACATGAAGTTGAAAGTGAAGGCTAAACTTGATATAATGCAAGATACAGGTATAATCTATCCTATAGAAAAGGTACATTAGGTTAGTCCCATGGTAGTGCAACCCAAGAAAATAGGGGACATCATAGTATGTGAGGATTATCACATTTTGAATGATGCATGTGTCAATGATCCATTCACAATTCCATTTATAGATGAAGTTTTGGAATCCATCATCAGACATAAAGTCTACTCTTTCATGGATGGTTTTAGTGATAATCATCAAATACCCATCGTAGAAGAAGATAGAACCAAAATGACTTTTGCCACTAAATGGGGATTCTTTGCATACAAGGTAATGCCTTTTGGTCTTAAGAATGCACTTGAAATTTTTTCTCATGTAGTGGTGACTATGTTTGAGGAATTTATTCATGACTTCTTGGAAGTCTATCTTGATGATTGGGCAATCTTTTCCTTGTTTAAAGAAAATTTGTCTAAGTTGTGCCTCATGTTAGAACACTTTTGAGCTATGTGTATCACTCTAAATTTGAAAAAGTGTTTATTATTTATACCTTTTAGTGTTTTTCTAGGTCATGTAGTGTGTAGTCAAGGAATTTTCATAGACCAATCCAAAATTATAGTTATTTTGAGTATGCCTCCACTAGTCAGATCCATGGAAGTGTGATATTTTCTTAGCCATATAGGGTTATATCATAATTTTATCAAAGGATATGTAACCATTTCATCTCCATTCAAATCTTTACTATGAAAAAGTGAAAAGTTTGTCTAGACTTCAAAGTGCCAAGTAACCTTCATCAAGCTAAAGTAGAGATTGGTTACTGTGCCTATCCTCATCTTTCTTGATTGGAGTAAGCCCTTTCACATGTACATTGATGCTTTAGGTATCACATTCAGTGCTATGCTATCATATCTAAGATATGGTGGACTCTACCATGCCATTCATTTTACAAGTCATAAATTGTCTGACATATAAAATAAATACACAACTAAGAGAGAAGCATTGGGTATAGTGTTCACATTACATAAATTTTAACATTATCTTCTTAAAACACCATTCAAAGTTTTATCAAATCATCAAGCTCTATGATACCTTATCAACAATTTGATGCTAGGAGGATGCATCTCTATGTGGTTGATGTTATTTTAGGAGTTCTAATTTTACATTAATGTCAAGCTAGGAAGAGAAAATGTGGGACCAGATCATCTTAGCCACATTCCTAATGGAAAATAACTAGAAGAATTATAGGAAGACTCCCTTGATGCCCATCTCTTTTGCATTTTTATGATTCCTAATTTTTTTAAGCAATTACCAACTTTCTCAAACAATGAATATTCCCTGTGCACTATTAAAAAAGAGACAAGAAGCAATTTGTCACTAGAGATTTACCATACACGATCATCAATGGGCTTCTATATTATTTAGGGAAGGATGAAGTACTACATAGAGTTGTTTTAGAACATGAAAGGCCTCAAATCTTACAAGAGGCATACCAAGGAGTATTCGAAGGACATTTTACTGGATAAGCTATTGCCAAGAAGCTATTACAAAGTGGGTTATGGTGGCCAAATATTTTTTAGGATGTACACAGAGTAGTGCAACACTGTGATGTCTATCAATACATGGGTAAACCACTACAAAAAGATGAAATGCCTTTACAACCTTTGTTAGTTTAGCAACCTTTCTAACAATGGGATGTTAAATTTGTTAGACCAATCAATACACTAATCAAATGCAATAAAGAAAGGTATATTATCACTATGACTGACTAATTTACTAACTGTATTGAAGTTGCTATGACACCTAGTTATAGTATGGATGCAACAAAGTTTATCTATGAGAACATTATTACAATGTTCAGATGCCCCATCAATATCATTAGTGATCAAGGGATTCACTTCTTGAATAATACCATCAAGGTTCTTAATAATTAATTTATGATTTCTCATAATAAAAGTAGTACGTACCATCCACAAGAAAATGGCCAAGCTAAAGATTTCAAAAAAGTGTTGGGAAAAATGTTGATAAAGATCTGTGATGTCAAGAGGGATGACTGAGAAGATCACATTCTAATGATTATGTGGGCATATCACACACAATATAAGAGATCCATGAGTTTTAATCCCTTCTAATTGGTCTATGGGCTTGAAGTAGTTATGCCAATGTAATACTTAATACTTAGTCTACTCATTACAATGGTCATATGACTAGGGGATTGTAAGTCTCTCACCAATAGACTTCTCAAACTAAACAAGATGGATAAGTATAGATGTAGAGAATTGTGGACACATGAAGTTCACAAGTAGAGCAAGAAATCATGACATGATTGTAATTTTCACCATAAGGAATTTTATAAAGATCAACCAATCTTATTATATGACAGTCATTTTAGAGCATTTCAGGCAAGTTACAAATTTGATGCAAAGGGCCTTATGTTATACATGAACTATCATAGCAAGGAACCATGGTTTTAAGATACTTTTAGGGAACCATTTTACTAGGGCAGATGAATGGTTTTAGGCTTAATCCCTACCACCAATAGTCTAATTAATATCATTTTGCTAACTGAGTAGGTGTTGAGTAACACCAAGTAGATTAGGATTTCCATTCTCTGCATGTTTTTTATGTCTTTGTTTTTTATGTATGTGTGTTTGTAGATGATGTCTTCACTACCATTCAAATAACCAAGATACCAAGTATAGCATGCACCAACCATGAGAAAAATAATCTATGATAACCATCATGGATGTCAAGAGGAGAGAATAAAAGCAATTAAGTCTGAGAAAGGTATGGAAAAGTCACATTAACAAGGTCTTTACAATATAACGGTCATATACCAAAAGTAAATACTAGATCCAAGGTTTGATTGACTTAATATTCAAAATATGAATGGCTTATCAACATCATCTGCTCATACCCCCATACAAAAAATAAAGATAATAATGATGTACCTATACACATGTGCCAATGAATAACTATCTTGATTACTAGATCAGATAAGATTTACCATCTCAACCATTGAATTCATGTCAAATAGGAAGCTAAGCATGACATTTATGTAGAATCTAATAGATATAAATTTTATAAAGGCCAAGTTTGAAAACTAAGTCATCATTTAATTCTTCCACATATTTTTGCAACCTTTAAATTTAAAGAATTGAGCTAGTCTTATTGTGATGAGAGACACCATAGTTCCAAGTTCATCATTTAGATTACTTGGATACTTCATGGCTCGTCAGGGGACTCACTAATGCACAAAAAGAAGCAATGGATGTCGATATGGATCTTAGGCAAAAAAAATTAAATTATTCAAAGCCATTTAACTTCCTTCATGTATCATAATAGAAGATATTTCATCCAAACCCCATTGATGCTACACAACCACTTTCCCTCCTATGCCCCCACCACTTATAGAACACATATTGTTGAGCATTTACTTTAAATGTCAACTTTTAATGACTTGGGGGATATTATTCAGGTTTTGCTTGGCTGATATAATGATGGTAATATCTACCTTGGCCCAAATGTCACCATTGTCATCAAGATAGAAGCCATGGCCAAAGCATTGGGCATGCCTATGTGAGGAGACTCCTTGTTGCCATACAAAATAAGAATGCCACCTATTCAACAAGAAGTTAGAGATTTGTATATTTGAATCTCAAAATGGATATGAATTGAATAAATCCATGATGAGCTAATGCACATCCTCATAAAGTGCATCATAAGAAGGTTCTGGTAGATGACCACGTCTATGAAACAAATTCTAAAAGGAGTTGTGGACATCTTCAACTATATGATCCATAGAAATGAGAAATTCAACTGGTTAGATTACTTCATTCAAGAGTTACTCACCAAAATTGATAAGTGTTGCACCTCTCTAAAGTAAACATTTTAATACCAGTTCCTCATCTTCTTGCTCTATTTGACACAATAGAAGTCCCTAGAGGGAGAAGTGTACCCCGACATAGATTATTGGCTAGCATATAAATTTCCTAACCTCATTTGGACATAGGAGTGTAGAGCTATAGCACATGAGGGCAAATTTAAAGTATGGTGGGAGGATTTTATAGAATTGATTGGTACACATCCTCAGGTACCACCAAACATCATGCAATATTTGGGCCAATATGTAGCTTCCACTTTATTATCAAAGGACGTATTCATACAAATTCATGAGTTATTTTGGTCACCCTTCACATCACTTCCGTTATTTGTCACCATGAATATGGTACATGTAGAAGTCTCCAAATAGAAATCTTTTTCAACCATGCATATGACTCTATTACATGCAATACCACATGGTGCCACCATCCCTACAGTGTAACAACCTAAAAAAGCCACCAATTCACAATAACATAAGGGAAAGCACAAGCTATCCATAGAGAATCAATCTATGTCTCCTCCTTTGAAGTATAAAACATGAAGAACAACAAATTGGCTAGATGATCCGAAGGTGTCATAGATCACAAGCTCATGTGACCTTTCATAGATGGGCATAGATGAATAGGAAGTCTACTAGGTCATGCTTATATACATGGTTGGATATTTATATGATCAAGAGGAGGAAAATGAATTCTTCTTTTAGAAGGTTGTGCACATGGTTAAAATGCTAAGCAAATTCCTCCATAACTATGGATGGACCCTCGATCTTGCCCACCATATATTATTATTAATATTATATGGGAAGAAATGGAGCAATTATAGTGGAGGATTGACTTTTGCCAACCACAACCTACTCCTACTTTTATAGATGAGGATATATTTTCACCCCTTCTAAAAAGCCCACAAGAATCACTCATGCATATAATCCAAATAAGGTGGGAGACTAGGGTCTCTCCTACACTTGAATATTACACATTCAGATTCCCATCCACCATGTAACAAGCACAACCTGCTTCATCCTCCACTACATCACCACCTAAATGCAAACTAGTCAACCTCAAACATAAGAAAGCACATGTTTCTAGCTTAGAAGTCTAACTAAGTGATTTGCCACCATCAACACATGCATAGGAGATCAAAGAGATCATACTCAAGAAGCCAAATATATAATAATAGTGAGCCTCAAGGGAAAAAGTAGATCACACATCTGAATGATGAGTAAGGAAGGAGAAGAAGAAATGACAAAAGAAACAAGCTTAGAAACAATAACCCAATCAATAAGTTAAAGAATTCAAAGCCACAAAAAAGGCCAAGGACATAGAGGCTGATCAATATAAATCCATAGATGTGGATAATAAGGCCCAAGAAACTACTGATGAAACCCAAAAATCATAGGAGGAGCAAGCATAGAAGGAAAAGGAAGCTGAGCTCACTGATAAGGCTAAGGTAGAAGAAGAATGATAGAAATAAGATGCAGTGGTCCAAGCACATTAGGCCATGGAAGTTGACAAGTGTGTACATCAATAATTAGAGGAAGATATGAAGAAATATATGAAACCCTATGCTAACAATAGACACAGGCATAGGCACAACAAGCACAAGCACAAGCATAGGCACAAGCTACATAGGAACAAACCAAGGCTACGACCCTGGTAGAATAGAATAAAGAAGAATAAGAATATGTGAATAATTTTCAAGTTGAGGAGGAAAAATAAAAACAACAAGATGCATAGGAAGAACTAAAAAAGAAAGCACAAGAGGAGGAAGAAGTCAAAATAAAGAAGGTTGAATATGCTACACAATAACTCAAGTTGGTAGCAGATGAGACATCATAATAGCAACAAGTAATAAAGTATTCATAGGCAAAAGTAGAGCATCCATCACAAAAAGAAGCACCATATATAGCTCAAACAAGTCCTTAGCTCTTAGAGTTACCATTGAGAGGAGTTTGGCTTTGGGTTGTCCCAACTGTTGGTTCTTGGTATACCACTTTTTCTCTCCCACTTTCTATAATGCCATGATCAAACCCTTCATCACCTAAGATTATGTTGGCCACACTCCCTATTAAGAATGAAGTCTCCTTGGATGTCTCTAGGCTCCCTTTGAAGAAATAACTAGAGGGCATAACAACTTTTTAGGAATCAATTACGTAGAAGGTCACCTCTTTGGAGTTAGAGATGGATCAATCTAAGGCAGATAATGTAGAGTTGAAGGCTTGCCTTCATGAAGATATGAATATGATCCCAGAAACCTACCCAAAGTTGGTCACTCAAGCAATTAGGGACCAAGTCATGTTTGACTAGTGTAGACTCAAGACATTGGGCTCTAAGTTGACTAAGGACTGGTGTGTAGCCTAGAAACTTTGTGTAGTCAACATATTAGGCCATGATGTGAAGACTTAGGTAGCCACACTCATCACCTCACTAGAGGATTACTAGGGCATGCTTGATATTACTACACTATAATCACAACATGTCACATGTAATTTAATAGATTGAAAGCAATAATTGGATGACTCTCTATCTAGCTCTGTTGCAAACTTCACCATAACTACAACCAACAAAATAACTATGATAAGTCACACCACTTCTATAGATGAGAACGATATATCCCTTTAGGACTTGATAAATTTTAGGGATAATATGCATGATAAACTCCTTAACTGGCAGACTGAGCTTCTATACAGTTCCTTCACATGTCCCCAAGTCCGACATCACATAGACAAACTAGAGTATCTAAGTGGTGAAATTTAGACAAGGGTGAATAACAATAAGGTAGCCATGATCATCATTGATGACTTGGATCTAAATTATTTCATTAGATATCATGCACCACTGCACATCCTACTATACATGGTCTATGAGGTTATGCTTGACTGGTATGCATACAAGACCGATCTGTTTCCATTTTATAGTGAGGTTTCCCATATCCTCAACACACCAGTGTATAAGCCACTATCAAAAATCTAGTAGGTCATCTCTTATCACAAGATTTCATAGTCCAAGGCCAAGGACTCTTCTGACCAATCATCATCTACGTCCATACTGCCTCCTTCAAGCTAAGTATTGCACATAGTACTAATTTTGAAAAAAATTGTATATAATTTTATATTGGGGATGAATAGTAAGATAAGCAAGGCCAAGATGGTTGAAAACCTATAAAATTTAGTGAATTGGTTATAAAAACATATTGAAAACCCAAAAGGGAAGTAAGTTGGTATGCTACTTAGTTGAAAACCCAAAAGGGCAGTTAAGTAGTGCACAAGAGGTGAAAACTAGAAATGGTGCCTTGAGTGATTACTACAACTCTTACTGGTGTAACCACTTCTTAATCTTATACCCTTTGAGTAAATTTAGAATATATTATGATGTTATCTCAGGATGAGACAACATTTAAGTCTAGGAAAGTATTAGGAGAATAAATTGGATAATAAAGTTATGTAGGATATTTGTTTGTATCTGTGCATTATGTACTCAGTTTGTTGGATATATGTATATTTTCTCCTATCTCCATGACTTGTAATAGGTTATAATATGAAAAAAAATCCTTTTTTGATTCCAAGTATGAGAATAATATGAACAGTCATAAACTACAAATGTCTATATATACTTATATTTGTATGAAGAATAGAGTTCCACCTTTGAAGAGATCAATAGAGACTATTTTGGTTATGGTTACTTGTTGTGTTTCTTAATTTTTTCCTTGCATGTATTCTCATGTATAATTTTTATCTTATTTATATCTAATTTAATATAAATATTCTGTAACTACTAATGAGTTAGTGGTTGCTCCTAATTCCTACTTAACACATAATAATTCAATCTTTTATGATTCTATTTTCCAACCTATTGTATGAATTCTCTACATTATCTCATGCACTAAAGTATATCTTAGCTATCCTCATATTTAGCATGATATGATGCTTTAATAACCTCTAATAATAGGTATTGGGTGGGTGATTAGGGACTATGGGTTTAGGAGAGCCTAGGGATAGTCTTAGTAGGGGGTAGATGGGCCATGGGAATTTTAAATTCCCAAATAATGAATAAGTAGGATTAAAATGGGATAAGACATCATTTAGGAGGATTAATTGATTATTGGGGTAGAAATAAGGTTAGTGAATGAATAAATGATGGGGGGTATTAGATAAATGATTAGGATTAAGATAAATGGGATAAATTAGCAGGATTAATTAGAATAATTAAGGTGAACAAAATTTAGTGCATACATTTTTCCCCTCTTTGAAAGGGCATTGTGAGTGGATGATGTGGAAGGAGTAATAGTATTTTAAATAAAAACCATTTCATAGATGAATGTTAGTGGATATGATTCCCCCTTGAGGGGAAATGCATGGAAGAATGAGATATATGGCCACTTGAAAGAGGAAATGAGGGGTGGGATGCAATGAATAAACAAGAGGATGGGGTGTTAAATGTGGAGATAGATGATGAATAAAATAAACTCAACCTAATAAATGAGTTATAAATGGATTATGCCCTTGGCAAAGACATATGCATAGGGAGTAAAAATGATGATGATGATGATGAGATAAAAGTTTGCAAGCTTTCGACATAACCCCGACAAGGATGTATATCAGAGAGAGTTGTAGACCAAGATGATAAAGGACACATATTGGGATAACATCAAGATGAATATGAGGTAATTATTTAATAAGACTAATGATGGATATAACTCAAATCTAAAGTTGAGTGAGATGATTAAGTGAATGAGAGATAAGAAGATGATATGATCGAGTGACCAAAAGATTAAGGGTAAGAAGTAAACTACATTGCATCAAATCAATGAGCCAAAATGCAATTAATAATGATGATTCCCCTATAAAGGACACATGTAATGTAGCGATATAAAATTATAAAGTTATGGTTCTTGTCTTTCCCCAATCGAAGGAGGAAACCATAAACTTTAAATGATGAATTGACTAATCAATGTTAATGGATGGCTGATGAGAGAAAAGATGGATGTTATGATTTATTGGGCCTAATTGATAGGTGTGGGGGATTGATGAAAATATTAAGGGGATGATGGTGGATATGGTGTTTGATTAATAGAATAATTGATTAATGATTTATAGCTCAAAAATTTGATTGATTTAAGATGGGAGGATGATGAAGGACAAGATAGATACAATGATGAATGGTGGGGAAAGAGGAGAGAGTGGCCAAACTGACCTTAGGCACATTAGGTGACTAAGTGTTGCCTACATAGTCTAACAAAACCTCAAGCTCATGTAGTTTAGATTAAATGATAAATAAAATGATAGACTAGAGGGTGATGATGGTGATGGATGTTAGACATGTTAGTTGTTAGATGGATATTAGTGATGATGATGATTGGATTGAAAGTTGAGTTAAGATGTTAAATTTGGATGACTAGAGAGACGATACATGATTGTCTATGGGATATATACTTAGTGATAAAGTACTTGGAGGAATGATTGGATACTAGATGAATGTATTGGGATGATCATCTAAATGATGGGAGTGGGATGATTAGATGATTAGGCATGTGATAGAGGATAGGATAAATGATGAGTGTGTGGATTTTCAATCCATCATTACTATAATAAGTCTCATCATAGTATAATCAATTTGATAGATATGGTACTTGAAAATATGCCCCATGATATAAGTATGAGTAGGAGGGCATTATGCTAAAGTGAAAATAAAAGGGGTAAATAGTAAACTCTACATCATTGAGGGCACTTTAAAGAATCATGAGAGATTTTGGTGTCATCATAGCATCCTCATTCATTGCTTAATAGGCAAAAAAAGACATGATGTAAAAAAGACAATTGAATATGTACATGATAAAAGACATGCAAATAAGACAAATAAAATAGACTAATAACACACAAAAGTATCTACATGTAACATCATTATGTCTGGTTGAATGGCCTAGATTAGATATGTCAAGATGAGTGATTAGATGATAAGTTAGACTAAGTGGGTCCTGATGAGGATGATGTGATTTTGGATTAATGATAAGAACTTAGATAGGGTATGGACTGAGAGTAGATGCGAGACTAAGATTAGGTTAAGGCTATGAAAGACAATATGAAAAGATGACTAAAATGATAAAATGATTAGGATAGAAGATGTATAAGACATTAGATATGATGGCTAAGACATTATATGGATATTCAAAACATAGGAAAAGATGACACATGATAAAAAAACTTAGATATTTTTGGATTTTATAATTTTTAGGGGTTTTTACATATTTTAATTTTTAGGTCTTTTGAGATATGTATATACACTATACAAATGATATTACTATAAAAGGGAATATCAAGCCTAGAAACCAAGATAATGATGGATGGAATAATGGATGGGTTGAAAAAAGGATGAGGGTAATTCAAAAAAGGGAATGAGTACTAAAGGATACTAGACTAGGTATTATCAATTACCACATCGTGAGGGAACTAGATATTTAGTTTCTCAAGTGTCCATTGGAGGATATGCCAAGATGATTATAGAAAATGTCTCAAGAAATCTTATAAGTCCTTACGAAGGTCAAGATAGGAAGGAAGGAAGGATGTAATAGGAAGGATGGATGTAATAGGAAGATGATGGGTAGATACAATGAACAAAGGGATAAAATAAACATGAATGACATAGAGGGGATTGACAAGGGATATGAAATGGGTGGATTTTTACCCCAAGTTTTGAGGTAAAATATAGATAATATATTATTTTACCATGACACTAGAAACCTATTTTTATATGGTACTTTCCCAAGGCACCAGAAGATTGGTTTTCACTATTAGATGAATGATTTTTTTTGACTTTTTTATTTTTTACTTTTGCTAGATAGCTTCCCAATTTATTGGATATGGGTACGAGATGCAAAATACAATTTTTTTTGTGATCTTAAAAAAACACCTATTATGGAGATGTGTGATGTTAGGACCATGTTTTCATTGCCACTACTGGATGTATTGATGTCCTTGTGACTTATGTTGATTCTTGATTGTGATCTCACTAGATCTCTAGACCAATTGCCTTCATCACCCCTATGAGAGACAATACTGATAGGTGGGTGATGTGAGGTATGGATTATATTAGATCTTGATGATGACAGGGGTGTACTAGAATTCAATGGAGGATAAGATTTTGATAGGATGGTGTGATGGGTAATATAGGAGTAGGACTAGCAGTCAAAAAAATCATTAGAGATGTTAGACATTTCATATTTGATTGTTGCCATATGACAAAACAAATCAAGATATCTAAGATGATTTGAATTTTTGGTTCATCTTTGACCTAATTATTTGAACTATTATCATCCATACTGATAGTGATTTTGACATCATTTTGATTTTCAAACTTGATTATATCTTGACTTCTCCCTGGTGCCTAACTTTGGGCTTCACTAGAGGAGATTGATTCTTTACTTCATAGATTATTTTAACTTTGATGGTACCCTAGTGCCTGATATTGGTCTTCACTAAGGGAAGACGTATTTGGATTAGGTTGATGATTTGAATTTTTTTGATTTGGACTTATTGGATCAATGATGATTTGATCATGATTTATGACTTTTTGAATATGGTCTTGGACTTTTGCATGTGTCACATGTAATGTTGCTCAAGGAAGAGTCCAATGAGGTATTCTCATGGTAATCCTTATGGAAGGAGGTGATTAAATAATCATTATTAGGAATAAAAGGATCTATGATGGATGAGGGTGGTAGATTTGATATGATGAGGTCAATGAGTGGTGATGGGGCATCATAGTCCTCGTAGGGGTTCCTAAGAGACCCTATTTTGATATCAAAGAAAATATCCTCAAGATCAATAAAAGGATCACTAGGAATAGCTATAGTATATGCCTCCAAAGTAGGATTAGATTCATTCTGACTATATTCAATAGATAAATCTTGTATTAACTTTGTTAAGACTTCATCATCTTGATTGGGATTAAAGGATATGCATGGTGATTATTTTTTATCCAAATTGGAGGTATCTTCAAAAGGGTAGGCATAATAATCGTCTACTACAATATCTATGAGGTATAATATTTATGATGAAGAATTTGATTTAGATACTAGTGTTGAACATGATCTTGATGTAGATAACACCTGTATTAACTATGATGTTGAATTTGATGTACAAGATGTAATGTTTCTAGTACAAGATTCATTATCCATAAATGACCTCTTAACATGGGGTATTTGATATGATGGATTAGGAGGAGATGATGGAAGGATAATGGATTCAACAAGGATAGGCCCATCAAAGAAAGACTCATGAGGGAATGAATAACTAGGCTCATGGGTAATACACTCATTTTATATTAAGGATTTTTTGAATATGGGGGGACCATGGAAGATGGATTTGGTGTCTTGACCTTGGCTTGGAAGGGGAAGGGCTTGATTGTGATTAAGAATGAAATCTTGGCATTCCTCTTCTTGTTCACCTAAGGAGGTAGACTCATCCAATTCATTCTTAATTTATATTTCACCATGATCGATGAAGTCTTAGACATAATTTTGGAAATTAAGACATCAATTAATGGTATACCACTAGGTTCAGTGATATGCACAATATTGGTTAGATTTATAACAAGAGGGATTAGTCTTAGCAAGTTAAGATGTCATATAGGTGGATATACCATCATGTTAGTGGTAACAAGTTGGTGGAAGAGGGCTTCTAAGGATATATGAATTTGAGTATAGAGGCTATTTTAACTTTGTGTTTTATATGTGGAAGCATCAAACTTTGGATTAGATAATTATTGACATGATTGGGTTGGCGGACTAATATTATAAAGTGCTACCAAGATATGATTACCTTTTCTAGTGTAGGAAAGGGTAGACATCTAGATATGACTAGTGGATATAGGGTTTGAATGGGACTCATGTGGATGGGGTGAATACTGGAGGTAATGTTGGATGGATAGGGTTAAAGTTTATAGGATGTGGAGTTCTCATCTTAATGAGGCATGAAAGGAGTACATCCCTATTGATGATGAGTCATTTCTTAATCAGGGTATTGACCAAATTTATTTTAGATTCCATGGACAAGGATGAGAGACAATATAGATGATGTGGTTTTCTAGATCCAATCATTAGGTGTGAAGGATTGAATGGAAATACTAAGGGATGAATATGGGATGTGTGGAACAAATTTGGATAGAGGCTTGATTTAGTACAAGTTCAAGTTTGACTAGATGTTTGATAAATTAAGACTAGATCAATTAGACCAAATTAGGAGGTGATCTAGATTTTGATGATTGGACTAGATTCAACTAGGTGAGCTATGAAAATCTCTAAGATTAGATGAGGAGTTAGATTGGACTGAGAGACTAATTTTGACTGGATGAATTAGATTAAGACTAGCTCAAGACTCTAGCTGACTGACTCAAGTAGGATGTGATGATTAGATTAATGGGATTCATAGGATATGTGATGGTGACTCAAACTTGATTAGATATAGGCAAGCTAATGATGAGGACCCTGATCAAATGAGTTATTTTCCAATGTGGATGAGGACTAATGTATGACTATAGACTTGATGGGATAACTAGTATAGACAAGGGAATGAGTTGAATTGGACTATGAATAGGACTAGGTTGATAATGTGACTAAGAAAGACAAGATCAATACAAATTATTGGTTATGGATAAAGTGTATTTAGGATAAGATGTGGATGAAAATATGTGATTAAGATATGTAGGTGATGTGGATGGATGAGACTAGACTAGGAGGTGATCAAGATTGGTTATATACAATGTGGACTAAGTGATAAAGATGATGTTAGGTATGATTAATTCTAAGGTTAAGTGAAGAATATAAGGTTGGAATATGATAATATGTGATGGAGGAATGACAAGACTTGATTAGGATATGTAAGTGATGGGGGTATGACCAATGATGGGTGGACATGACTAGACCCTGAGGGTATTAAGACATTAAGGTGATGAAAGACAAGTAAAAAAAGATGTATAGAGACTATATGTACAAGAGGATGATGATAAGGATACACAAAATGTTATAATGATGAGGCAAGGATATACAAGATGATGATTATGTGCAAAAGACCTAGATAGGTGTGTATAGGTTTGGGTGAAGCACTGACTTGGATAAAAAATAACACTGGTCAAACATGACACCCACCAAATCAAGTAGACCATAAAACTAAGATTAGTAAAATGATTGAGAGTGTAACTTGATGATTTTACCATTTAATAACTTTATGGGTGAGGATGTAGGTTGGTAAATCATTACAAAATATCCCAGACCCTCTTAACCTCATCTGCGCATGACAATCACTTGGGCACTAATTTTGATTCTAATAGTAAGTCACCTACTACAACCATAAGGTCTTATGATATGCTAAATGGTCTCCCTAAGGGCATCCCCAATATATTCTATATACAATAGGGCCCAAGTCTATGTAGGGTATTTTATAATGCTTGGTTATGATAATGAACTCTTCCCCTTCATGGATGACCTATATGGGGTCAACCGTTTAGCCTAACGATAGTTATCCTTGATATTTATACTCTAATGAAACATGGGGTGTAGATTAGTGCATGGTGGTGAAATACATTATCATTATCCCCCTGAGACTACAACAAGTGTATGGGTGTTAATTCCACATCACGTTGTCCCTAGAAAATAAAAACGGGAGGGTTTATGGGGTTTTTTATCCTATAAGAATCATCATAAGGATGCAAGGAAGAGAGCATACACCACCATAGCCTTTGAGTGATAGACAAGTAGACCAAAAGATATTAATTAACTAATTAATTAAGATTTAAGATCTATACAAGAATATACAAGATATATACAAAGGAATTTAGAGAACATGATTTAGTGATTAAAATGATTTTGGACAAAAATGAGTTTCAAGATGCCAAAATATCTTTGATAGGTGGCCTAAAATAAAATGATTATTAGGTTGATTGGTACTCATGAAAGGATAACCTACAAGATAAGTGATTAGACCAAATATATAACCTACAATAGAAAATGTTTAGATAAAGACCAAACGTGACCTTCAAAACAAGATGTTTAGATAAAGACCAAATGTGACCTACATGACAAGGTGTTAGACAAAAATATATGACCTAAAAGAAAATATGTTAGCAAGTCAAAATTATTACAAGATTCACCCCTATAAGAGACAAAATGTTAGTCCAATAAGCCTTAATAAAACACCTAAAAAATTCATGATTTGTTTCTATAACTTCTTTGGGTGAGGGGGACATGATGTAAGGGTTTGGGGTGTTATCCCCTAGTGGGGTCAAGGGGCAGTTCCCCTTGTAGGGTTAAGGGATAACACCCCTTATGGGGTCTAGGGGAAGCATGTGAGATAGTGCCCCTGATGCCAAAGTCAATTTGGGCCTTAATGGATGCTTGGAATGATCTAAAATTCATTGAAAATGACTCTAAAAATGCACTTAAAGGGGATAATTTTGAAGGCAAAAATAAAAAGAAAAATCACAATATTAAAGGATAAAACCATAGATACACAGTTAGAGTAATGCAATATCATGACTATAAAGTGCAATATCATGACTTTTATGTAATATCATGACTACAAAATCATGATTTTTTATAAAGTGGCTAACCACTAGTGGTTATCATGCATTTTTCTACAACATCATGAGAGTTAAGATGATATCATGACTTTTATTACAAAATTACAATTTCAAAATTTGTAGTATTGTAGGATGGAGAAAAAAGATAATATTTTGATAGTTAGAATTGAAATTGAAAAAGATGTGATGATATATATAGGATAGATACAAGAATTAGAAATATTTACAAAATATCAAAAAAAAATTGATATATTTTTTCAACTAATGTCTATTTTACTAAAAATGTGATCAAGATAATATCACTTCTTACTAAGTAATATCGCTTAACTTACTACAAGACCACTAATTTACAACTAGTGATATTGCATAAAATGACTAAATGGGTAAGGATGGAAGTTTGAATTTCTTTAGATGGTTTTTTCCCTTTTCTTATTAATAGATAGTACAAAATAGAGATTGTTAGCCAAAAATGCCCTAATGCTTTAAATCTCTATTATTTTTATGCTCGCCAAAATGTGTGACTGTAATTTTGAGTAATTATCTAAATATGAAAAATTAAACCCAAAATTCATGATACACTTAACAGGAGAGATTATGGAAGTAAATTAGAAAAGAGAAAGATGACCTTACCAATTCCTTTCTTCAACTAACCTTTTTCCAAGATCTTTAAGCAAAATCATTATATTGTTGATTACAATTAGACTCAGAATTCCAACATGATGATAGCTTGATTGATGATTTTGATTATGGATTAGTTTATTGACATGGATTCATGAAGATCTTATGTATTCAATAGTTTATAGTTGGTTTCAATGGAGGAGTGGCTTGTATAAACAAGCTAAAGAGGGAAGATCTATAGCTCATAATCAAAGTTGAGCCATGAAGATAAGGGTGGAGGAATTTCTAAGGAATTAAAAATTCATTGAAAGCATCTAGAATAGAGGCTTCTAGAGAGAAGGGTCCAAATTAGAGAGATTTCTAGAATACTCCTAGGGACTAATTAGGGTTAGGTAGGGCATTAGGATAGGGATTAGGTGGGTGATTATGGATTAGAGGTATAAGAGAGCCTTGGGATAGGCTTAGTACGTGGGTAGGTGGGCCATGGGAATTTTAAATTCCCAAATAATGAATAAGTTGAATCAGGATTGGATAAGACATGATTTAAGAGTATTAATTGATTGGTAGGAGAGAAGTAAGGTTAGTGAATAAAAAATTTATGTGGGGGGATATTATATAAATGATTAGGATTAGGATAGAGGGGATAAATTATCAAGATTAATTAGAATAATTAAGGTGATCATAATTTAATGCATACAACTCATACATGATATCTTCCTATGGTCATGATGTGATCACTAATATTAGACACGAATGTAATTAATCACCCTAGCACACTCCATTTCAACCTAAACCATTGACTCCAAACCCCAAACCCTAAACACGAAACCTTGAACCCTAAATATTGAAACCTAAACCCTAAACCCCAAACCCTAAGCCATAAACTCTAAACCATGAACACTAAATAATATACTTAAAACCTAAACCCTATGCCCTAAACCTTAGACCCTTAACCCTAATATATTAGCCCTAAACCCAAAATAATAATCTATAAACATTAAATTATAGACCCTAAACATAAAACCTTAAAATATTAAACCCTAGACTTTATAACCTAGACCCTAAACCCTAAAACCTAAATGTAAGCCCTTAACCCTAAAACCCAAATTGTAAACCTAAAATCCTAAATCCTAAACACTAAATCATAAACTCTTAACCTTATACCCTCAATTTTAAACACTAAACCCTAAATAATTTAAAATTAATAATGTTGAACTCTAAACACTGAACCCCAAAACTTAAACCCCAAACACTAAACCTAACCCTGTATAGCTAAACTCTTACCCCTAAATTCTAATATTGAAACCCTAAACACTAAACCCTAAAACTTAAAATTTTAACCCTAAACTATAAAACCATAACCATATAAATTGAAAATCAAAACCATTAAACCTAAATATTAAAACTAGAAACCTTAAAATTTAAATGCTAAAACCCAAACAACCAACCCCAAACACTAAAATATAAAACTTGAACTCTAAACCCTTCACCCCAAACCCTAAAAAATGAACCCTAAACTATGAGCACTAAAACTAGACATTAAACGATAAACCCTAAATCTTAAACCTTAAAACTTAAATCCTAAATCCTAAAATCTAAGCCCCAATACATTAAACCCTAAACCTTAAACACTAAAACTTGACACCAAACCCAAAACCCTAAATCACAAGATGTAAACCACAAATCCTAAATGATAAACCTTAAATTAAAAACCTAGGTGTTACACACCAAACCCTAATATCCAAACCCCTAAGCTTAACCCCAAAACCCCAAAAACTAAGCCCTAATCCTTTAGCACCTAACCTTACATACTAAAACACAAGCCCTAAACTCTAAATCCTAAATCATAAACTCCAAACCTAAACCTTAAACCCTTACACTCAATCCCTAAACTCTTAACCCCAAGCCTAAAACCATAAATCATAAGTCATAAAACCTAAACATTAACTCCTAAACCAAAAATTCTAAACACAAACCCAAAACCTTAAACACTAAACCTAAATCCCTAAACCCTAAACCCACCTAATACTTCTATTATTTTTCATGTTCTTACATTTCTTATATTGTGCACTTCTTATTTCTAACTATTCCCACACTTGTTGATGTAAGTCATGCTCTAATTAACAAAATATTTTTATTTAGAACTCTTGTTTCTTTCATATGCAATGTCATACAATGATATGACTCCTCTTTGATTATTCCCATGAAATATATGAAATCGTGTCCTTGTAGTGATATTATTGACTAACTTTATATAAGAAAAATCAACTTGTGCTAAAACTAAATCCCATGTTCTTGGCTTCCCTCCCATCAAACATCATAATAGGTTACAAAGACTTCCATTGACTACCTTTGTACATCTATCTATCTAATCATGATATGTTAAAATGAATTATATATTGGTATTCAACTTCTTCTAAAATGTCCTCCAAAAATGTATAACAAACATTTTATCTCTATCAAACACTATGTTGTACAATAATCCATGTAATCTCACAACTTACCTGAAAAACAAATTATCTATATGTATAGGATCATTATATTTATTACATGTAAAAAAATCTTTCATTTTGTATAATCTAAATATAATCACAAAAATAGAATCATGTCCTTTTTTATGTTCTATAAAATTCTAAAAAAAAATCCATGTTGATATATTCCCATTGTGTCTTTGGATTAGGAAATGGTGGATACAACCTTGAATTCTAACTTATTTATTTTTATAAATGGAAAAAATTTTAGTCTTATAAATGTGCACATATACATTCATCTTTGTAAAATGATAGTTTTTAACCAATTGTGCATACATTTTTTTATATCCAAAATCACATGAAATTCCACTACTATGTTTCTCTTTGATCAAATATGCTCCTCGGAGTAACATTCCCTCTATCATGAAATGATAATCATGGTTTTCTATCCAAACTCATTGGTTCTACATAAAATTTCAAATTATCCTTTGAATCTTCAAATTGTGCATAAAATACCTTCATATAATCAAATCTCATGACTTCCACTTGCATCTCCTTCTACAAGAGACACCTCCTACTCAACACATCTACAACTCTATTTGACTTACCACTCCTATGCTTCAACTCAAATGAGTAACTCTTTATAAACTCAATCCAATCAATATATCTTTGGTTTAGCTTATATTTACTATTGATGAATTGTGTTACTTGATGATCTATGTATAATACAAATTCCTTTGACAAAACATAATGCCCACACTTATTAAGTGCTTGAAATATGGCATAGAACTCTTGATCATAGAATTAATACATTTTCTTTGCATTATTTAGTTTCTCTTTAAATTAAGTAATGGGCTTACCTTATTGATTCATTATGACTTCTGTTGTTGCATCATTTACATCACAATAAACATGAAATACCTTATTAAAATAAGGAAAATCCAACATTGGTTGTTCATTCATTGAAATAAGGCAATTCCAACACTAGTTATTCATTCTCTTGTCCAGTCAAACTCTTTTCTATCAACTCACATTGTTTTTTTGATAGGCACACATGTTCAAATAAAGTTACAAATGAAATTCATGTCTAAAATTGATAATCCATGAAATATTTGTGTTTTTAAATGTAATCCTAGGTGATAGCCATTTAAGGATAGAACACACCTTTTATGGATCCATATTCAAACCTTATTAGGAAATCACAAAACCCATGTATACTAACTGCTCCTCTGTTAAATTAAACTTCTTCAAAATAACCAATAAATTTTCATCTCATAACTATTTCAACTCATTTCTCATATGCACTAATTATTATTCCTTTGTCTTATTGAAAATAAAAATGTCATCCAAATATAATATGAAAAAATTACTAAAAAATAATTTCGACATTTCTTTCATGAGTCTCACGAACATTCTTGAAATATTATTTAGTTTAAATGTCATGACTAACCACTTATATAATTATTATTGTGTTTTTAATGTTTTAATCCACTCATCACCTTCCCTTATGTGGTTTTGGTGATATCCACTCTTCAACTCAATCTTTATGAGGTATTTCACTCCATTCAAATAAACCATCGAATCATCTATGCACAATAATAGAAATATGTACTCAACAAAAATCTTGATGATGGCTCTAGAATGAGTGTACATCCTCCATTCACCTCCTTTATTTTGTGTTAATAATGTTATAACTACACAAGGGATAAAACATTTCCTTATCAACCCTCTACATAATAGCTCTTTTATTTATCTTTAGACCTCTAAATTGTCCTTATGTGTTAATCTATATGCCACTTTGTTTATAAAATTAGATCCATACAATGACTTATAATTCTCATGGGTGGTAATGTATGAGATAGATAATTGGAAAGAATAATTATAAATACTCTCAAAAAGCCTTTAAATTTCAACATAATTGGTTCTTCTTCACCTATGCTTATAACTTGTGTGAGCCTAGGGATGTAAATGTAACATTTACTCTCTTTCTTTACCTCTTTCAAGAATTGATTTCTTGAAACCATATAAACTCTTATACCTTTGTCCACTTCTTCATTTTTATCCTTAAAAGGATTTAAAGTTTATTTCTTTCCATCATTCACCTATATATATGTATTTTTGTGTCCATCATGTTATATTTTACTATCAACTACCAAGGTCTTTCTAGTAACACTTGGCATATGTCTGTGGTAATTATGTCGCACATGACTTAATTTTTATATGCATCAATCTAGAAACTGAAAAAATATTTATCATTCATAAAAATTTGATGTCCCTTCAGAAATCAAGATACCTTGTATGGATTTGGATTCACAATTATGTTCAAACCAACCTTCTCAACCATATTTTGTGAAAGAGGATTATTTGTATAAGAAATATCACTTACCTCTAGACATGCAAACTAATGTAGGATCATCCTAGATGAATCAATAACCTTGCATGATAATTTTTTGAGCATGCAGGTAAATAAAGGAACTAGGTATTAGAGGATAGAAAATAAGAACTTGTAGATTAGTGCACAAGAAAATATTAGGGAAGAGTGTGTGGATGGTGCATAGAAAAAATCAATTAAAATCATAATCATAAGGATCTAAACAAATTAAACAATGTGTAGTAGAGGGAAATATCTATAACATGAGGAATAGAGGATAAAGACACTAAAATAAAGAAGCATTAAATGGAATCACAAGAAAATATACATAGATCATGAAGTATAAAGGACAAATGATCTGTAAACCTATTATAAAAGGATGATTCTTGGTAGAGATAAAAATGAACTAACATTGAAAGATAAAAAGATATAATTTAATTTATATTATAACCACAAGGATCAAGGTTTGACTAAGCTAAAGATACCCTAGCATAGACTTTAAATTTTGGGTGATAAGACTACTTATTGATAACTATCAGTCTCTAGATTGTGTGTATCAGTGATTAGATTAAGACAACTATAAAATGGAGAGTTAGGTCCTATTTTTAGGTTGTTGTTGGTGTTTGATAGGAGTAGTTATTTATAAATGAGGGTTGTTGAGGTTTTTTTTGGGTGAAAAGTGAGGTTTTAGGATAAAAGAGTTGAGGCGTAAGGGATGAATTCTACCAAAATATAGAGTTGAGATAGAGTGAAAGAGAGAAGAGAAAAGAGATATTAAAATGGATATGAGAGCCCCTATGTAAGGTTTAGGAGCTAATATATCATTTAATTTTAGTCATAATAATAAAAATGATTTTGATAACCTGTTGATCACTTTTATGGCTACGTGGTTTGACATCCCTTCACTAGAGACCCAAACTATGGCACTGCACCATATGGTATCAAATCAAGATAAAAAACATGGAAAAATATAAGAGGAGAATATCCTATGAGTGGAAGAGGAGAGTGTTGAGATAAGGGATGGCTATTAGAAATCTGATTAGTGAGGCAACTATTGAAATAAGAAAGTGTTGAGAGAAGATATGTATGGCAAACTAGTGACTAGTGAAACAGATAGAAAAATAAGATTTGAGATAGGAGGACTAGTCAAATTTTTACCATAAGGTAGCTAGTAGAGAGTTGGAGCAAAGATTTGTAGATTATCAAAAGTGAGGCAACCAACAGATTAAATGAGTGAATAAGAAAACTTATTAGGAAAAGTTTTGTATGATCGCAATAAAGAT
Organism: Torreya grandis; assembly: GCA_037957365.1. Lineage (NCBI taxonomy): Eukaryota > Viridiplantae > Streptophyta > Pinopsida > Cupressales > Taxaceae > Torreya > Torreya grandis. Next base: position 364,180 of record JARHVA010004146.1, on the reverse strand, counting down.
TTTTGATAGTGGTTCAGGAGTCCCAGAGAACCTACATATGATTTCACTAGTGATGTTTAAAAGTTGATGGCCTAAATTATTGAGGATTGAAATATCATCAATCATGTGGCAAACAAAGAATGAAAGAGAGGAAATGTGGATATAAACATTGATTTGATGCAATCCATGTGTGCATGAAATTATAAGAGCATAAACCGATCATCGACCATGCAGATCATCAAGTGTAAGAGAAGATCACCAATTAGAGGTATCCATAGTATGATTAAATCACTGATAAAAGCTATCCAACACAAAATATATTTGATAACATGACATTGAAATAATAATTGATCATAGGTAGTTGAGCATGAGAGAAAAGGTTGATATGATTATTAATCAAAGGCATTTAAGTAAAAGAGAGTAGAACATGGTAGAATTATCAATCAAAGGTAGTGAGCATAAAGATGAATAAAAAGAGTGCTGACATAATCATTAATTTGAGTTAGTCAAGGCATGAGAGCATATTCTAATCAAAGTATTGGGTATAAGGTGTTGATGATAAGGTTATCCATCAAGTGTGAATGGGTAGAGAAAAAGAGTGAAAGTAAATATGCATACACTATAAAACATAAAAATGCAGGGAAGAAGATTAGGCAAAAATAAATATTTCACAAAAGAGAAAGAAGAGACATGCATGAGAGAACCCTCAAGGAGTTGGATGCATAACATGGGGGATGCACCAATAATAAGTTATCGAGAGCTTAATATAGAGTTTATAAGTGCAAAAGGCATTGGAGTAAAATGCATACACCCTAGGATAAATATTTGAATCCAAAGAGAAGGAGATTAAGAGGTAAGCCAATAGCTAAGCCTAAGTTATCCTAGAGATAATGAGCAATGCCCAAATGTGTAAGTTGAATGAAGAGAATATTTAAAAATAAAGCCAAAATAATATGCAAGAAGAATCTAAGAATTGATGAGGAGATATCAACTCAAAATGGGCAAGTTTCTAGGTGTGTGGGATGAGGTGTGCAACAACATGGTAAAGAGATACCCATGGGTTTTGAACCAAAACATTGAGGGAGAGGAATCCAATAAATAGAGTGAAAGCATGATTAATTTTCATGAATGAATGATATAGATGCACTCAAAATGGAAGGAAACATAGAGGAGATGGACCAGATAGAGGTGCAAGATAATGTTAAGGATGAAGAGTTTCCTAGAGTATAATTAAGGATATCAGAATGCTAAACATTGAGCCAACTAGCATAGTGGTGTAATTATTGGGGAACACACCAAAGGAATAAAGAACATAGTTACCTAATGTTAAACTGAGGTTATACAAGAATTAAACATTAAGGCAACTAGTATATGGCTAGAAGAGTTCCAAAAATTAAGGTAGATAGTAGGAGTGAAAGTATAAGGATGCGCTAAGGAGAGAGGATTTGTCCTGAGAGTAAATAGAAGCTAGTAGATCATCAAATGTTGAGGTAGATAGAAAGAGGTACAAAGATTTAGAATGCACCAAAATAAGTAGATCATGAAGAATAAGAGTTATGAATAAAGTATTTAGAGGTTGGCAAAGAATTTAATGTGAGGCATCTAGAAGAAATACAAGTCTAGAAATGCACAAATGAAGAAAAGAGAGCTAGAAATGAGTACCAACTAAGAAGCTACATGAGATTATTGTGAAAGTAGCATAAGATTAGGTGAGGCATTCCTAGTGCAAGGTATGGAAGAGAATAAATAAAAAATGAAAGGGTAAGATTTCATGAGGCATAAACTAAATCCCTTGAAGAGAAGGTGAAGAGGTGGTTAGCCCAAAAATAGTCTTGAGGAGAGAAGATTGTGAATAATGTGACAATGGAACCATGCCAATAATTAAAACCACACAAAAATAAGAATGAAACAAAAACATTGGAGAATACTAACCTAAGTCAATAGAGAATATCTACATAAGGGATAAGGTGTGTGAAGGAGTGCATAAAATATACTATAAAATGAGGAGTAACACTAAATAAGATCAATTGGAGAATGTGAAGGTGTGGGATGCATGATGAGATCAATGCATAAACAAGATAGAATAATAATGTAAGGAAGGAGGGAAGATGAGAAGATAAGTTTCTCAAAGAGCCAAATATTGTTGCATTGAAGAAATAATAGGAGGATTAAAATGGAAGTCCACTTGTAGCAACACATAAGGGGTAGAAAAAAGATGATAAGAGACATACCCTAGAGATAAAGGGTGAAGATGCATTGAAATAATGTGCAAGATGTAAAAACCACATATAAAAGTGATGAAGTAAGTCAAGAGTTAGATGATAGCTGGACAAGGAGGTGCAATCTTTATTGTGCCTGTCCACATGAATCCATTGAAATAAGGTAGAGAGGTATGACACTGACAACTAGGAGTTGACAAGGAACACATAAATATATTGTGCATTGCATTAAGAATTTTAAGGAAGGAGTGGAGAGAAATGAATATGGAGATGATAAGAAGTGGTTGATGGAATACCAGTCTAAGTATAGAGTATAACATGTGGAATTAGGATAAGGGTGAAGGTAGATGATGAGATTAATAATAGACATATCGTGCAAAAGGGTATGAAATGGAAAATAAGAGAAATATAAGGGAAAAAATCTGCATAAGGGAAGAGTGGATGAAGGTGTATAATAAGTTTCAATCAAATCCTATGGTAGAAGTAAGTGAAGTAGGTGGATGTAGACCCATAGAAGCTAAGAATAAAGGAAGTAGAAAGAAGTGTGAAGAGGAGCCATTAGGTGTGCACAAAGAGAAGCTAATTTTTTTGGGTAGAAGTAGAGGAATAAGGTGGGCACAAAACCATGAGAGGAAAAGGGGAAAAAGAAGAAAGAAGAGGGATCTAGAAGAGCGAGCACAAATCAAGCTTGATTAGGTAAGAAACTAGAGAAATGGAGAACCATGGTCAAGGTAGCCAACCAGAAGAGTGATTCCATTAGTCAATAACAAATTTAAGAAGGGGATTACATTTTAGTTACCTGGGGAGTCTAATGCAAGTGTATCCCAAGTTAATTGACCATCCTACATCACATGTTTTAGAGCACATGGGTAAGCAAAATAATTGGGCACCAGAGGATAGTGTATAATAACTTATAGATTAACTCACAAGGAACCATTGGGGAAGAACATGTGGATGTCTTAGTAATAAAGGAAAGTCAATGCATAATTATAAGAATATAGATAAAGTAAATGGTGTGAAGGATAGGCAATACCTACAACATGGCATGTAGAGGAAATAGACACCTACAACACAAAAACATAGAAGTGAAGTGCAAGGAAACAAGCACAGAGCCTGAAACAAAAAATGATGAATGGTCAATTATCCATCTGTAAAAGATGAAACCTAGAGAAAGAGCTAAAATGAAAATGAAGGAAAATGATATCTATGAGAAAAGACTTAATTTAACTGTTATTATAATCATAATACTCTATGTTTGACCTATCATAGACTTTCAAATTTAGGTACCAAGACTACTTAGATACAACTATCAATATCTAAACTAGATGCATTGGTGACCAGGCCATGACAACTATAAAGGTGGATTTTGGTCCCATTTGAAGTTTTTTGTTAATCGCTGATATGGATTAGTTGTTAAAGGTTGAAGGTTGTTAAGGGTTTTTTTTGGGTGAGAAGTGAGGTTGTATGAGAGGAGACTTGAGGTCTATGAGCTGAACTCTACCAAAATGTAGAGTTGAGATAGAGTGAGAGAGTTAAGAGCCAAGAGATCTTATAAGGGAGCAAAGAGATCTTATGCAAGGCTAGGGAGATAAAATACCTTGTAATTTTAGTCAAAATAATAAAAATGATTTTGATAATCCACTAAGCACTCTGATGGTTACATGGTTTAGCATCCCTTCACTAGGAAAATAGACCATGGCAATACACCACAAATGGTTCTAAATATATTCTTCCTTTATATGGAACTATTCTCTTCCTTTATTGGATTCATCTATAACTTCATCATGAGTTCTCCACATTATGGATCCTTTTTTATTTATTTACTTGTGTAATATTCACATTCTTATCATTTCCTTACTACTATCATTGTGTGCATGTGGGAACTCAAATGCTCTATGTCTCATTTTACCACATTAGAAACATGTATCCATGAATCATCTTTCTCTAACTCATCCATAAGATCCATTATTTATGATAGGATATCCTCTACCTCTTTATGTAGTATCATTATGATCATAATTATCATATTCTCTCTCTTGCATTGAATAATTTATGTTTATAATTCTTTATCCTCGTACATGAAAAAACTTGCCTCTCCCTTGCACTATACCTTGTTTTCTAGGGTACAACTTCTCCTTACCTTTTAGTGCAGGTTGATAGGATTTTTCAACTAAATTCACATGAATAATTCCAAATTCATAATAAATGTAAATGTGCAATCCATTAATGTATCTTGAGACCTTATCGATATCATCTTAAACATGACCCACTCTAATGGCGAGTTTATAAAACTATCCAATGTAAAAATTTACACTCATCTCATGTTGTCTCACATTTTAAAAATTCTTGAACAAAATTAATTGGTAATAAGAATAAAAAAATGTAGCCTTCAACTTTTCAACCAATCTATCTCGAGTCTTTCTCTTGTCTTTACCTCTACATACTCTTTTTTATCGACATGTTCCCACCACAAGGATACATGACCCTTCAAGTTGGTGCATGCCAATTTTAATTTATTGGGATCTTTTATACTCTCATATTTAGATATTTTTTTTACTCAATTATTTAATAAATGAGTTATTTTAGACTTAAACTCCCTAAATAGCTATGAGTGTCCAACTTAGGATTTTTACTCATTTATATCACTACATATGGGAATTTATCTTATAGTTCGTTTAAAAACTCCTCTTTGTTTGAAACTTAAATCACTCCTTTTATGACTTCATTATCACTTTCATCATCCTTCATAACTCCTTTATGTTGTGTGTTATTTGTTGCCTCTCAATGAGATTATGTTTAACCCTAAATTATAGAATATGGAATCTAGGGTTAAATGGGTAGAGACAACCTAGGGCAAAAGGATGGTAAACAATCTCTATAGTAGGCCAATTAATTTGTGAACTCAAATAAACAATATTATGAATTTATATAATGAGATATGCTAAAAATAGAAAGTAAAACTATGATATAAATTGTAATGATAATGAAAGTAAGACACTTAGTTAATTCCGATGCTAATATAGAACTAGATCTAGATCAAGAAAGAAATAGATTAGATTTATATTTTGGATCAGTCATTTGATTCTAGAAATTATGCCTTTGTGGCCTTAGACACTTGTGCTTACCTCTGAGGGTTGCATTGATGCTTATGTCTAACCTAGATGTAGGTGTCTAGTATTAAATACCTATTGGATCTAGATGTGACTACCTAGGATAGTATGGGTTATGTGTAGCCTTCACTCTGGTATGTTCAGATCTAGATCATGGGTTATTGCTCTTTGTCAAATAACAAAACTCAAGTTTTTCATCTTCATAGTGGTTATGGGAAAAATGGGTTGGTGGGTTCACAGTGTCAATCAAACCTCAAATACCCCTCTATTAGTGGGTGCTATCTATATGTCCACTACTTTGAAGAGGGCCTCTGACTCATGTAGTTATCCCATAAATGTGGGCTTGTGTGTGCATAAGGATGCAATGTGTGATAAGCAAGTACACATAGTGGCCTACCTTGCAACTTGGAAAATATGGCTCATGGGGTGATCCTTAGTAATTCATACCCATATATATGTTTTCCCTATGGATGATACTTAAATAGGATAAAATAGGGAAGCTTTGCTTGCTTGAATTCTTGATTGAATGTTTTTGGTATTTTATCTTGTGAGTTGTTTGGTTTATGTTAGGTTTATGCTAAGTGGGGAATGAAGGAGGATTGATCGTGCATATATACCAATATTTTTGGAGATATATCACATTAAAAGCACTTAGTCTGACCATATGCATACATTTCATTTGTAAATTAGGTGAATTTAGGGATTAGACTCCTTTGTCACAATAGGACACTTATATCAATGTAGGCGTCTAACTAGGATGCAAGTATCTGGGTAGCTATAAAATAGGAACAAGTCCAGAAATTAAAAAAATTTAAGATAAGTAGGTTTATAAAATTCTTAGCATGATAAAAGGTCTGAGTCATTAGGATATCATTGGTCAGACTAAAAGATAATAAATTTGGCACAAAGAGATAGTGTATGTGAGCCTTTCGTTAGTGGCAAGGGTATAGAAGTTGAAGGTACATCCATGATATGTATTTTTTAAGTGTAAAATACTAAGGTGTTATATAATTCATAAATAGTGTTTACACCCCACCCTTTAATCTAGTAATTAAATTACTATTTTAAAGGAAAAAAAGGTGTACCTAGGTGTGTATAACACACCTTGCCTTCACGTGAGGCTAACTTAAGTGCTTTATTGGTGACTAACCTAAAACCAAGATTATGTTACAATATATAATCATTACATATAATTTTAAATCTAAATCATTTCAATGATTGAAATTATAAGAACAAGGTTTAGGAGTAAACATGTGTATCAATGCAAATGCCTTATCTTTTGGTATTTTGATTTGAAAATATGTATCATTATAAACTATTAGAGCTAATAATAGGACAAATATAAATCTAAAAAGTGCAAATATATATATATATATATATATATATATATATATATATATATATATATATATATATATATATATAGTACACATGTGTATCAATGCAAATGCCTTGTCTTTTGGTATTTTGATTTGAAACTATGTATCATTATAAACTATTAGAGCTAATATTAGGACAAATATAAATATAAAAAGTGCATATATATATATATATATATATATATATATATGCACTTTTTATATTTATATTTTCCTAATATTAGCTCTAATAGTTTATAATGATACATAGTTTCAAATCAAAATACCAAAAGACAAGGCATTTGCATTGATACACATGTGTACTATATATATATATATATATATATATGAGGACACATGCCACCAACCTTGAAGAAAATATGAGTTTCCACTTGACAGTTGAGGTTAGTTCAAATGTGCAACCCAATCATACTTATAACCTGGTGAGCATGAGTGAACCAAGTCAACTCAAACCATAAATATGGTGGGGTTTGATGATGTAATCAATTTCAACTTATAAAATTAGAAATATTGAGTGATTTAATCACCTCAACCATACCAAAAGGTGAACCAACTAATGCAACAGATTGGCTTAATATAGTTAGTAATAGTCTAACCTAGTGAGCTAAAGTATGTAGAGGTGTTTTGAAATCTAAAATATAATTTGATTTCATTATTTAGGTTCTCTTTACATAACATATGCAAATTATGTATGTCTCATGTTGAAATTTAGGTATAACAATGATACCAATGTATATAATTTTACACAACTTTGTATCAAAATCATATAACTATGAATTTTTGACCAATTTATAAACTATGTTAGTGTGGAGAACATGTTTCCATAACATTCCCCCACTATAATTTGAAACTAAAAAATTAGTGTAAGTGTGGAGAATGTTTCCAAAACATGCCTCAATAATATATCTGAAACTAGGAACTAGTGTAAGTGTGAACATATTTCTAAAACATGCCCCCACTTTATATCTAAAACTGGGAACTGATGTAATGTGGAGAACATGTTTCCAAAACATTCCCCCACTATATATATCTAAAACTAGGAACTAGTTTAAGTGTGGATAACATGTTTCCAAAACGTACCCCCACTATAATGTGAATCTATAAAAATGTGGAATCCATGCCTCTATGGCATGCCCCCACTAATATGCCCCCCCTTTTGAGGTGAGATAAAGTAGTAATTGGTAGCTACCTTACCTCAAAGGATAAGATAACCATGTAAACTATGAATGTATCATGTAGCGTATATAAGGAACATGTATAGGTAGATATATCATTGAAGCACATAGTATTTGATCACATCAAGGCCTATAATACATGATAGAAATCATGGAAATGTCTAGATAGTAACAGTATAAGGTCAACAAGCAATCAAGCACACATGTAAGAGCACTCAAAATTAAATCAAAATATAATGATCCAAAGAGATCTCAAATAAGGGGCATATTCAAGTGCTGCACAATCAAAGGGACATGACTTAGTCAAATATCAACAAAGCAATGAATGACATATTCAAATGTTAATAAACCATGACATGTGCAAATATCAAAATAGGCAAACATAAGCATGGAGGTTAGAATTAATTGAGCATATTTAAATGCTCAAATAAGTAATAAAATTCATGATAATAAAAATCAAGGAACACACTCAAGGAATTACAAAAATGAAAGCATGGATAATAGGCAACCAACACAAGCATATCATACTAGTCCCTAGATATATGTCTTAGAAAAAAATGTTAAGTACATAGCATATCAAGTACACTATGTAAGATATAAGCATGTGTAAGTATATACCCTCAAACATGATAATGTAAAATGATAATAAAATTATATAACCTAGGCGTATTGTGAGCAAAGAAGCATATGCCCCCAATGTCTATAATACATGAGTATAAGCAAGGCCCAACATATGAAAGTGCATAGATCATGTATTTGTGTAAGCCCTATAACACACTCAAAAGATAAGTGAAACACATGTGTTTATAGAAATAAATGATATGTTATCTCCTAAAATGCAACTGACAACATAGATGCCAAGGGGCCAATAGAACATGTAAATGTTAAAAATATTTTTGGATTTTTGGATTTATATATATATATATATATATATATATATATATATATATATATATATATAGTGTAAAATGTCACCTTACAACACTAAGTTGGATCCCTTACATTATTTGAATCATGTTTGGATAAATAGAAGTGGTGCATAACATGCTCTTCTTCATGTTTTTCATGTGTAGTAGAAGAAATGATGCTAAAATTTGGAATATGGATCAATTTGCCTTCATGAGAAAAAGATACACCTTGCTGATTCTAGTCAAATTTTCCTTCCATTTGATATAGCCAAAGAGTTCCCAATATGAAGGCATATGGAAATTTTTGTGGAATAACCCAAACTCATGTTTGAATAAATTTAGGAACATAATAAATTGGTGGTTTTATGTTGCCCAAAGAGTTTTTCCAACCTCCTTCATGTTGTCAGTATTTTAGATCAAATCCAAGCTGTTGAAAATGTCTTACATTGAAAGTAGTTTTTGTTTGTGTAGGATCAATATGGCTATGACAAAAATAAACACCACCCATGAATAATTTGATTGTTAAATCATTTTGACATGGATGTTGTTATATATATCTAATTTGAATTAGTTATTGTGCGTTGTATGCCATTTTCACTTATGGTTCCTTCTTATAATGGTTTTGTAAAACATTGTTAAATATTTTTTGCTTCTGGTGATAACTAGGTTGTGAACTTGATTCCTTTTGAAGATCATAAAATGTAATATTTTGATCATCAATAAGGTCTTAAATCTTATGATTCAAGTTAAAACATTGGTTTTTAAAATTCCCTAGGTATTGGGGATAGTCACAATAAACATTCACACCATACCCTTTGGGTAGAGGTCTACTCATACCAATCTCTATAGGATGAGGGAAACATATGAGGTGACACTCTAAAAGTCATAGAAGTAATTAAGCAAGAGACTCAACTAAGCATGTAAATTATCTCATGGGTGTATTGGACAAGACAAATTGATTAGGTTTTTGGAAGTGTATCAGCCGATGTTGTGGGTTCCATTGCAACCTTGACGTCCATATCTGAATGGATAGGTGTAGGTAAAATGCCTCCATTATTATGTGGGTATGGTAAATCATTCTTATCAGTAGAGACATTATGCTTGGTCCATTTTATAGATTTTAACATAAAGGCCACATGTGGTGGCTCTATAATTTTTTAGCAAGGTTGTCATATGTAATGTTCTCACACAAATACCCTTGTACAGTGGTGATTTGTGTAATAAGTCTAAGAGTTAAATTTTATTTATAGCATCATTATATGTCTTTGATATTCATTGCGTATGATTATGTTGGTTTTCATGATTTTGAGGAAAGATTTGTATTGACAGAGGTAAGTTTTGGTAAATTATATTCTTTGATAATACATCCTTAAAACCATAGGTAATAATGTTTTCATTGTGTGTTAGATTGTGCATAATATATGCAAAAGTAGCCAATGCTGTATCACTTGGTACATGGGTATCACACAATGCTTCATATAGGATATCCTTATAGATATTGGATTACTTTAGAAGTTCAAAGATTGAATTTTAGGGTACATGATGCCTGATTTATCAATAAGGCCACCTCCTATGAGGTTAGGTTTATAAGGCACTTGGTCTAGTGTATTACAAAAGGAATTATGGAGATAGATTAAGTGTTTTTTTCATTGTAAAACCCTCTCATTATATTGATAGGTTTTCCTATTTCATCAAATGATAGGTCTTATTAAGCAATTATAGTAACAAACCATAAGTATATTCATAAATTAGAGCCCAAAATAGATTATAGATACATCCATATTGCACATGATTATAATAAAAAGAAATCTGATTTTTAACTTGTGAGATCTCATTATATTAGAAATCATTAATCAGAACATAGAATCAAGAAACCCTAGATCAATGTCTAGGGTTTTGGGGACTAGAGGTTAGGTTCACCATATGTTTAACCCTAAAACCTATATTAGGGAATTTAGGGATAAAGGGGTATAGATAGCCTAGGGCATAAGGATGGTAAACTATCTCTATAATAGGCCAATTAATTTGTAAACTCAAATAAATAATATGTTGAATTTATATATTGAGATATGCTAAAAATATAAAGTAGAGATATGTTAGATATTTCAATGATAATGCAAATAATAGACTTTGTTGATTACAATGTTAATATAGATCTAGATCTAGAACATGGATGAAACAGTCTAAATTTGGATTTTGGATCAATCATTTAATTCTATAGATTATGCCTTTATGGCCTTAGACACTTACATCAACTCATATGGTTATGTTGACACTTCTATTTAACCTGGATGCAAGTGTCTTTTATAGAATACATTTTGGATCTGGATGTGACCACCTATGATATTTTGGGTTTTGTGTCACCTTTGCTCTAGTGTGTTCAGATTTGGATCATGGGTTGTCTCTATTTGTCAAATAAAAAAACCTTAATTTTGCATCTTCATAGTGGTTATTAGTAAAATGGGTCAGTTAGCTCATGGTGTTGAGCTAACACCAAAGATCCCTCTATTAGTGGGTGCTACCTATATAGCCACTACTCTAATCAAGGCCTCAAACTCATGTAGTTATCCCCTACATGTGGGCTTGTGTCTGCAAAAGGGTACAATGTGTGATGAGTAAGTACATAGAGTGACCTAATGTGTAGCTTGGAAAATATGGCTCATGTGATGTTCCTTCAATATTTTAGACCTGTAGATGTGTTGTCCCTATGACTAATACCAAAATAGGAGAAAATATGGAAGCTTTGATCTCTTGAATGCTTGATTGAATGCTTTTGGTATTTTGCCTTGTGGGTTGTTTGGTCTATGTTATGTGAGGAATGAATGAGGATTGATCATGCATACATACCAATCCTTTTGGATAATATCTTGCATTAAATCACATAGGCTAACCATAGGATACATTTCATAATAAATTGGATGACTTTAGGGAACTTGACACTTATGTTAGGATAATAAACTTGCATCGACATATGCATTTGACTGAGACGTAAGTGTCTAGGAAATTGGAAAATAAGCACAGGTCTAGAACTTATAGAAACAATATAAGTAGGTTTATAACATTTTAAGCATGATATAAGGTCTAAGTCATCAAAATAGCATTGGTCAGACTAAGAGATAAGTAATTTGGCACAAAGATATAGTGTATGCAAGCCTTTCAATAATGGGAAGGATCTCGAATATGAAGGTACATCCATGATATGTATTTTCCAAGTGTAAAATATTGAGGTGTTAAATAATTCAAAAATAGTGTCTACAACTTGCATTCCTCTCATCAATTTGACCAAGTCTACAAGTCCTGGCACTTTAGGTGCTCTAGCAGTAAAACCTCCTTTGTGTTCCTTATATTTTCTCTAAAATAAAAAATAACTACTACACATTCTACATGACACACTTCTAGTTTGAATATATCTTGATTACTTTCTACCCACACTCACATTTTTTGTGGAAAACAAACTTCACTCACGTGCTCACTACACAAGGATACTAATATCATAAGATGTAGTTATAGTTAGGTAATATAATTAAGGGTGGCCTTAGACCACATATCCCAAAAAATAAATAAAATGATAGATTGACTTGAAGTCTTAGATAAGGAACAAAATGAAACAACATAATAACATTTCCTTTATTGATTTAAAATGATAGAGTTTTAGCTTGTACAAAATTTATTCCAATTATAAATAGTAAAAAGCAAATGTTATCTATAATAATCTCAAATGAGATTCAATACAACCTTTCTTACTCTTATAATTATGATCTAATCTCTCTAATTTCCTCCTAATTTATTTCCTCTCAAGTGTAGGGATATATTTATATAGATACACAACCACCTACTTGTATTGATGTTCTCAACTAACTCAACAACCCACTACAATCATTCCCATAACACGCCACTATGTGCCATAATCATTAAATGCACAAGATAATCCCAAGGACTCATAGTACATCATAACATGACATTAAATAATATCTCTTTTCCATAACAACATCCATGCGTAATTAAAGGCATTTAAAGGAATGGCTAAGAAAATGCAATGGTTCCTTCATCCAACTATCATATTACTTTGAAAAAAGTTTTTGCCTCTTGAATACAATGTGCATATGTCACAATTTTTAAAGTCCCACAAGTCACAAAATAAAATTACACTGAAACAAAAAAAATCATGGAACTAGAAATTGCATGCTACCAAAGTCTTTTTTTTATGTCGATTACTTGTGAACCTAGATGTTCCTTCAACACTTTTTCTATAATCTAAAAAATGTGTAAGGTCTCTAAAACCTTGTGTCAAACACGTATTCCTCTATATTCTTCAAATGAGAGGTCAATGGGTCCATTTATAGGTTTCCCAAATCCCCTTGATCCCTACCAATTACTACCAACTTAGCTTCCACCTGCTCATTCTACCAACTATTCATGCATATTCTATCAAATATTCCTTTATCCATGATTGATTACTGACCATCTACTTGATCATTCTCTTGGTGCTTGCCACCTATTGGATATTTCATGTGCATTGGACTACACCTACATATGATCATCCATTATAATGTATTTCAATATTTTCTAGTATAAGTCTATGCATCTCATGCACATAACCTTCTAATTATCGCTTATTATGGTTTCTTTTTATATACAAAATTGAGGATCAACATTAATCATTAGAAAACATGTAAATGCAATTATCAATACCTAGTAAATTTCTCAATCAAACATGTAAGGAGATAGAAGGATCTCAGCTTGTTTAAGAGTTTTAATTGCAAATTAAATTTTCTCATGTATGGATTTGATTAAAGGATGATACCTAAAACATACTTATTTTTTTAGTTGATTGTCATGGCTGTACAAATGGTCCTAGGGGATTTTCATGACTGTAAGAACAATCTTGGGACTTAGCCATAGACTATTGCATGTGAAATACTCTTTTGAGCATGTTCTCTTGTTTCTACTCCTTTGCCTCCTACCCTAATTTTGCACTTTGCAACTCTTGTCTCCTAAAATTTATAAATTTGAGATGGATAATGGTTTGGTATGGGAGTTTGCACATATAGAGTTAGTCGCACGCTAGTGAAATTCCCCTCTAAATTTTTAGAGCCCTAAAGATAATAAAGATACACAAAAAAAAAAAAAAAAAATGCTTCAAGAGTATTCCAACATGAATGCTTATTAAGTATTAGATAAGTGATCAATTGTATTTTATAATACTTGATAATCAAACGAACCTAATCACTTATCTATTTATAGATTATTTGAATTCAAATTTTAGCAGAATTGTGTATATGACTGACTTCTAACCACTATAAATAAGAAAAGTGGAAAAGAACATATGAGACCATTTAATTAATAGAGTGACATAAAAAAACATGCATAAATTATACGAACAATCTTGATGTAATATGACCATAGAAAAAAAGTTTATATACCAAAAATGTACGTACAATTCCTAACATATACTTAAACTGTACAGACAATCTTAACATATTAAAATTATATGAACACTTTTAAGAATCACACTATAAAATCAAAGAATTATCATTAAAAATACATAAAAAAATTTCAAACTTTAAAAAAAGTCATAAGAATATAATAACATCTAATTTAAATTAATCACCCCCTCCAATCCCCCCACACGCACATATACACACATATACCACATGACCAATTTTTTAATTTCTAAAGTTTAAAGTAGCAATCTCAATACTTTGGTCATGCTAGGGACCTCTACAACTTTCCTAGTCTCCGCGGCTCCAAAGTGCCTTAGCTTATGAACTTGATAGTATCAATAATATATTTTTTTATTAAAATGATGTTTTTTATGTCTTTTCTTCTTTCAAATGATTCACCTAGATATGTAATAATTAGCATTAGTGTCTATTCAAGCATATTTATATTAGATTGATACAAATTAATTTATAATTCATTTTTTCTCATTTAATTGTAGTGTAAACTTTGTTTAATTGTAGTGTAAACTTTGTTTTTTAAAAAAAAAATTAAGAAAATTTATTTTCATTTAATTTATATATTATTTAAATTTTGATTTAATAATTAATTTTGAGAATAAATTGTATCTTTTTAATTTATAAAGTGAATTTATGAAATTTTTACAATTCCAAGAATAAAGATGATTCTTTTATAATTAAACTTAATTTTTATATTTTTAAGATTACCAACTTTTAATTATTAATATATAATTTAAATGAGTTTTATAATAAATAACTTATATTTTAATAAGAAAATATAAATTCAAATATATAAAATTATTTTAAGTAGTTTTTTATTTAAATTTTTTTGCATTTAAATTTTAAACTTATTAATATAATAAATAAATATTTAAACTTAAATCTCACCAACTTAAAACTACAATATATATCACCAACTTAAAACTACAATATACATGATATATCATGTTTTAAATACATAAATAATAGAAATAAATATTTTAAATATATATTTAAAAAAATTATAATATATATTTACCACTAACAAATTTACATATTTAAATTAGAGATTTTATATTCTAATTATAAATATAATTTTTGATTGAAGAGGGAATTATTAAAAAAATTAAACTAGTTTTTGTATACTAATATCAAATAAAATAATTTTTTTCAAATTAATGTTATGGACTAAAAAAATTCTATTCAATTCATTGAAATTTATACCTTCCATTATATGTATTAAAAATTTAAAAGATATAAACAATTTATATAAATTTAGATTTAAATTCATCAATAAAAAGTTTACGTATAAGTTAATGTTGAATTAAGTTTGAGTGTTAAACTTTATGATATATATATTAAAATTTGAGAGAGAGACATTTATATATTGAAAAAATTATAAATATATAATTATAAAATATCTCTTAAATATCTGAAATTTTAATTTAATGATCATTGTATTTGACTATAAAATTGTAAAATATCTCTTAAATATCTGAAATTTTAATTCAATGATCATTGTATTTGATTATAATTTTCTCACAATTACTATACAACAATACATTTAAAATAAAAAAATATATTTAAATTTTGATTACTTAAAAAAATAAAAATAAAAAATCATAAATTTATTATAATTTTTTAATACTCCTTTAACCTTATACCAAAATTACTATTTATTTTAATATGTTTTATTTTTCAAATATTTCGAAGGCCACCCCAACAATAATACATACATACAATTTCACTTAAAAAAAAAAAAAACCAAAAACAAAAAACCAGCTAATCATTCATTTAACGGTTATATGGAATAAAAATCTTTTTAAGTGCTTGGTAAAGGCAGCTATGCATACGACACAAATCCGAGAAAAGGCAGACGGTAATCAATAGGTAGTAGACTCCTTTTTGAGAAGCCGTGCAAAACATGATTTATGGGGGGTGTTCTCCTGTCTCTCTGGGGTCTTCCCCATAATCTGAGACAGCACTTCAATATCTGGCTAACATTAGACATGACTTTTTCACTGTAGGCCATCCTTATGTGATGATCCATCTATTTTCAATTTGAAAAAATACAGTGCACCTTTTGTTTCCATGAAAGGTGCACTGTATTTTTTTCAAAAAAAGGTGCACTGTATTTTTTTCAATATCTGGGAGAGAGAAACCATACTACCCATTTGAAATTTATCCTCCATGGGGCCTGGAGCATT
Organism: Torreya grandis; assembly: GCA_037957365.1. Taxonomy (NCBI): domain Eukaryota; kingdom Viridiplantae; phylum Streptophyta; class Pinopsida; order Cupressales; family Taxaceae; genus Torreya; species Torreya grandis. The sequence continues at coordinate 347,765 of JARHVA010004146.1, read as the reverse complement.
TTAAGGAATATGAATATTAAATTATGAAAGGGCAACCCCACAGACATGACTGCCACTATAGACCCACCTATGGCATGAGTTCCTTCCACTAATAACTCAGCACAAGAATTATGGAACTAGATCTTTGAAGCTACCACCACCACCACCACCACCACCCAGCTTTAGATATAAAGGAGAGTGTGAGGTGCTAATAAAAAACAAACTTTGGAGTTTTGAGTAGTAGTCTAGTGAATCAAAGCAGTACCCAAGTAGGGATAGGTCTCCTGCCTACTGTAAAGGAGAACAATTCCATTTTTAAGCTAATGGTACATATAAAAATCATCATTCCCTATCATCTAGGCTAAAGTATCCATATGCGCTGTTGTTTGTATGAGAATCATTTTTATGTCCATGCTGCATGTATACTTGCGTGTAATTGAGAGTAAATGTGTATCTGGATTTGATGGTATTTGGATTTTCATATGATTTGGACCGTGGAAATGATTTAATTTTTCAGTAGGGCTTTTGTTAGGATCTAAAGTATTGTATATCAGTTTTTTAAGCCTTTATTTCCACCTCTTTGATGTCTGTGTCCAGCTTATTTTTTCATTTGTTAAAGCTTTTTTTTTGTTGACAAAGTTGACCACCACCTTGGGGCTTCTTTTGGGCTTCTTTTATCTGCAATAGCTTAGACATTCGCATACAAACCTTATGGGAAAAACAAATACTAAAAGTAAATCAGTGTTTGCAGGTATTATAGCACTGAAAATATTGTTGTGTGTACCAGGCACATCATGGGGAGCAAAATTCATGCGCTGGAGGAAAAGTCCAAGTTGTTGATTATAAGGGCAATCCTGTAGACAAGGCTAAAACTGGTGGCTGGTTACCTGCAGTTTTCATACTAGGTATATAAAATCTAATCATATACGGTACTACATGCAAATAAATGTTTTTGAAATGCACTTTGACTAACTAACCCAGAGGTTTTGCAGGAATTGAGCTATGTGAGCGGTTGACAACTTTGAGCATAGCTGTAAACTTGGTAACATATTTGGTGAACACCATGCACCTTCCCAGCCCACAATCTGCAAATATGGTGACAAACTTCCTAGGGACTTCCTTCATTCTGTGCCTCTTTGGAGGTTTTCTAGCTGATTCCTTCTTGGGAAGATACTTGACAATTGCTGTTTTTGCAACAATTCAATCCCTGGTAGGCTCCTACTTCACTACAATAACATCATAAATTGCTAAAGAGTCTGTTTATGTTTATACCCATGTTAAAAAAATATAACAGAATTGCACTTGTTCTGAAGGTAAGACATTAGGTGCTATTACATGTTTTTTTTTGTTTTTCAGGGCGTAGGCGTTCTGACAACCTCCACTGTACTGCCACAACTGAGTCCTCCTCCCTGCTTTCACAATCAAGATTGCCAAGCTGCAAATGGAATGCAGCTTTCCGTTCTCTCTTTGTCTCTTTATCTTATTGCACTGGGTACCGGAGGGCTGAAATCCAGTGTCTCGGGCTTTGGAGTTGATCAGTTTGATGAAAGTGATGAAAAAGAGAGGCGTCAGATGGGTTACTTCTTTAACAGATTCTTCTTCTGCATTAGTTTAGGATCTCTGCTTGCTGTGACAGTGCTCGTGTATATCCAAGACAATGTGGGAAGAAGCTGGGGGTATGGCATATGTGCATCCTGTATGCTAGCGGCCATCGTCATTTTCCTAGGAGGAACAAAGATGTTTAGATTCAAGAAGACCACAGGAGGAAGCCCACTGACTCAAATTGCTCAAGTTTTTGTAGCAGCTTGGAGGAACAGGAAACTGAAATTGCCTGCAGATGCCAGTCACTTGTATGATGATTCTGACCAAGCATCTCCATCCTACACGAGGATGAGCCACACACATCAGTTCTGGTGAGTGCTACTTCTCTTTCTATGGTTAGATATTTTCTATTGTAACTAGCTTCCATGACTATCAAAATAATTAAATTGCAAAATTATAGTAAATGCGCTACATTCTGGTCATATACAGCACTGTATACTTGAATTACATGAAATCTATGGCAAAGACTATTGAGGGCAGTGGAAGTTTACGAATGGGCCAATTCAGAGCTCCTTTTAAGTGGGCAAGTATCATCGATGACAGAATTGTCATGAATACATTTCTCATCTAATAGCAAAAATGTTTATAAATTATATTAGATATATATAAAGAGTTGAGTCAAGGTACAGATCAGATAAAATGTAATGAAAATTCAGAAATCTCTATCAGAGATCAGTAAAATTCAAAGAACTGATTGACATTGCTTGGAATTCTCACTGCAGGTTTCTGGACGGAGCTGCTATTGTAGACTCATCAATGGAGGAAGCATCCTATGCAAGTCCATGGAGGCTGTGCACGGTGAGAAGAGTAGAAGAGGTGAAGACAATAATAAGGATGACGCCTATATGGGCAACCACAATAATGTTCTGGACCACCTATGCTCAGATGGTGACTTTCTCAGTACAACAAGCCTCAACCATGAAAAGAAACATAGGAACAAACTTTGAGATCCCTGGAGCCTCGTTGACAGCATTCTTTGTGGGTGCAATCCTACTCACACTGGCTTTCTATGACCGGCTAATCATGCCCCTGGCAAGACGTTGGACAGGCAGCCAAGGAGGTTTCACAACCCTCCAGAGAATTGGGTTTGGGTTGGGCTTATCATCTATAGCAATGGCTGCTGCAGCGATTACAGAGATCAAGCGTCTGAAGGTGGCAAAAGATCATGGTCTTTGGGATAAACCAAATTCCATTGTCCCCATGTGTGTATTTTACCTCATTCCACAGTTTTTCTTGGTTGGTGCAGGAGAAGCCTTTGTATACACAGGGCAATTGGATTTCTTCATTAGAGAATCCCCTGATGGCATGAAGACAATGAGCACTGGTGTTTTCTTGAGCACATTAGCCCTCGGATTCTTCCTTAGCAGCCTCCTGGTATCTATTGTGAATCATGTGACCGGAAATGGTTCTAATCAGGGGTGGCTGTCTAATAATTTGAATAGAGGAAGGCTAGACAATTTCTACTGGCTGGTTGCACTCATGTGTCTACTCAACTTCATCATATACTTGATATTTGCACGGTGGTACACTTACAAGGAAACCAGGAATCTCACTGGAGGAAGAACATCTACTGATAGTGATGATGGTGAGACTTGTGGGTTGCAGTTGGCAAAGTCCACACCTCCAGATGAAAAGGAGGATACACTTGCAGTCACAACTTTGAAAGACAGTACATAGAATGTATTCAACAGTGTGATCCAAATGATGTTTCCAGTGCCAAAATCTATAGATTCTTAAGTGTAATAATAATATATTATTTCCATGTAGTCACTATGCCATGGTCCACCATGCTCTAGGGAGCTGCAAATAGTGGGTGAATTTTGATGAAAAAGTCTGATAAATCAATCTCTGTGCAATAGAAGTCCTTGTTGTTAGGGAGCTAGAGTTACCCCAAGGAATTTAGTTATCTATTGATCCTTCTCAAACTATGGGTGGTCTTTTTAGTGTTTCTATGACGAAAACCCATTTCTCCATAAGTCTTATTATGTGTAGCTCAGTAGATGTTACTGGTAAAAACAAAGTGGTTGTATACTGGGCGGTATTTTCCAATTCCTACATGTATTTTACTGGTGATATGTACGATATATATAAAGGTCAAGAGTGTCCACTGAAGGATGAGATGAGATAATTTTATTTTATTTTATTTAAATTAATTTAATTTAGATAAATATGTGCAAAAAAAGATATTTAAAGGTCAATAATGTTCACTGAAGGAAGGATTATATATATATATATATATAATTTAAATTAATTTAATTTAAATACTAATATCTATTGTTATCTAGAAAGGTTAATAAAAAATCCTTCCTACATTAGTAAAGGGATATAAAGTTATGGAAGAAAAATAAGTTTTAATGAAAAAATAAGAAGTAACATATTGTATCTTTGAAAACTTGAAGTTGTGTTGAGTAATTACTTGTTGATGTGGGTTTTATAAACACCAAAGTTTTTTATAGGATATACCCTCTCGTTTCATGATTGGTGAGGATTCAATCCAAGGTATGAATTATAGGTATCAGTTTTATAAACAATCATGTAGTGGAATAGTGGTGAGTGTAGTAGTTGATTACATTAGATGATTTGGATGTGACTTGCATGTAACGTTTAACCTAAAGTTGAAAGAGCTAACCTACGATGAGTATATGGACCTAAATTAAGGTGGATTTGATAAAAAAAGACAAAAAGAGGAAAGGGTAAGGCAGAAAAAAAGGCTATATAATTTAACTGAAGATTAGATCCTTTCAAGTTGACTAACTGTGATAAGACCAGACACCTATCACTGACTAATGTCTATTGTAAGTTTGCTGCCAACACAGAACACAACAAACACAGTGAAGAGTCCAAGGAATCAATTACAATATAATTCAATGACTGTAACCAAAGATATTGTTAGTATTGAATTACCGAGCATAATCACTCTACTAAGAAGGTAAGAGTATGATCTAAAATCAAAAGACTGAAATGACTAACACATAGTTCAATACAATCATTGAAATAAAACATATGCATAAGACTTCATGCAATATGTTAACTTAATGGCAACTTTTCAAGAAAATACACAAATTTGGAAGAGAAAGAAAATTTAAACAAACTCATAGAACATTTGCAGAAAATATTCTTTATTAGCATTAATTGTCAAAAATCTCCTCTATTTACAACAAATGTGACTCAAACATATATATCTTTGGATGGGCACCGCCTCATCTTCAAAGCTCATTGTATTATTACAAAATTGAATAGCTCAAGGTCTATCTTTGGAACTTGCATTTACATAAGATGCCAAAAATATATATAAATAATATGCCAAAATTAGACTCAAAGGGTCACTTTACCAAGTTTGAGTGGCACTGCTAGTGACAACTAGGCTTGAACTAGCCAAAACTCAAGTTGAAATCGTTTGTGCAGTTGGACTGGGAACATGGGTTGTTGTCATAGATGGGATTATAGTTGTTATTGTGGTGGGACTGGTCTGAACATGCACGAGAGCTGAACTAGAGTCAATATAATAGTATACAGGTCCCACTGAGGTATGCACCAATGTATATACTAGAGCAGTAGAACTAGTCATAGATGGTTGTTTTGAAGATGAGGCCTTTCCTTGCTACCAGCTGTCTTTGTTGTTGCCTTTGTTGTTGTTTACTTTTCCTTAAGCATGTTGACAAATCTAAAGCAATGGTGTTCAAATTTATGATTGGCATTTTAAACAATATGGGCATTTTATCCAGTAGCTTTTTATGTAAACTTAATGAAACTTTGAAGCAATCAGTTTGATCTTGGGATTTATCAAGATTTCATTTTGAAAATGTAATCATTTGAACAATCTAATCACCACCTCTAGGAGGAATGCAATCAACTCTTGGAGCTACCAATTGCCTTTGTTGTTGCCTCTATTGTTGCTTATTTTTCCTTAAGCATGTAGAAAAATTTGAATCAATGGTGTTAAAATTTATGATTAGAATTTTAAACAATATGGGCATTTTATCTAGTAGCTTTTTATTCACACTTAATGAAACTTTGAAGGAATCAATAAGATCTGAGGATTCATCAAGTTTTCCTTTTACAAATGTAATCAACTGAATAATCTAATTGTGAACAAGGAATACATAGAGGTGAGGTTAGTCTAGTGTTAATCCAATAAAACAAAATCAAAATAACACTCTAAAAACTTAACACCTCTAGCCTAGACACTAGGGAGAGCATAGATAACATGCATATAAATGAAAACACAACTAGAAATAAAAGAAATCATTCTTTACCTTCCTTGTAGTAGCTCCAAATGGCTTGTTGAAGTGGTTTGCTCAATTTTGTGCATCAAGAAGTCTTTATCAATGAAGCTCCATTTACTCCTTTTCTCCTTGGCACCTTGGCTTGGCTATCTAGTTTATGGATTTATCATAGAAGAACTTATGAGGGAAATCCTACATAATAACACTACACTATCATAGCTTGTTGATCAATATGTATGACCTTATATTTATAGCCTCCAAAGTTAACTCATCCAAGGTGAGTTAAGGTTGAGTTTAAATATGGAACGAGTTCAAACTAACCCTAGGTGAGTTGAGGCTAATTCCAGTTGAATTAAAATTTGTCATGTAATTATGGTTTTCAATTAATAGGCATGACTCTCAAATTAGATATATTGAGATATTTTGGAAGAGTTTGACAACTCATAAATGCAATGATGAAAAGGCTTGATATTTTAGATTTTGAAATTTCTATATTTAGATATTCATTGATTATCAATGGATAATTTAACTAAGTATTTAATCTAGTTTAATTAGTTGATTAATTTTGATTAGCATTTTAGCTCTTTTAAGAATTATTCAAGTGCCCTGCTTAATGGGTCTATAGGCCAAACTATTAGTTGTTAGGTTACAAGGTGACTGAAGATGAATATGTAAGAGGTTATTGTTGTGTACAGTATAATATTCCAAAAAGGGATGCCTCAACATGATTCTGAGCATTGATAAATGATGCTTAGATGAATTTGGGACATTTTGTGATTTCTAGGCTTAATTTGTAATGTTTGGTAAGAATCAGTATAAAGTCTGGTTGGAACCCAGTTGTGCCCAGAATGGGGTGGCAAATTTGGGAAGGCATTACAAGCTATAGGAACAGTAACATCTTATCAAATAATGAAAAGGTCATATATGCCTAATGCCCCAAATTATGATGGATGAGCCTTGGATGCCCCATCGAGGGAGTGATCAGTAAAGAAGGTTAGTGATCGGTCCCTCAAAAGAAGGAACATGATGGGAACCAAAGGTAAAGGAGGGTGAAAAAGATTAATTTTTTCAAAGGTGGTTATAATCAATTGCATATTGAGATGCCCCAGTTGGGTAGATAAAAAAATATGATGTACCCAAAGACAGTTATAATCATCAGCATAGCAAGGTAAAAAGATAATGATTTTTTGAAAGTCAGTTATAATCATTAACATTTTGATAGATTAAAACACAACGATTTGCCCAAAGGTAGTTATAATCATTGGCATGACAATATGGAATAATACAGACAATTGGAAGAGGGGGCTTACGTACTGAATCTATAGTCATGGAGTAAGAGTAAGTCGGTACAGAGGAAAAATATGATTTTGGGCCACTTACTAGTATGGAGATGAACATCTAAACTAGCAAGGATTAAAATTCATTCGTGAGTTAATTATTTTGTATTTGGAAAATGATTTGGATATTTCAAGAATTTTTTAGGTAACCAAAGATAAGTATTGCATCATCATTACTTGTAATATTTTTGGAGCTCATTTTTGATGTAGCATGTGATGGTATGCATCATGATATAAAACACCATGATAATGTAACCAGAATATGCATAAGGACTGACATGCGATCTAATAAATAAGTGAAAATAATGTACTAATGATAAAAACCATGATGATAATATTGACATATAAATATGGATGGACTTAAGTATAATGCACAAGGAATCACCCAATGAATGCATGTATACTAAGTCAAGGCACAACAAATAAAGTAAAAAAAGAGGCGAACAGACAAACACAAAAAAACATAACAAAACAACAAGAAACAAAAAGAAAGAAAAAAATAAAATAAGAAGAACAAAATGAATAAACCCAAACAATGGTTAATCACCATGTTAGTGAAAATAAAAAACAAATTGTTCATGCATATGTAATAGATGTGTTACTCTTGGAGATAGGCTAACCCCTAAACTAGATAGTAATGACATAGGTATTACAACATAAGAATAATGGCATAAGGTTTCCCCTAAGTTATAGAGAAGTAACGACACAAACAAGATGATGAACATTTCCCCTAAGCTATAGGAGAAAATGATACAAACAAATGAAATAGGGGGAATAGAAGAAAAAAAAGGGGTAGTCGAGCTAACTCCAAATGCACTAGGCAAATGGATATTTCCTACATAATTATATGGATGCAAGATCCAACATGAACTTTAGGCCAAATGTAGTTCTCCTAGGATATGGGACAGAAGAAAATGACGATCAAGAAAAATATGATCGTATCTTAAAGGAATATAGGAATGGTCTCGTAAAATGGTGAGTACATTTAAATAAAGAGCACTCACAAAATGATGAAAGCATAAGATGAGGCGTATCCATCATTAATGTATCAAAGTCAAATACATAATGCACATAATATAAACTTACAAAACAATGAGAGTGTAAGGCTTAGGGCTAGTAAGGTTGGGGAAACTAAATGACAAGTGGTTTCATGTGAAATAGCGAGGAGTTCCATAATACTTAAGACAAAGAAGTGGTCAAAAATAAATGATTTTGTGATTTGCAGGGTTTGGAAGATCATATGAAAATGTTTTTAGAAATTTCTATGCATCTTAACTCGATCAAGAATTATGAGATACTAAATGGTCCAACTGTTGAGCACGGGATATATATTTTACTGAATCAAATTATTTTTTCTTTAACCACTTAATCATACATTCAAGATATGCAATAAAATTGAAAGCAATAACATGCACCACATAATAGAGAGAGAGACACACCAGATTTTAACATGGAAACCCAAAGTGGGAAAAACCACAGAGAATAATCTCAAGTATATAAATGAGCACCAACTCAAGTTTACAAAGTTCACAAGAGCCAACTTGCAGAAGCACCAACCCCTTTGTTGAGCACCAACACAGTAATGATTTGTCAGCATCAACCCACAAAAGCACCAACTCCTTTGTGTATAAAACACCACTATCTCTTAATGTTGCTTTCTCAACAAATGATAGCACACTACTATATCTCTTCTCTTTTCTATGCTCTCCTATGCTCTTCTCAGCTAGATAAAATCATTCACTTCCCTATCTCTAAATGGCTTCCCAAGCCTCCTTTTATAGCTTTTCAAATGACCTTTGGCATTCACCCTTTGAGACCTTTCAATTCACATAGAAAATGGCACCAAACTTACATGACCCTTCAAATCCTTTCTTTGTCTTTACTTGGTGACTCCGAATTCCTCAAGGTGACTATTCATGTAAAAATTCATTCTTTCCCTCTTTTGTCTTTATTGATGACTCTTCAGATTCCTCAAGGTGACCCTTCATGGAGAAATGTGTCCTTTTCCTCTTTTGTCTTTAGTGATGACTCTTCGACTTCCTCATGGGCCCTCTTTTATTTTTATGCAACCAAAATTATATTCATTAATATTTAATTAATATTAACACACTTTTAGCCAAGATATAAACATTTAAAAACACCTTTAGACATTGAATGCTAATTTGACATTAATGACAATATTTCCAACAATCTCCCCCTTTGTCTTTGATGGAAACCTGAAACTGTCACCAATTGTAAAAACATGTACTGCACATGCCAACCTAAAACTGAGACCTATAAACTGAACCAACTAAAAATATATATTAACTCCCCCTTACTGTAGCATCTTGTTTCTTGAATCTATTCCTGTACCTGTTCCCTATACCTATTTTTGCACTTGTTTCCTGTACCTATTTCCTATAGCTTACACTTATCTCCCCCTCAACTAATATACAAAATAATCTTTCAACTCACCTTCTTGTCATGCAACATAACCAAGACCCAACATCATCCACCATGCTTCAATTTTTCTTAAAAGTGTCTCCTTGAAGCCTAGAAGAGACACCCCACACAAAGGGTCATAGAACAAAATCTTAGGAGATTCTCACATCTCCTCTATTACTTCCTTGATCTTCTTGTGTCTTTATTTTAGAATCCGTTTAAGCATGTCTGACTTACTTGAATTACTAACCTCAACATTCATGATGTTTTTCATCTTCTCAACTCTTGCAATTGTCTTATCTTGACAAGGCTCATATTCAAATGTAACAAGAGATTCTTCATAGTCCTTCCTATCTGATTCTTTATCCACTGTAGCAAGTAATTTATTCTCACTCTTAAACTCAACGTGATCAAATTTTACTATCTTAGGTCTCCAAACCTAAATTTTGCTCTTCTCATACCTTTTAGAGGCTATGTATCCTTTGACATACCTTGAAGATCTCTTTTCTCTATTTGTACATAATTTAACAATATGGCCAACCTTATGACAACAAAAGCAAACAATATTTCTCATACCTTTTGCTTGAATGTGACTGAGATCTGCCTTTGATTGATTGCTTCTCCTCATATAGTCTCTTTCCCTATGACCAACATGATGACAAACAAAACAATGGCCACAAAAAGAATTTGAAAACCTGAAAGCATTGGGTTGCCTGATTGGACTCTTCAATTTGCCTTCAAAACTTGCATCCTTCTTACCTTGGACTGATATTTCATGATCTTTCTCATCCTAGATTATGAGCCTCTCACGCTTATCCTTCAAATAACCTAACTCAACCTTCAAATGATTACACTCTTCTTCTCTTGATTTTAAACTTGAATTTGTAACCTCTAGCCGATTCTTAAGATCTTGAATAAACATCTTATCTTATTTTATATCTATAGCCAACTTAGAATCCAAGATACACACCTGGTCCTTAAGAGCCTCGACCGCATATTTTAACTATTGATTCTCCTTCTTTAGCTGCTTGGCCATTTTGTGCTTTCCTTGATCTACCTTCAAACTGTTAAACTCTTTCTAAAGGAATCTACTCTAATACTAATTGTTAAGCACGGGATATATGATTTACTTAATCAAATTCATTTTGCTTTAACCACTTAATCATACATTCAAGATATGCAATAAAACTAAAAGCAATAACATGCACCACATAATAGAGAGAGACACACCAGATTTTAACATGGAAACCCAAAGTGGGAAAAACCATGGAAAATAATCTCAAGTATATAAATGAGCACTAACTCTAGTTTACAAAGTTTGAAAGCACCAACCCCTTTATTGAGCATCAACACAATAATGATTTTTGAGTACCAACCCACAGGAGCACCAACCCCTTTGTGTATCAAACACCACTATCTCTCAATGTTGCTTTCTCAATAAATGATAGCACACTACTATATCTCTTCTCTTTTCTCTTCTCTCCTTTGCTCTTCTCAGATAGATACAATCATTCACTTCCATATCTCTAAATGGATTACCAAGCCTCTTTTTATAGCTTTCCAAATGACCTTTGGCATTCACCCTTTGAGACCTTTCAATTCAAATAGAAAATAGCACCAAACTTACAAGACCCTTCGAATCCTTTCTTTGTCTTTACCTAGTAACTCTTTGAATTCCTCAAGGTGACTATTCATGGGAAAATGCATCCTTTCCCTCTTTTGTCTTTAGTGATGACTCTTTGGATTCCTCAAGGTGACCCTTCATGGAGAAATGCATCCTTTTCCTCTTTTGTCTTTAGTGATGACTCTTCGACTTCCTCATGGGCCCTCTTTTGTCTTTATGCAACCAAAAATATATTTGTTAATATTTAATTAATATTAACACACTTTTAGCCAAGATATAAAAATTAAAAACACCTTTATACATTAAATACTAATTTAACATCAATGATAATATTTGCAACACCAACTTGCAAAATGGTGAGATTGTTCAAACTTAAAATGCTCACAAAATGGTGAGAGCATGGCAAAGGGGTGACTGAGATGACCTCCACATGAATTGAGTATTATCTACATAGTCTCATTATGAACTCAAGTCACTATAGCTCTACCTTATAGTGAAGGATTCAACTAGGTAGAATCAAGTTCATGAATTAGGAAAATGGCATGGTATGACATAGGAATGACAAGGTGATATTGTAATGTATGATAAAGGTGTTCTTCCTAATTTACCTATAGGTGGTTATAATTAGGTAATAATGGCATATGTTAATGATACTAATTTTTTCAAAGGCAATTATAATTAGTAACATAGAGTGGGACACTGATTTTCTCAAAGGCAGTTATAATCAGTAACACTCGTATGAAACAAAATAATAAATGAAGGATGAAACTACCAAACCATTGTCATACTGGTCCAAGATACTGAATTTGTCTAGAATTATTGAATCAACTACTAAAATTAGGTCTGAATCCTTTCACTAAAGGTGCCTGAAGAACCAATGGAATGCAACCAAGGTCAAAGGGGTTGGGAGGGAGGGTAAAAATAACTTTGGTCAATAGGGAAGGTATGGTAGAATGGTATAAGGTATGGTATAAACAAGATGATGATATGATATAATGTAAATATGCCTCATAGACAATACTCTAGGTCTCTCAAGTGAAATAACATTTGAGATGCATTATGTTCATCGAATCATCAAGTAAAAAAATTGGGTGATGGGATATATTTGTGGATAATACTAACACTAAATGGTCACATGGTGAAGAAGAGCGTAATAAATTTATAAAACATTTAAATGACAAGAATGTTAATATCCAATTCACAATGAAAAAATAAATGAATAATAGACTCCCTTTCCTGGATGTCATGATCGCCAAGAAACAAGATGGTTCCCTCTCCTATGAGGTGTATAGAAAATTAACTCATACGGATTTATATCTTAAAGCTGATTTTCATCATCACCCTCACCAAAAGGATATGGTTCTAGAATCATTAGCTACTAGGGTTAAAAAATTTCCGATTTTGAACACGTTAAGAAAGAAAAAGAATATCTCACTAGTGTTCTTACTTCAAATGGTTATAATAAATGGGAAATCAAGAAATATCTTTATAGGGTTAAAAAGAAAAAACCAAAAGACATGAATGATAATAAGAATATTTAAAGAATTACCATTCCTTTTGTTAAAGGGATTTTGGAAAAAAATGCTAGAATTGTAAATAAGGTTGGGATTCAAACCACTTTTAAACCACTTATCACTCTTCATATGTACCTCAATCATACTAAAGATTTGATTAACTTGAATTATAAAAAAGGTGTTTATGTGGTTCCTTGTTCATGTGGTAAACCATATATTGGAGAAATTGGTCAATCCCTACAAATGAGATTAAAAGAACATACAAATGACATTAACAGATTGCATATTGATTCCTCTTCCTTAGCTAAACATTCCCTAAATAGTAAACACTAAATCAACATTAATGAAGCAAAATTGATTGTTAATGAAGATAATTATTGGAAACAAAAAATTAGAGAAACTATCAAAATTGAAAAAAGACTAGATAACCTCAATAGAGATAATAGAATTTGCACTGGTAGCTCATGGAAACCTATTTTAAATCATATTAAAGATAGGTGAAAAAATTATTTGTCTTTATTCCATTTATCTTTTGGGGTGGCCAACCTTCTCCATGTTTTGGTGTTTTTGAAAATTATTTATGTGGGGTTGATTTGGGCTATTTAATCCATGGAATAACATTTAATTTTATGCTTTATTTCCATAAAGATGAGTACACATTTAGTACTCAAAACATCAGATAATAATTTTACTCACATGATGAATCCCAAAATCCTTTTTTCAAAAAGTTCATCTTCATCTAGTGTAGCAAGCTTGTATACTCTAAAGCCATAATTTGCAGCAATAATATATGGAAATATCTAATTGGGTTTAAACTTGCCCTTATTATTCTTCTCAGTCATGGTGTTCTTTGAGAACAACATCCCCAAGCTCAAACTCTTTATGTTTAACTTATCGGTTATATTGGCCATGAAGTTTGTTCTAGTATGCATGAAGGCTATTGACAATGGCCATGCATTTTTCATCAAGTAACTCTAGATCTTGTAGGTGATCTAATATATAATATTTATCATTTAAGACCTGATTCAATGAGATATGTATATAAGGTAACTCTACATCAATGGGAAGAATGGCTTCAATGCCATAAACTAGGGAATATGGAGTGGCTCGAGTTAGAGTATGGTAATTAATGTTGTACGCTTAAAGGGCACAAAATATTTGGAGGTGCCAATCATGGCCAACATCATTGAAAATATTTTTAAGGATGTTGAAAATGGTTTTATTGGATGCCTCTACTTAGCCATTACTTATTGAGTGATATTGTACGAGAAAAAAAATGTTTTGACATCCTTGTTTTTAAACAATTTATCATTATCAGATATAATGTCAGATGGAATACCATAGCAACATATGATATGATTGAATATGAATTTGGAAATTTGTTTTATAGTCATGTAAGTGAGGGGTATAACTTCAGCCCACTTAGTGAAATATTCGATAGCAATAAGATGTGTTTATGACCATCAAATAAGGTAAGGTTAATCTTCTTGATGAGATTGAGTCCCCATGTTGCAAATGACCATGGTGTAAACATTAGTTTTAGTGTTTTATCCAAGTCATGAATCATATTTACATGATTTTGACACTTATCACACCTTTTGACATAAACAACTGCATTTACTTCCATAGTTGGCCAATAGTAATCAATATGTAGGAGTTTTTTGGTAGGATTCTTCCATTGGTATGGGCTCCACATACTCCTTCATGAAATTTTTGTAACACTAATGTTGCTTCTACAAAAATTAAAGAATGAATCAAAGTTACATCAAAGTTGTGGTGATAAAGGGTTGGGTCAAGTAAGGTATAACGTGAGGCTTGATGGGTAAAGGCCTTTAGTTCTATATGTTATAGGTCTTATGGCATGATATGGTCATGAAGACAAGTAAATAATTCTAGATACATATAGATTTAGGACCAATAATATCACATATCATTATGATAGTTAAAGGTTCATGAGCAGGCACTAAAATATTTTCAATGAGGAATTAATATTCTTCTGCCTTGTCTACGTGACAAATCAAAGAACCAATGGTGGCCATGGAATCCATTATCTTGTTACTAGCCCTTGGTATGTGTTCAAACTATATGTTGGTAATCTACTATTTAAAAACATTGATCATGGATTTATATGGGACCATATTGTCATCTTTGGTTTGAAAGTGGTCTATACCCTAGTTGATGATTAATTGAGAATCATCATAAACTATGAGATGCTAAATATTCCATTGTATTTCTTGATGAATCCCTATAATGAGTAATTCATATTCAACCATGTTGTTAATACATGAAAAGTTGATACAGAGTGATTTAGGGATAATATTACCTTATGGTGTAATAATTAATAGGCCTGCCCTCGATCCATGTGATGTGAATGATCCATCATAATACAACTTCTAGTGCTACTCCTCAGAAGGTGTTTCAATGATGGTCATGATGGACTCATCTAGGAAATGAAAAGTGAGGGGTTCGGTATCTATAAGGGGAGATTCAACAAACTGATTGATAAGTACTTATCCCTTTATAGATTTTTATTTGACATAATCAATTTTAAAATTGCTCAAAAGTATGATCCATTTAGTCATGCAGCCTTGTAAAGATATTTTAGATAGTAGACACTTAAGTAGATCTACTTTAGAAATAACTATGATCTTATTGTTAAGCATATAATGTTGTAGCTTTTGGGTTGAAAAAACCATAGCTAAAGTAGCTTTTTATATGGGCATATAGTTGTGTTCATACGTAAATAGTGTATGGCTTAGATTGTACATGACATGTTCTTTTCCATTGTCATCATGCTGAGTTAAAAGTGCCCCTAGAGATTTGTCTGTGGTAGATAGGTATAGTAGAAATGACTTTCCTAACATTAGAAGTAACAAAATAGGTGGATTAGCAAGATATTCCTTTAGGTGTTGGAAGGCTTTCTAGCATTCTTCATCTAAATGAAATGTGACACCCTTCTTTAGTAGGTGTGTAAATGGATGGTATTTGTCAGCTAATTATGAAATGAAGCATTTGGTAGACTGAATCTTGCCCTACAAACTATGAAGATGCTTTAAATTAGAAGGTGACAACATCTTGATAATGGCTTGTATTTTGGTAGGATGGACTTCAATGCCTCGATGGGAGATGATGAAGCATACCAATTTGCCTCAAGTGACACCAAAGACACACTTCTTGGGATTGAGTCTAACTTTGTATTTATGAAGCCTATCAAATATACTTCATAATATGGATGGATGATCAACATGGGTCTTTGATTTACCCAATATGTCATTGACATAGTCTTCAACAATGTCATGCATCATATCATGAAATATGATGGTCATATATTTTTGGTGTGTGGCCCCAACATTCTTGAGGCTGGATGACATAACGTGATAAAAAAATCTACCTAAGGAGTGGTGAAAGTTATCTTATCTTATTCTTTTGGTGTGATATCAATTTGGTTATATCCTAAAAATCCATCTGTAAGTGAAAACATTTCATACCCTATATGGTGTCAACTATCAAGTCAATATTTGGAAGATGAAAGTTGTCCTTGGGGCAAGCCTTGTTTATATCTCTAAAATTAGTGTAGACTATAATTCCTTATAGATTCTTACTAATAGGGACAACATTTGAGATCCACTCTAAATAGTCGATTGGTCAGATGTATATAACTTCTAAGTATCAATACAACAATGCAAGGATTCATCTTGCATAATTTATGCTTCACATGTTTGGCATCAGGATGTAAAACAAGGTAGTGTACAACCAAGGTAGTGTACAACCAAGGTAGGGTCCAAACCTAGCATGTTTGAATAGGCCCAAGCAAAGATGTCAAAAATTTCCCTCAAAAGGGATGTAAAATTTTCACATTCCTCCTCACTGAGGGATGTACCTAATTTGATCCATTTTAAGTCATTTGGAGTCTTGATTTTGACTTTCATAGTATCTTCTACAAGGAGAATTGAGCCATCTTCCAAAATGGTTGGAAATGATTTGAATTAGCCTATAACTATAAAGTCCTACTGTTGGAATAGTTCTTTAAGCTCTCCTAAACAAAAGGAATTGGAATCATCAAATGGAAAGGATGGCCATGTTACAAATACTATTAGAAATTCCTAGGTAATTCAATCAAAGGCATGTTGTTTTGTATAATTGAACTCGAACTCAAGAGAAAGTTCATAGTTGGTGGTCTTTAGAGCTTCATTTAAAGAAACATGAACACCCTCATCTAATGGAACCTAAAACAAGTTTTCACCAAAAGACTAGCCTTTCTCTTTACTTTTAACCTGGTCAAAAAGCACCTCAAAGAGGTTTTCACTTTGGCACCTTAATGTTTTATTATATTTTTTTGGCTAAGAATGTTCACTCATTCTTCAAAATACGCTGTAGGATCTAGTTTGATAGAGAACCCTTGTTTGCGGTCTCCCAATATAACATTGTCTCTTAAGCCAAGAAAATTTCAAAAGGACTCATCATTCTCAAACTCATCTACATGCACTGTGGATTCTTGTTGGTCCTAGGTTATAAGTTGAGGGTGATAAAGAGGAAATGGGTTATGTTAGATTATTAGGGTGATGGTACAAATTGTATATGGGTCAAACAAGGTGGTATTAGTAAGGTCTTCATAAATACTATGATCAAACTCTACTTCACTTTCAACATCATCTTCAATAGACATTGGCATTGGAACACGACTAAGATACATGGGGTCACCCCCAGGTAGATTGAATCCTAGACCATAAGTTCCTTTGTACTGAGTTATAGAAATTGGCTCAAGAGTACCTTATTGATTTGGCTTGAGGACTCCTCCTTCATTAGCTTGGTTCTCTATGATCTTGTTAGGGATAGGATATTTGAAATTTTTGTAGCAATTAAATTTTTTTCATTGTATAACCAAGATTCATCATTGGTAAGTGGGTCCTCTTCTTGGCCAGTGTTCGATGTGAAAATGATAGGCACCAGACTATGAATATTGCCTTTTTCTTTTCCTTTTCATTCCATGTAAGATGGTTTAAGTTTAGGTCTTCCATGGGACTTGGGGTTCTATGGAAGCTTGGCAATGTGAAATGTGTCGTGGGTCAAGTACTTTCCTACGTTGTTGGTAGAGATGGTAAAATGATTAGACATTCCAAGAGGAGGCATATATGAAGATGAACCAAGATTATTTGGGTCTATAAAAATTGACTTGAGAATTTTGAAAAGTATTTATTTGACTTTATCCTTTTTAGAACATGATTTAAGCCAAAGTGTTAGTTGTAACTTTCATACTCAGTCTCCAAATGTTTACAATGTTCATAGTGTTGCAAGTCTCCATTGATAGTGACCTACATGCCTAAGTACGAGAACTTGAGACACTGGTGTAATGTTAAAGGTATTTCACAAATTTAATGTATCCAAGGTCTACTCAAGAGAAAATTTTAAGATAGGTCGAGGTCCAACACATGTCAGAGTGTATCATGGGTCAAGGGCCTGATGATAATTATTAAACTTATGGTGTCTTGTGATTCCATTCTTCATTATTGTAGGCCTTGATAATAATTGTTTCTATATGTAGATCAACTTTTGTATACCTAAGATGTTTAATGAGATTCAAAGACATGATATTCAGGTTCGATCCATTATCTATGAGGGCACATTTGACTTTGTGCCACGTGATGACAACTTTAATGTATAAGATATTTTTATGGAGAGGGCCAAGGGATAACATATCACTTTGGTCAAAGGTTAGATATTGACCTAGGTCTAAATTCCCAACCCAAGCTTAGAATTTATTTGGGGTTATGTCATTGGGAACTTGGGATTGGCCTAAGAGTTATGTTAATATGTTATTTTATATATTAGATGTATATAAAAAATCTAAAATAGAGATTTATGTGGGCGTCTTTTAAAGTTATTCCACAATATCATATGGCTTTTACTTAACAGAGTAAAATGTCTTGTTTGTAGCCAACCCAATGGGTTGGATTGGTTCATTGGCAGGAGGTTTTGGTCCTGGAATGGTAATCTTGGATTGTCAAGTTGTGACTACATAATTAGGATTAGATATAGGACTGTTGTTTCTAGAAAACAATGATGGAGAGGGGCCATATAGGATAAGTCTCAATTGATGGTACACTTGGTATGGTTATTGGGTAATGATGAGTTATTAAGATAAGGTCTAAAAATTACTAATTTTTAGTTGTTATTGTGCTTAGTTGTGGTCCCAAGTCAAGGAAGGATTACTAAAATAGGTAGGTTGATTGGATTTATTTGGCAATGGTCTTGGTCTATTAGCACTTGGTCTAGGATTAATGGTGATGGTTGAAATGTGACCTCCCATAATATGACCTAAAACTTTGTTGTAGTCATGTGTAACTGCATGGTAAGTCTATTGGTTATTGGAATCACTTTGGCCTTGGTTCTTCCCATTTGATTAACATTATTATTGTTGTTTCTAATATTTTTGTTGTTATTTTGGCTTTTGTTGTTTATTTTTATTGTTATTATGTTGAGGAAAAGAGTTTTGGTAGATACCCAAGTTCTGATTGGATGTAGATGCATTATTATCTAATGTAATCTCCCCATTTTCTAACATATTTTTGATGAGGTATTTTATGTTCACACAACATAGTAGATTATGTCCATGAAAATGATGGTATTTACAAAACTCATGCTCTTTGGTACCAATCTTGATACAAAATACCCTCAGGATAATGCTTCAAAATTAGCCAACTAATCATGTTAGCTATGGATAGCTTGAGAAAAACTACTTCTATTGGCTGAACAAGGTCATTAGATACTCAAAGAGTGTGTTTCATTCATGGAGGAGGATTTTTCAAATGTGGTTGTTGCAATGATCATGGAGCTAGTGGAGGTTACTATGAAGGTTATGCTTGTTGAATAGGCTATAGATCAACTTTACCTATACCTGTACACCATCTAGTTTGTTCCCTTGGCTCTGTATCCCTCTTCAAAGTCACTCTTGAAGACCAACCACCACAAAACCTATAGTGCAAAACCTGTCATCCAAATCACCTGCCACATCCACATCTACAAACCATGTAGAAAATAACTTGAACCTGCATAGCATGTGCACCTGTTGCTGGTCCCTCTAAGAATCCACTGAACTACCCTCCAATGCTTCTTTCCCAGATTGGCTTTAAACTTGTGACAACTCCCACTGCTTGGGAAAACTCAGGTCTAGTACATACCATGCACTTAACCTCATTATGTGAATCAAGACACTGTTCTGTGAACTGTCCAACCATCAACGTGCTAACCAGTCTCACACAATCATCTTGAAACAAAGTCAACATGTGACCTTCCATGTCCCTAGAACACACTCATGCCAAAGAACCTTGCTGCTCCTAGATTCTCCATGACATCCCTCTGAACTAGCTTTACCTTTAGTTCAGCAATACCTATATATGTAACCCTGCAATAAGCACATCATACAGTAATAGGATAATGTAGATAATATTATCCAACCTGGTAAAGAGAAACACGATGATCAAACCTCCATTACCCTACAGCTTATACAAGACCATATACCCTGATCTTCCATCTCACATATTCAGTTCTACTCTTCTTCATCCTGAACATCCATTTGTCTCTCAGTGCTTACTTCCAGCTGGCAACTTCACCCAAAACTCCTGTTTGGTTCTTCTCAAAGGAATTACATCCTCCATCCATGCCAAGCTCCCATTATTTCCTGGATCTACCTGTTTTACTTCTTTAACAACTTCCTGGTTCTTTACCATAAGTGAGAAACAAGTAGTGTAAAGAAGGGAAATGATGAATTTGAGGCTTACATACCCTTTAAGTCCTCCATATGGGCACTTGAGACTCCTTGACAGCTTGCTATCCACCCAAAATTTGTCTCAGTGACCGATGCTAGTCACATTCCAGTCTGCACCCTATCGATGTCGGTTCCCTGCGACTGCCCCATCACCGATGTCGGTTTTCACTTTGCCGATGCTGGTGTTTATCTGCCCCGAGTCACCAACGTCAGTCTGCACATAGCTGATGTCTGTCCCTGTCTGGACACCAATGCCAATTTTCCTGTCGACGTCAGTCTCTGTGTTTTGCTTGTGAGAACTGACTTCTTCCCATGAGCTCCTTTTGGATCAAACCCTTGTCCAAACCACCTTTGCTCTGCTCAAAATTCAGCCCCTGTGACTGATCTCTGTCCTTCATCTCCTCCATAAACACCAAGGCTTCTTTGTTCCTGTCAAAAGCATCAAATTTCCTTTTTTTGCAATGAACTCTATCTATGCTTTCCAAATCTGAACACATAACTTTTGAATCAAGAATGTCCATTCCCTTCTTATTCATGTGACCAAGCCTATTAAGCCACATCTTCGAATCTACAGCTGAAGTAGATAAACCAGAAGTAGAATCAGTAATACAAGTAGATAGATAAAGAGTATCTACTTTCTTACCTCTTGCTAGAACAAGTGCGCCCTTGGTAACCTTCCAAGAATCTGCTGTGAGGGTTATTGTGCATCCCTCATCACCCAACCTTCCTACATAAATCAAACTCTACTTCAGAATCGAGACATGCATGACCTCTTTCAACACCCATGTCTTGTCAATCTGCAATCTCAGCTGCACTTTCCCTTTGCCAACTATCTAACAAGGCGTACCATCCCCTAAATAAAGCACTCTAAATTCTCCTTGTTCATACTCATGGAACAAATCTCTGTTTAGGGATGCATAAAAAGAAGAACCAGAATCTAAAATCCATGATCCTACCTGACTATCCAAAGAAAGTATGAGAGCATCCTGTACCATAATATTTGCATCCTTTGCTTCTTCAATACCTGCATGTTGATTCTCTTTATCTCTCAACCAATACTCCTTCTTTGTGTGTCCTTTCTTTCCATAAAATTAGTAGGTAATACCTTTGGATTCGGATCTCCTTCCTGACCTTGATTTCCCTTGCTCAATCTTCTCCCTTTGCCTTCCCCTACTTTTTGCACTTAGAGCATTACCTGATGATTCACCTGTGCTTCTCCTGCATATTTCTTCATTCAAGATCACACTCACAACATCATCAACTTTTAAGATTTTAGAAGCAGATGCAGAATTACTTACTGCCATAACCAAACTATCCCAACTTTTAGGCAAAGAACATAAAATCAAGAGAGCCTTTACCTCATCATCAAAAACAATATTGATTGAAGCTAACTGGTTTACCAAACCATGGAAATCACTAAGATGAGTATGTACCGATCCACCTTCCTGCATTTGCAAAGTAAATAATTGCTTCATAAGATATACCTTATTAGAAGCCGAGGGCTTTTCGTATAAATTCACCAAGGACATTATCAACTCTTCTGTTGTCTTGCATTGTGATAAGTTGGAAATCACAAACGATGCAAGGCTCAACCTTATGGAACCTAGAGCCTTCTGATCAAGAACATTCCATTCTTCATCCTTCATATCTGTGGGCTTGCATGTAACCCCACCCAATGGTAAGTACAAATCCTTCTGATACAGATAATCCTCTATCTACATCCTCCAATGTTGATAATTCTTGTCGTTAAACTTCTCCATTCGTAGCTTACTTTCTTCTGCCATTGCTGAACTCCCACTCAATCAGAAAACCTTGTGAATGACCTGTAATCAAGAACAATAACCTGCTCCCTACAAACCATAGCTCTGATACCAATTGATGAGGAATCCAAGAACAAACACACTTGTTCTGATCCCACTTGTTAGGATCTTGCTCCTCATAAAGAGCACAATATGATTACCAAACTTAAGCAATTAAATATGCAGAAAAAACTAGAAGCACAAGTAACTAGAATTCACAAATAGCACAAAATATGAGAGACAATACACTATCTTGTATTAACACTTTACAGAAAAGAATACAATAAAGAGCCGCCACACTCTTCCACCTTACAGAGGCTTCCCACACCTCAAGTGTACAGTAATTCTTCTTCAAAACACTCTCCTACCAAAAATGGTCCCAACACACAACTCACACTCAGAATTGGTGTTCACCTTTCCAACCAATCAGTAATAACCCTGCTAGTACACCAAGCACTCTATAGTACTTCAAGTTGATCTCCCATGAACCTGCAACCTGCAATTCAACTGACCATACTCACCATGTAGATCTCCTATGAGCTTGCAACAACTTGCAACTCAATGATCTTACAATGGAAGGAACTTCCTTGCCTTCCTTATCAGCTCATTAATGGAACTAGGAGAAACACACACATAGTTCTCTTCACTAGCACACGTTACAATACATGCCAATGGGTCTATAAATAGATCCCAGACTTAAACAATAACTTAGACTCTTAATTTAGACAATTATCTATGCAGCTCAAGACTCTAACTGGCCTTTACATGCAAACACTCTGCTCACTAAACTAACTGTTCGTGCAACGAGTAGTTCTAGAACACACAGGCGACTGACACCAGTCCCTACTTGCCTGGTGCTGCCGACGTCGACCGACTTCCTGCCATCATCAATTGCCTTCTGCACTGGTCATGACTGATGTCGGTCATGCTACCGACGCTGGTGCTTCTGGGTCTTCAGCAACCTCCTTTTCTTTGTCTGCAACAAGTTGAAGCTTTTAGCTCCACAACCTAACAGTAGATGCATTATTATCTAATGTAATCTCCCCATTTTCTAACATATTTTTGATGAGGTATTTTATGTTCACACAACATAGTAGATTATGTCCATGAAAATGATGGTATTTACAAATCTCATGCTCTTTGGTACCAATCTTGATACAAAATACCCTCAGGATAATGCTTCAAAATTAGCCAACTAATCATGTTAGCTATGGATAACTTGAGAAAAACTAATTCTATTGGCTGAACAAGGTCATTAGATACTCAAAGAGTGTGTTTCATTCATGGAGGAGGATTTTTCAAATGTGGTTGTTGTAATGATCGTGGAGCTAGTGGAGGTTACTATGAAGGTTATGCTTGTTGAATAGGCTATGGATGAGGAGTAAGTTGTATTTACAATGTATGTTGAGCAGATAGTGTTTGCACCTTTTGGACATAATGTGACTCACTTATTCCATTGCTAAAAACATTCTTATTGTGCTTGTATTGCTTGGATTTTTCATAGTTATTGGCTTGGGCTGGTGCTGACACTTGTGCTTGGACTTGGTTATGGTTCTGGCTGGGGTCTATGTCTTGATTTTGGTTTTGATTTTTATTTTAGGAGGTTAAATTGATAATCCCTTTGTTAATAATGTCCATGGACAATTATAAAACCTTAGTTGATGATCTATTTAAAAGTATGTGAACACTAAAGCTCCAAATGATAGGATATCTTACTGTGCTTGGTAAATATAATGGTTAATTTTTTGTCTAGTAAGCTCCTGGTGAAGAGACTGACAAGTGATTTACATATATATAGATAGCCTAAAAAGTTTTCACCATATTTCTTCTTGGCAAGAGTCAAATATAATAATGAAATCTCATGCTCGAGATTATAGGAGAAATGTTACATAAATTTGTTTGAGAGGTTTTCAAAATTAGACATGGAATTATTTGGCAATTTCAGAAACCACTCCAAATATTACCTTGATAGACTTTGAGGAAAAAAGAGGAGTAGGTAAATGTCACTATAAGCCTTTGGTTGGTACACAACAAAAAATATCTATCAAATAGGCCTTAGGGTCTCATATACCCTTGTATTTATCAAAATTTGATGGTTCATAACTCAGAGGAAATGGTATCTGTAGATCTCCATGTTGAATGGGTATGAACACACATCATATAACTTAAATTTCTTAGTCTACTTCTCTGCTTAAATAGTGACAATCACATCCTTTCAATGTTTTAGTTCTTATGCTAAGAAATTAGATGGAACATTTGGTTGAGGTGGAGGTTAGGTGGTCAAAGGTGGATTACCTTGATCAGGGTATAATAGAGGTATGTTTTGTTGTAGAATGTTGGTTTGGTGAGTGAACTAACCAAGAATATGCAACCATGAACTAGGATGTGGTTGTTGAAATTGCATGCATTTTTGTGCTATATTCTAGTTTGGATTTAGTAAATAACCTTGGTGTTGAGGGAATTAGGGATGGGATGGAAGGATAGGGGTTTGGGTAAAATATTTTGCATGTTGAGGTTAAGTAAGGACTTGCTACCAAATAGTCAAACCTAGATGAATAATGGGAACTTGTTATGGACCAAGGCCCTATCTTTGGATCTATGGAATAAGCTAAGTAAAAGCTAATTGTTTCCTAATTGGTACTTGTTAGATAGTGGTACCTATTTACAGTGTGAACATATATTGTGAACTAGATGCTTGTAGGGTGTTTGGCATTTATCTTTTACCAATAGACACATTTTGTTGATTAGACAATATTTATGATTATAAAGGTATATTTGTCTATGAATATAGGTACGTTTGTCATTACATGTCGAGGTAGAACATTTATTTCCCCTTGTTTAGGTGGCATAGTGTTCTACCTATATTGCAGTGGTAGATTAGATTATGCCTATTATTGTGGAATTTTAGTCATCACCTATTGAGGTGGGATAACATTCACCACTTTTTGTTAAGGTAACTCACTAGCCAAGGTTTGATTACTTAATCTATGTGGTTACGTGCTTGATGAAGAAGCTGGTTGAGGATTATTAGTAGCCTGATATGGTTAGGACGTAGGAGTTCTTGCCCCCTGCTATTGTGAACCACTTGTGGTTTCAACTAAAGGCACTTGTTATTTTAGATTATTTTTTGGTTAATTTAAACCACTTTGGCCTGGATTGGAAGACACGTCCATGTTATCTACCATGTTTGGAACATTGTTCTATGTAGAATCCATAGTCACCTCTTTAATAGATGAGACATTGTACATGTTTTTGACTAAAGTGCCTTGTGTAAATGGGTCTATACCCAAATTATGTTGTCCTATCAACTCAATTAATACTCCTATTGAATGAGCTAGCTCTATGAGTGGAGCATTTGACATGGCCATGTCATTAAAATTGTGTGTTAGATTCAAATATGTTTGATATGTTTTTTGTATTTATATAAAGTGGTCCTCTATGAGGCCCTTTCATTTTACAATCATATTTGTGTCTTGATATGAAATTGACATGAATGTTTGAGGATGGATAGTAGAGTCATGTTTGATGTTTTGGGTATAAGGTATGTTGAGAGGCACTCTAACTAGACTATGTAAATTTTCATGGGAGAAGTCTACTATAAACTTGGACCCTACCTTTGTGGCTCTAACTAAACCTCATCATTTTTTTGAAACAAGTTACAATCAAAAAGATAAGATCATATGTTGATAGCATAATAACATAATATAGTTATTGTTGAACTTATTCTATAACAAATGGTACACTAGAAATGTATTGTGTGGTTTGCTCTTGGTCTTGCTCTGAATGTGGAGGTGTGTTAACTAAATAATGAGCTAATAGATCTTGAATTTGTTCTCTAGATTTATTAGTGTAAGGAGGATAAGGGTCCATCTCACTAACCACATCATCACTATAAGGGTCTTGAAAAAATTTATCATTCATGACTATGTTATCATAACCTAGATTGTACATGGATCCACTATGAGTGTGCTGATACATATCCAAATTGATGACTATCATTCCATGAAAATAAGCCTAGATTTTTACAAACTCTTGAAAACAAGGTCTAAAATACAAATGGTTTGAACCTGGTATAAAAATTAGAGCTATTCCTCCAAAATTGTTAATGATAAACTTGGTCAAAAAATGGTCTAACATCAAATGTTTTATACAAATGGTCAAGTGAATGGGTAAAATTGAATGCCAAACTTAGGTAAAAAGTGTTTCAAATAAATTCTAATATAGGTCTAAAATAACAAAAATATAGGTCTTTAGGAACAAGGCACAAATATAGGCTCAAAATAACTATGTCTAAAACAAAGAGGTAAGATGGTAGTACCCTTGAAAACACAACACAAAAGCTAGGCTTTGAAATAAAATAAAAGGGAATTGCTAGGTATTTTAGGAATAAGGCACAAAAGCTAGAATTGAAACAAAACTAGGTTTAAAACAAAAGGGAATCTCTAGGTCTTTTGGAAACAAGGCCCAAAATCTAGACTTTAAAACAACTATGTCTAAGAAAAATAGGATTTGCTAGGTCTTTTAGAAACAAGGCACAAAAGCTAGACGTAACACAAAGTAGGTCTAAGACAAGATATTTAATCTAAAAAAATTGAAAAACTTTGACTCAAACTAGGCATTTGGATTTAAATATACACTTGATCATTTGGAAAAAGACATTGGACCTTAGGCACATAGAAGATATACCACTTACCAAATGTAGGCACCAAAATAGTCTTTAAAATCAAGCAAGGAATTAGTCTAAGTTGTAAAACCCAAATGTGAAAGGTAAATGTCTAAGCCAAAATTTTTCAAGGCATATGCATAAACAAATCAATGTTTGAATCTAAACTTATCAAGACTAATTTCAAACTCAATTTAGAAGGCTAGGTTCCTCAACAAGCTAGATAAAAATGAATGACATAACAATATTAGGCATAGACCTAAAATAACACATGTGGTTTTGATATTACAATTGGACACAAGGAAACAAGTATTTACAATAATGCGATTAATGTAATGATTCTCTTATGCTCTAAATGTATGAAAAATGGTCTGTTTAAAAAAATCTAAGGCATAAGACTTGAAATGAAATGGGCAACGTAATGAGGCCTCTTTCAAACAAGTGACACACACATAAAATTTTGAAAAATGACCAAGGTAAAATTATGGTGTCAAATGGATGATATAACACCTTTTCAAATAAAAGAGTGATACACAAACATTACTTATTTTGGACATGGTATGCCAAACAAATAGTTTTGACTCAAGACCAAGCAATTGAAAATTAAAAATGACAAAAACACCTAAGTGTAATGTCTTAATATTAAAAATTAACAAAGTGAATTTGTATTGTCAAATTCTATCTATATAATTGACCTTGAGAAGAATTAAAGTTGTTACTCCAAAAAGTAAAATGTGCATGAAAAATAGGTTTTTTAGGCTCCCTCTTCTCTCAAAAATTTGTATGATGACATGGAACTTTGGGCTACTCACCCTGCATTGAGTATATCTATGATAAGTGGGGTTGTCTAAACTATCAATTTTTTTTTTTTTTCATTTTTAATGGTATTATATGTGTGGTTAACACTAAGGCACAATAAGTCATTTAGATCCGCATTAACTAGCTTATTGAGAAAAGGTCTTATCCTATTCACAACCACTAAATCTATCAATTGCTCAGTGTAGTTCGATGTCTGAGAAAAAAATACATTATAATGTAGTTTCTTACTAACATATCTTTCTTTACCACTTAAATGAGCATCCCAATAAGTCAACCTTAATTTATATACCCCTATCGTGGAGTGGGGTGGAAGTGATATTGGGAGATGAATGCCCCGGTCAACACTTTCGTAAAGAACCCATGGTGAGGTTATGAACTCCCACCCACAAGCCAAAAATACATGAAATAAAGGAAGTGGAAGGAATCTAAGGTCATTTTTGGGTCACCCAAATCACTTAGATTTTGGGGTGGGCCTTCGTGACTTTCCTTCCACACTTTTGGACAAAGCAAAAAATGAAATAAGTGAGCATTTTTTATCACCCAAGTTACCTAAAAGGGATGGGAGGAGATTATACATGCGATACTTGTCTTGATAAATAAATATTCAATAATAATCATAAAAATGTAAACTCTTATGAACATTTAACTAGAATGCAAGTTCATTTTTATAACACCACATGAAATATGTCATGAAGTTTATCCCCTTGGCGTTGTGTTGAAAAATTTAAACAAAATGAAAAATAGCTCAAGTAAAAGATTTTAAAACACCAAATTTAAATGTGAGTTTTTAATCTTAGAGTGTTTAAAAATGTATTTCCTTGGCCTTTGGGTCATGTAAAATATGTTAGGGAGTCCTTGTGCTTAGAAGCAAAACATAAGTGAACAAATGGATTTTGAAATTTTACTCTCATGTTTCAAATTTTATACCCATAGTGTAAAACCATAGAAACACAAAAAAATACCATTTCTTAAAAAATAGAGTGTTAGCACAAAATCACAAATCTCAAAGCAATATCACAGAAGTTATGACAATACTGCCACTTTAAAGACAAAACTACAACTTACCTTGTAACATAAAATGGTTAGTGAAAAATTGCTATGGTTAAGGCAATATCATGACTTATCAAGAAAAATAACTACTTACGATGCAAAATCTCTACTTATCATGTAATATCATTGCTTATCATGCAATGTTTCTACTTATCATGCAATATTGTAATTCTTCCTACAACATCAAATGGTTAGTACACAATTATGATAGTTAAGGGAAAAATCATGATAGTTAAGGAAAAATTGCTACTAAAAATAAAAAAGCATGACTACAAAGTCACTATATTTCTTTAATATTGAAATTACAAAAAACACACTAAAATCAAAATAACACATTATTCACATAACACCTCTAGGAGGAATGCAGTCAATTCTTGCCTTGGAATTATCTACAAAGGTATATAACAAAGTGTTAAAATAAGGTTGGCTGATTATCTAACCATACATTTTGTATATTCTTGGAATGAACACTTATTTTATCAATTTTATTGCCTTAGTCTCATAGATTGTTAATTATTCTACTAGTTCCTTCATCTGATTATGCCAATCATGCAGGTCCTTTATCTTGTAGCTTATATAAGCTTGTGCCAAATTAATATTTATTAGTGGCATCAAGTTTAGGTGTGGATGTATTTTATATTTTACTTCTTTAGTAATATTATACAATTTATCATCTAAAATATTTAATGATTCACTAGATTAACCACATTCCCCCACCATGGTTGGGATTCATGCTTGTCTTATGTATGGAAATCATCAATTTATATAATGATTGAGATGGATTTTTGAATTTGTCCAAAATGTCATATGGGGTTTGAAATCAACATTGAGAATCTAGTCTCTTATTCATTTTCTATAAGCCAATAAAAAAATTCTTCAACACTCCCTCTATTGCATCCACTATAGAGATTGGATCCTCTTGGATTTCATCATCTTCTTTAGGAAGAGTTTTCATTTTATTAGTTAATGAGAAGAGTTCCTCTTCTCTCCTAAATTAATTTTTTTGCTCTCCCCTTACCATTTTCCTCTTTTTTATCCTCTTTAACTAATTTTATTTTATTTTTAAATTCAATGATAAGCTTTGGCTCCTCTACTATGACCAATTTTTGCCTTGACATCTTATGTGCTTGTAAAATTTTAATCTATATAGGTGTTAGGATAAATTCCTTAGTGAGAGTTGCCGATGTAGATGTGGTGACTTGTGATGAAGTAGTTGGTGGAATCATGAGTGATGATGGATCATGTGAAGGGGGTGAACTTGGAGATGTGGAAGGTGGAGGTGTTAGAAATGGTGGGTTGACCATATTTTCTCTTTAGACCCTAATCTAAGGAGGGATCTTAGTCATATATGATTAATGGGCTTAGGAGACTCTTTGATGATGGATACCATGTTAGACTCTATTTGGATGGTTGTGGACATTGATGAACTCAACCGAGTGGAAGAATGGCCTTGTAGTGGGAAAGTTATGAATATGGACTATGAGAGTAAGTCCACAAAATGTGGATTTTAGGAGGTAAAAATAGGTTATGTAATGGTAGTGTGTGTTATAATTTTCAATAATTGAGAAACTGGTGTATATGTAATAGTCACATTGTTAGTGGTAGAAATAGTAATATTGATAGTGTTGACCAAAGAATCAAATGAAAAACATGTGGCTGCAAAAGTAGAAACATGAAAATTAGTCAAAGTATTAAAAACACTTATTGAATTCAATGAAATTTTAACAACTAAATAACAAAGGAAGGAATAATAGGAGAAATAGTGGGAACAACAACTAAAACAATTGGAATACTAAAAATAGTGGAAGAGATACCCATGGGACGTTTCCCCTATTTATGTCCTCAATTATAATAGGAACTGAGTTTGTAGTATTCATAGTTGCTTTCTCTATATCACCAATATGAAGAAGATTGGAAGTATAGTTTCCATAATGTACCTACGTTGACACATTTTAGAATATATCATGTTATGGTTCATATTATGTGTCCTCCCTCTTTATTCTAAATCTTATTCAGTCAAGTCTTCCCCTACTACATCTCTGTCTATTACCTCATCATCTGTGAACTCATCCTTTATGTATGAGTAAACAAGTTTCAATATCCTCCCCCTAAATATTGTGATGGTCTCTCTTATTGTGTGAAATTATAGGCTTGTAGGGTGCTTGGTGAGGTCGTCTTAGCTCTAGTCATTATAGGAGGGTTGGTGGAACATGCACTAGAGAAGTAGTAAATGAATAACTCACTACTAGTTTTGAAGCTATTTAGACTATGGTAATTGTGTGTGTGAATGTAAACAGGACCTTAGGAATGAAGGTTTCACCTATTTCAATATAAGGAGCATGTTTCTCTATATCTTTTGGATTTGGGAGGCTCTTGAGGACCCTTGCCCTTAGTTTCTCATCAAATTATTCTAGCTCATCCTCTTCTAAAAGTTACTTTGTTATTTCCATGGATTTTTCTTCTTTATCTTATTATATCCTAATTACATCATCCTTTGTAATAGAATGTTCACATTGAATCATTTGGGAAATTTTCATGGGCATTCATATACATCTCATTTTGAAATACACTTGGGAGTCATATTTAACATTTATAAAAATGTAATGATGGCCATATTATTTTTGGCCATAGTTGTATTTGAATATACCTTGGAGACTATTTTTGTGCTAGACTACCACCCATCTAAGGTCCCAATATCTATACTTGGATAATTTAAAATAGAGATAACTCATGTGATGAGAGCACTTGGCTAGTTGTTCCCAATGTTGAAATTTATTTCTTCCTATACTGAGAGGTGTCTTATGTAATTTGCCTAGTTTGACCCTTTTGAGGTTTTCATCAATAATATTGGATAATTGATAACCTATTTCCTGCTCATCTAACCTATCTAGGACTAGCCTAGGCAAATAAAATGGTGCTACCAATGTGATTTCAACTCTAATAATTCTATGGTCTAGGTGGAACCAATATTTCCCCAATGTTTTAAGTGACATTGATTTTTATATACAACCTTGTCATTTGTTGTTTATTGATTTCTTTGTAAACCATTGGGTATAATGTGCTTGCTATATTTTACATGTGATTCCTAAATTCATGAATGTGATAAAGGTCAAAATCATCACAAATATTTTTTTTCCTTTTGGTTTTTAGGGAGATGTTCCAATAGATCTTAGAGTACCACATATATCATATATTGAATATGAGATCATGTATAAGTTACTGTGTGGTTTATTGTGTGTGACCCTTTGAGTTTTCAAGTTATAAATTATGATCTATCTTAATATAGGGATACCTTTTCCATCTAAAATTATGGATAATAATGGAACCTATACTTCATCAACATAAATTATGGATGGGGCTCCATATAGTCTATTTAATAAGACCATGTCAATACTAACACCTAGTTTAAATTTTGAAATTGGGACCTTATTCCTCATGAAAGACTTGTTAGGGGTTTTAGCCCAATTTTTCAAAGTCTCTCTAACCTTGTTGTCTTTGAACCACTCCTTTAGTGTTTTTTAATTTTAGGGCATGTATGGTTTAGGTAGTCTATAATATTTCTCAAATGCTACACCATGTGATATTATTATTGTAAATAATTACATTTTTTCATGTGCCAACTATGACTAAATTAAGTACTAAGTTGGCACTAGGAAATGCCTTAGGATTAGCTGCCATTTTTTTTATAGTCTGACATATTTAATGGAGAATAGGTCATATTTGTATTTCTTTTTGCTATACGGTTGAATAGATTCAACCCATGCATATATGTCCCAATAATGACAAAAGGCATTATGTAGAGCATTCATAACAAATTATGTATATTCAATTTTTTTTTAGTCCCAAACCAAAATAGCGAGGAAGTTGGTCCCTGGTTATTAATCTACATAAAAATTTGTATTGAGCTCTATATTAAATTTGAAGATTAAGGTTTTTAAGACATTGTTGAGCTCTAGATAGTAATTTGTAAGATCACTAATTTTTAAATGTAATTTGATTTGACTTGGAGCATAACATATAGTATAATTTCAAGCATTGAATTCATTGTTGAGATCTTCCGTTCATGAAAATTAATTATATATCAATGGCTTATGTCACCTATCTTTATATTTGAATTTTATTTTTATGATGTACATTTTTTTGAGAATTTACTTGATATGCATCAGTTCATTACTAATTTTGATTACTTAGTCACCATTATTAGATTTAATATACATATTTACCTTTCATAGATTTTGGGATATCACTTAGTCATAATCTGCTTCATATTTCTTATTTTCAACCAACTATGTTCATAGTAGTACATATCACTTAATTATGTCAGCATGATACACATTGAATTCAATTTTTTGCTTACCTTGTGCCTGTTATTTTATCTTTGAATCATGTTAGTGTATAGAGTTATGAGGTGATGACATGTGGTAATTAGCTATTCTAGAATGGACACATGGACTAATCTTCAAGTGACCTATGGCAACTGATTATGCTAGGGATGACATGTGGTAGCTTGTCACTTGGTAAAAATATTTTTAATATGTCATTTTTTCCACAAGAATCTATGTTGAAATATGATGACATGAGGTGTGATCTCACTTAATCTCTATGTCACTACTTTTTTATCTTAGTTTTTTAGGTAAAATTCTGTGATAAATTGATATTTTGACACATGGTGTGATCTTATTTAGTTAGTTTGTTGTAGACATGAATGACTTACAACATTGGCCAAAGGATTGAGATGATCCATGATGAAAACACTTGGCATGATCTTGCTTAGTCGAGATATCACAAGTGTAAAAGACTTAGTTGTTCTGTATTAAAAATATGCAATGAAGAGAGAGAGAGAGAGAGAGAGAGAGAGAGAGAGAGAGAGAGAGAGAGAGAGAGAGAGAGAGAGAGAGAGAGAGAGAGAGAGAGAGAGAGAGAGAGAGGTGGAATAATATTATGTAATGCAATAGTCAAGAGCCTTTGGAAAGTATAATTTTAAATTTATCATCTCAATGTAGTGAAGAGGTGATACATAGAATAATCTCACTTAGTTAGGGCACCAAAGGTATTCAAATTTTAATGCCTTCAATGTAAATGCCAAATAAAAATGGATGTGCATTCATTTTGTTTAAAGCTTAAAAAAGACATTTGATTCTGAGTGAAGAAGTGACATGTGGTAAATCCAATGTTAACCTGTAAATTAAATATGACTTACAAAACAAGAACCCAATAACTTGGATAATAAAAATTCTTATTTTAGTTAGTCAAGTAAATCAAACTAAAAAAAATATGACCTTTCAAATTAATTATTGTTCAAATTTAAGCCAAAATTCATAAAATAAAAAGTGAATAATGAAACTTAGGCTTTGTTATGTTTGGATCTAAATATATTTTATGTTTTAATTGGGGCCAAGTATAATATTTTTAGGATTGATGGGTCCATATTTGAAATTTTTGAAAATGGGGCATGTTGATCACAACAAATGGTGACTCAATGGGAAAATAATCATGAGTATTTGAGAACCCAATTTTTTTGGTTTAACCATATTATAAAAAATTTCAAATTTTATAAGAAATAAATAAGCATAATAGAGAATTAAAAGAGACTTTGACACAATCATGCAACATAACAACCCTTCTCACTTTTAATATCATGTGTGATTATGTGAAGGCTATTTCTACCTTGTTATGAGATTTTTAACAATGATCAAACAAACCATGAGGTCTCTTTGCAATATTTTCTTAAGTTATTTTATCTTTTGAGTACAAACTTATGAGAAGTTGGGTATTACTTTACTACCAACCAAGCATCCATATCCATGGAAGAAATGTATCTAATACCAACCAAGCCTCCATATCCATGGTATAGATGTATCTAATTCCACTCTAAGTATTGATCTATGTTGTTACTTTTTAGGACTTAATATGGTGTGTAAATCCTATGTTTATTAAAGAGATGAGTATATTAAATTAGGGTAATAATATGCAATAAATACAACTACTAATTTGTTATATAATAGACTTATTTTAACCTTTCTAAAAATAGAAATAAATAGTACAAGTAAGAACTTAGCTAGAAAATGATTGAAACAAATGATCTAGAGGCTAAAAACTGAGGCAGAGGCTGGTTTGAGTGTCACAAATAGTATCCAAGTGTTAAAAACCTCCTAAAAAGTAGTTCCATAATTAGATAGTAGTGCCCTAATTGGAAATGTGGTGTTAGTGTTCCTGTTATGGTGGTAGTGTCATCTATGTAGGACTATTCCAAGATTCAAGATGTACTTGTGTCGAGATTTATGAGGTTTTTTCTTGCATGCATGAGTTATAAAACCTTATATATTACCTATTTTGACTAAATTTATGAGAAAAACCTAAATCTCCATGTTATTAGGGCATCTGACTGATACAAGCTAAATAGTGTGTTTATTAGTGGGGTAGGCTAGACATCCTCAACACCTCATTTTGATGAGAGATTTGTACATACCAATAATCCAAGGATTGATCAAGCCTGATGTAGTTCTCCTCACCTAAGTATTGGTGCAAGTGCAAGTGAAGCTAGTATGATAGTTGACTTGAATTATTTGAATGTGCTTGAGATTGGAAATCTAGGTAATCTAAGCTTAAGAATATTATAGATGTTATTATGTAGAAGTAGGGTAGAATAGGGATTGATAAACTTAATTGTGCACAACTTGTTCTAAGTTTGCATATGATTTTACATATGATTTTCATCTAGTGGTTAGAGGGCTAAAATTCATGTATTTGTATTATTCTATTACTTATGAGGGTGCTAAAAGAGGTCTAGGCTGACCCTAAGAGGTTTTAGATTTGAAAAGATATTCATTTGTGAAAAAAGGAGGGAAAGGACAATAACACCATTATTTGGACACTAGAACCATATGACACTACTTTCCCTATTATAGTGCTAATGTCCAAGTGGTCGAACACTAGGAATGAAGGGATATGATGTAATAATGAGAGTTATGATTGCTTTAAGGATGATAAGGGATGTTTGTGGCCCACATGAAGGCTAGATAAGTGTGAAAATAATATTTAGGATAGGTCTGGGGCTAAGCAAAGGATATATAGTCTCAAATAGCACTCTTAGAATTCAAGTACCACTTTTAGGTGATTACATTTATCCCCCCTCCCTTTATTCTATGAATGCAACAAAATAAAATGACTAGGATAAAGGAGAAATAAACATACATGGACTTACCTAAGAGGTGAAGCTCATGAAGTTGGGTCTAAGTATGTGAAGCATGATCTAATATGTGTCTTACAAGTGACATGTGCATAAATTAGTCTTTACTTAAGAGAAATCAAAAGTAAATAAAAATTTGAGCAAAGAAGTGAAACTAAGTAAAACTAAGTAAAGGGATAAGAGAGAGGAAAGGAATGAATATACCTCACTAGGTATGCAAACCAATGCATAAACCTGGTGATAACCTATATGTATGCATATATATATAGTGATTGATCAGTGAATAGATTGGACTAAGTTGATGGCTTGCTTAATCCTCATATGTGGGTATTTCAAGAACTCAATCTAATTTTGACTCTATCATTGCCCACCACTGTTTGGTGGATCATGACCTATGAATAGCTTGGATTGGAATGATGGTGTGCCTAACCCTCTCATGTAGGTGGCACAAGAATTCAAGTATACTATGAATCCATAATTTCCAACCCATGTGTAGTAGATGAATTTGAAACTAAAACTAAAGGATGCAACTAGAAATGTCTAACTAGGAATGTTAGATCTGTAGCCACTTGGATATATTAGGCAACTCTGGGCCACTAAAAAATACCAACCATTGTAGATGGTATAATGAATGAAAATGGTGTGTAACATGTAATATGATGTTGTATGTATATAGTGTATAAAATGACATGGATTTTTCCATTTCATATTATCAACCACTGTGTAAGTGAGCATATGGAAACAATGTGTTGCACACATGCATCCAAATTTGATATCTAAGTATATGGATTTTAGACTGAGTTGTAATAATTATTCTCTGAGAATCTACACTAAATAAGGGAATGGTCATTCCATGCATGATGGCCCCAGTCTGATAAAAATGGTATGAATATGAACTAAACTAGTATTAATCTAAGCAAAACTAGTAAATCTATAATTGAACTTGTGTAAACTTGGATTATACATGCTATACTTTTCTAGCCAATCTAGATTTATTAAAATTGAGGATACTGGATCATAGCACCATATCTTGGATATTAACACCATGTCATGATATTGTCCCAATTCGAGCATTAGTGTCATTCTTCTCTAATTTATGTGCAACTATATTGATCTCTATGTTATTATTTTATCACTGTGTTTACCTAAGTTTTATTTCTGTAATCTGAGCCTGTGTGCTGAAAATGTATTGTGAATGCATTATGGGATCTTGATCTCTATGAAAAACCCCTTTGAATGCCCCTTATTTTGAGGAAAGTTGTTGAATTTTTTCAAGAACTATCCTCAAAATAAAAATCTCTTCAATATATGTGTTAGCTGGAGCATTTATGATATATGAATAATAATCCAATATAATGTGCATACATAAAACCATAATGAAATATAAGCTGAGCATAAGTTTGTAATGTGTGATGTATGTCATGTCTATCATTCACAAGGGTGTTGAGATAGATATAAAAAATTATTTAACAATAAATTTGAGTAATAACTAAGTATCTACGTAGGGTGATGGGGCATGAAGTCCATCATGACACCCAAGTAGGAAGGGGAGATGCATGAGGTCCCTCATTGCATCTAAAATTGGAGTGTGTAACAAGCCAAAGACAAGTTTCATGGCCAAGAATCATATAATAAAATATGCATACAACACATATGAGGCATACTGAGTAGGCCAAGGGGACACAATATAAGAGACATGAACACATGTCACTAAATCTGAGAAAATAAGACATATAAGGACATGTTCAAATTTCCACATACATAAGAAATAATCACATTTGATCAGAGCCACATAGAATGACATGTTAAAATGTCTACATAAATAATTAGAAAGGCACACACAAGGACATGGGAACATGTCCAAAACATACATGCTATGAAAAGAAGTGGCATAGAACCAAAGAGCAATGGCATATTCAAATACCCTCAAAATAAAATAAGCATAGAAATATAACAAAGTATAAAATAGGAAATATAGAAATTAAAGTATGCATGAACATGTGATACAAATCTATGTAAGAGATAGGATGCACATATACTGATTCTAAAGTAGTAATAACCAACAAAAAATCTGAGTAAGTATAACATGATCAATATCAAAATATAACAATGCTAAATATATGATATAAAGTGTAGAAAGATGGAACTTGGTACTAAAAATTGTGTATAGGGTGCCCCCAAATGGGTGAATATGTCAAATGATGAACCCATGTATCTGTATATATTCCCCCAGTGGGTAGATGATAGAAAATATAGATTGGTGTAGTGGACTTGAGTCCTATAGCAATCTACAAGCACTCAAAAAGAACAAGTGAAGCATGCATTTATGATAAAACCTAGCTATATTAAGATAGCTAGCATATGTAGTGTTTGACAAGTATAAGAGATGTGTAAACACCCTAATTTCATCAAGCAACCATAAGTAATATATTTTTTTGTTGATCTTTCACACAAAGGGTCTTAGTGATGGTTATAGTTCTTATTTGTGTGGTCATCTTGAGACTTTTGATCTTTTTAAAACTCTTTTCTCCCTATTTTTGATACCTTAATAGTCATAGGTCACTTTTTACCAATCCAAAGGGCCCCTAGCCTATCATCCCTATTTTTTTCTCTATTTTGAGCCTCAAGACATTAGCACCACATTTAGGATAGTATCATCACATCACACTATTTTCCAGTTTTACCTTTAGTTCTTGACATGCCCTTTCACCCGTGTTTAAGTCCTGACCCATATGTGACCTTTATATTATGTTTTTTATTTATTTTACATGAATTGTCAACCAATGAGCAAGTTATTATATTCCAAACAAATATTCTCCATTATAAAGAGCCTCATAAGGAATTTTACATATAACACTTACTATTTTGGAAATTATTTACATACAATCAACCAATAATATAACTCAAATACTACGCATACTACTTAGCATTCACACCTAGACATTTGCATGCTTGATTAAAGAAGGGACTAGGAAAAATTCATTCTAGCATACCATGCAAGTTGATGGTACAATTCCCTAAGGAATAACTACATGTAATCTGAGATCCCTATCATTGTGGTTAATGTAAACAACAATTGGGATAATAGGGGTTCTATTCTATGCAATTATAACATCCCAAAACCTAATTTTTCATTTCCTTTTGCATTTGATTAGTTCACTATTTCATGTGTACAGGTATTCATTAGGGTTTTAGAGAATAATCATCCAAAATAGTGACATAGATGATACCTCACATGATAATAAATTACCCATAGTATCCTTAGGAACTCTCATAACTTCCCTAAGAGTTATAGACAGTGACTATACGAAGGACACTAGTACTAGAATTGGACACTAGCACCACATGGTGCTATTGTCCTAAAGGGGGTGTTATTTTCCAAAGTTAGATCTTAAAAAATAGTCAATATAAAAAAGATTATTCTATGTCTGTTCAATCGTCTCTATTATTCATATCCACAAGAAACTCTGTGTATATCTAGATAAATCCACTTTCTCTTTGTATTTAATATTTTTGGAAAGCTTCGTAAAATCAATAAATTTTATTCTATATTAATAATAGACCCAATCCTTTAATATATATTAGGATTTACATAGTAAAACCCTAAATAGTTAAAACATTGGGTGAACCCATCTTACTTTGAATATTGCATAAAAACACTAATTTTCTTCGGGTTTACCTTCTCTAAATTTTACACCTTAAATTCGAGTTACAAGAATCTAATTTTCTAATTTTTTTGATTATTTTGGATAATTTAATTAATTATATACTAGGGTTTTATTTATTTAATTTGATTTAAATATTTTTAACACAAACCTACAGTCAAAACCCTAGATCCACATACTATGTCCCTGTATACACAAACATTCATACACTTTGTTCAACAAATTCATACATTGCACACATACTTATGTTTGATTATATTCTACCTTTTGTATGTTTATTATTTATTGTTTGCACTATCTTATTTGGAAAGTTTAAAATGGAATCTAAAAATCCTTATACCCCTCATCCACTTGATGCAATCTTGAATTTCTCTCATGATTATAACAATGAATGGACTAATTTTCAAGATTGTACATTAGAACATGATAATGATTTCATTTATAATGATGATGATGACTATGGTTATAATGATGGATATGAGGATTATTATGAGCATGAAAATACAAATGAACATGAGGATACATTAGATACATCATCTTCTCTTTCCTCTTACTCTTATCTTATTCCAAAAAATCAAATTAACAATACAATGCCAAAGGAGCCTCTTGTTGGTAGTGTTTTATTTCAATGCGATACGAGTTTTTCAAATATTTTTTCTACTTCATTGTTCAAAATAAATCAATTTAAGTTCACTACATGAAAATCAGTTGTGAATTCTTCAAGTAAATTAGATAAGAATAATGCATCTTCTTTATCTTTCTCAATTACATTAAAAAAAATAAATACAAAATATATTACACCTTTAGCAATGCACAAACTAAGGTAGATGAAATTCCTTTATCACCTTCTTGCACATTTCAAGCTCAATGTAATGATTCTTTTCCACAAATAGATAATGCACATGTTCTCACTCTTATCCTATTTGTCATAATTATAAAAGGAAAATATGGTTGTTATTCCTTCGTCCCTTGATTCTTAAATAGAAAATGATAATCATGTTCTCATTTCAAAAATGACTAGTGAACATATGCCTTGTATTACACTTACACATGATGATACATTACATAGTAGTAAAAATTTAAAATCTTCTCCTTCTTATTCTCTTAATGAGCATGTGGATGATACTTATTCTACTCTTACCACTTCAAATGAATTAAATTTTGATTTTGATGAACCATGAGATAATGATGATTATCATGAAGATGACATAGAATCTACAACTTCTACTTCTTTTCTTACCTCAAATATCTCTCTCATTCATCTAAAAAATAGATCACATGTTAAAACACACACACACACACACACACACACACACACACACACACACACACACACACACACTTATTCTTATGTGCATAATTTAAATTCACTAGAGAATAAACCACCTTTTATTCAACCTAACAAATATTAAAGATACCAATGAATCCCCCTCAACCCCCCTTACTACAATATAATCTAGTTGTCAAAAAAACCCAAACGAGGGTGATATCTCATTTCCCTCTAACTAGGTCCAAGATATCACACCTCAAAAGGTTATTAAGATCACACTAACCCTTTCTAAACAAGATTTCCAATCTAATATACCAATGGCTAAAATTAAAAATAAAATTTGAGCATTAAATGAACCCCTTGATAATGATAATATACCTTAACAAGTGTTAATTTATTTAATGCATGCTATGGGTAATTTTTAAAAACAAGTACATCATATCACTTTTGAGAATGAGGAATATACATCTCATGTTAATTCCAATGTCCACACAAAATCTTAACAATGAGGTTAACACATAATTTTTAGATATTGGTGCTACCTATCTTTGATGGACAAGGAGGTCCATATCTACACTTTTAAGCCTATGAAAAATCCATGGCTCATATTACAAAAAAGTTAATTATACTATAAGTGTTTCCAAAGTAATTGAAGGACAAAGCACTAGATTGGTTCCACCATACACTCTCTAGTGAATCTTTACATACATATGAGGAGCTAGAGATAGTATTCCTTAGGCATTATATACATAATAAGGGACCTCTGTCACACATGAGAGGTTACCTTCACTACAATAGGGTGAGACAAAGCTACATCAGATTAAATTTAATGGTTTAAAGCTTGTTTGTATTAGTTAATTTATCAACCAATAGATTTAGAAGTGTAATATATATTTTATAAAAGTTTAATCTCTCCTCTCAGGGACATTGTTACATCAAACATCTAAATCATTTATACATATATGAAATGTAACCAAATCATTAGAGACATAGTTGGGATTAGAAATTACAAAGTCAAAGGAAAATTTGGCTATAGACACCTCAGAACCCTAGTCATCAAAATTGGTACAAGAGCCTACTCCACTTCCAATTTAGAAACTACTGAAATAGAGACAACCAATAAAAATACTTAGTAAAAGCAAAGATCCACTTTACACAACATAATATACAGTGAGTAGCACATAGGATATATGTAGAGGGGTTATACAATTTTTAGATAAGGTTGGGCATCATGAAATCTTGCTTACACTACTAGATAAGGGGATGATCACTCTTCCTTCAACTAATCATCATCCACCACACCATTTTCACAAGGTACCATATAAGTGTTATTATCATTTTCACTAGATTAATGGACATTCAAATGACCATTACTATGCACTTTAAGTTCACATAGAATAATATGTTATTAGAGGCATTATAAAGTTTACATAGGGGCATCAGGTCCTCATTCACTACACTCTCATAGATCACATTACTCTATGATAGAGTTATACTAAGATGTACCTTTTAACAAACCATTGGTTACTAATTGTATGAGCCATGTGACTTCTAGGACAACTATATATTATCAATATAATACATAACAAACTCAACATTTATGGCAACCAGTTCATAGAGTTAAGAATGCACCTCCAAAGCATAGCCGATTAAGATATTTGGGAATAATTATAGACCAAAAGGCATAATTTTGGTACAAACACCAATCAAAATATTTGGAAATAATTACAAATCTCAGAAGGTACCTCTAGTACATACATCAATCAAAATATTATGGAATAACTATCAACTCAAGGTCACAATTTTAGTTCGACAACTGATAAAGATATGTGGCAATCATTATAGATATCAAAACCCAACTTTAGTTCACACATCGATTAAAATATTTGAAAGAAATTAGAAAAATTAGATTGAAATTTCAAAGCATCAACCAATCAATATTTTTACATTAAAGCCTACACTTTCAGACATCAATAATACATCATAGGTAGCTCTAATTTCATAGTCTATGTATACAACAACACAAAATGAGTATCATGTTCATTGGTTCTCCATGCCATCAAGGTTTAGATAGGGTACCACCACCAAATGTTATACACACAAACATATTATGAGATATAAATAATAATAATAATAATAAAAACCACATACCTATAAAATAAAAAACTTAAAATATCTTACACATATACAAAGCAATTAAAATTACTCCAATTAAAGTAAAATTTCAAACATCAACATTTCAAATAATCAAACAAATCTAAGCACATAAGAAATTGTACAATATAACTAGATCTAGATATATATAACTTATAACATCATTTCATTACAAATATGATGCATCACTCAA
Source organism: Torreya grandis (assembly GCA_037957365.1). Classification (NCBI taxonomy): domain Eukaryota; kingdom Viridiplantae; phylum Streptophyta; class Pinopsida; order Cupressales; family Taxaceae; genus Torreya; species Torreya grandis. The sequence continues at coordinate 304,495 of JARHVA010004146.1, read as the reverse complement.
TGGTGCAAACATGACTACTAGGACCATCTCCCTCACTCTCACTCTTAGACACATAAAAACTAGATCTAGAGGCCCCACTATCTCTATAGGACCTCAATCTATGCCTATGCCTACTCTCTCTCCCATTACATTAAAATCTCATCCCTATACTTGGCATACTCCCAGTGACCTCATATGTAGTCATCTATTATATGACTACTCACCCCACTTAGAGCATCAAGAGAGGTCATGGTCTGACTCTATAGCGCTACATGTAAATCATATCTATCTGCTATTGCTTGATATATGCCACAGTTACTATTTATGCATGATCAAATAAATCAACATGTACTCCAACTACATTGGTGTCTTTTTCCACCAATCCATCATCCATGACATCATCTAGAATTTATTATGTCAACTCATGTAACTCTGTCGTAAACTCATAATAATCATCTTCTACACCTGTAAGTATCCATACCATTCATAAAAATTCTATTATATCAAAACACATAATCAACATTACCTAGAACATAAAAACTAGATATCTAACTTACCATCAATAACCCTCAGGGGATATACACCTAGTACCTCCTCTGTGATCATCCCATCTCTTAGGAATAAAGGTGACTACATGTGCTCACTCCACTAGGCTAAGTGAGCCTCAGTCACTCAAAAATTGTTCACATCTAGTACTATTGTCACTTAGATTTGCACCTTTGATGAGATATTTCAAATATCCTCATCCAAGTGGCATAATTGAAACACCTCTAGGATGTGGGTAGCCTAAGAATGAGGTGAATCTTTAGATAGGGATAACTCCCTTGATGTACCACTTGTAAATCACTACTATACCTATGATTGTAAGGGAAAAGGGAGAGAAAACTGAAAGTAAACTATCCTAAATGAGGTGATACACCAAATTAGTTGATGAATTCCAACCAACTACATGTTATACATGAGAACAAGGGACTAGACATACACTTCTCTAGTTTGAATCTTCTCACATCAATATTTCACTATGAGGTTATGGTAAATGTTTAGACTAGGAGTACTAGAAAAGAGGTCTAGAATGACACTATTGAATAATCTAACTCATTTAACCTTGAAACTTCATAGAACACTTCATATGACCTACAAGAAGAAGCTACAAATATGTGAGAGAATGAGACAACAATGCTAAGGAAACCATAGTCATCATTAAGAAAGATCCATAATTAAAGTAAAAACACTATGAATAGTCATATAATATGTCAAATTAGTAGTATTTATTTATCTAATGGTATGAAAATGAGCAGGGATTCACCATACTCAATTGGAGCATATTTTACAAAGGCCAGAATTTGATAGTTCTTATAGAACTTGAGAGAGAAAGAAGAAGAAATAATTCCAAAGGTCACAATGATAATTGTAAAGTTGAGAAAATGAGTTACATGTGCATTATAAGACAATGTGAAATTAATCATGAAAATTTAGGAAGCACAAGTGTCACCCCAAGTCATGAAACTCTTGAAATGTGGCATGAAATTTCATTTGTTGGCTCAAGAAACTACCTTCATGATTTATCCCTATTTAAACATCCAAAAATTTATTAGGGATAGGTATAATTATTTTAATGAGAGGAAAGGTTTAAATACATGTCTCTCCATGTATTGGTTTCATTCCTAGTCTCATAGAATCTTTTAGAAGTGAGCCATCACTGCCTGTAGTCAAAGAAAACTCCTCTTTCACACACCTTGTACACTTCGTTCCAAAATGGTTTAATTTTTCCATGAAAATACATAAAATGGAGTGTATGACACTTGGAAATACCTTATATGGCCTTATAGGCATCAAGCACACATTAAAATTAGTTTACTTGAATCTTTTCAACCTTCTCACTGCTATATTCACTATGCAAGTTTTGATTGACTGAGATGAGAACTCTAAAAGGCACACTTAAAATTTTTTATAATGAATTAAATTAACATGGGGAGTTATATTAAGTCTCAAACTTCCTCCTAATTTTTTTCATCTCTTGGAACCTCCTAAAACTTGCATAATGCACAAAATAATTAAGAAAATCCTATTTTGTATTCCATCCATATAATTTTGTATAGTTAAAAAGTATGGGGAGTATCCCGAGAGAGTATCCTATAGGTTTAAATCATTTTAATTCTTATTCCATCTTGTTTGGATAGTGATCAAACTTTGTTTTCCCAATTAGGTCTAGAACTAGGGTTTGCTAGGGTTTGTAATCACTTATGCTCTTAAGGATTGTTCATGAAGGTTAGACATTAGAATATTAAAAAAATCCATAAATTTAAATTTTAATATGTCCATCAAAATCCATTAAATCCTTGAATATTTATGCAAAGCCTCATGAAATATGTGAGCATTTGAAGTTACCTATTCAAGCCCTTCCTTTTCTTTGCACATGCCTAATGTTGCCTTTGAGCCAAAAGATGACTTTCTTGTGCTTACTCTAAATCATAATATATTACATACATATGTAATGACCACATGAAAATTACAAAATAAATTGGAATGCTATTCCAAGGTTGGAAATGAGAATGACCTCCTCTTTGGATTCTAGGCCTAACCATGCCTAACACACATGCTTACAAACTTAACCACCTAGACCATCCTGTTGGGTTCCTTCCTTATATGAGGTGTTTATAATGTTGGTTTGTATGTCATACAACATCTCATACATAATAACACGAATCCTTTATCTCCTGGCCCATCCTTTTCACCTTATTCTCTAAAAGTTGCCAGTTTGTGCATAAAGGGAAGTACCCTCTATCTGAGACAAAATAGAGGGTAATTCCCCTATTTTATCATAAAAAATAAATGTTGAATAATATCCTCCAAGTGTCAAATATTATTTTTACCAAATATTTTCCCTTGATAAAATCATTTGACCCTCCAAAATCTTTAAAACTTAAGACAGACCTATGTGAAGTGGATTGTATATAGGGTTTGAGGAATGGACTACATATTGATTTATTAGAATTCCTTATTTATTATATTTTCCATGTCAAGAGCCTATTTATATCATGAATATCATGATTAATATTTAATATGTCTTCTCATAACTTTAAATCTTTACATACTCCTTCCCATACACCCTACTTAGATAGGATTGAGTATAACCTTGCCTACATTTCCTATTTTAGAGGGTACCTGTAGGTATGATTGTATAATTTAGGCTTGAAGGTAATTATTGTGAGACCCTTAGAGATTATTAGGGTAATTTTAAATTTTATTGGTCATATTTCACCTTGTATAAGTTAGATAATAACTTAGACACCCTATTTAGCTTACTGTCTGCCTACAGTCAGCTGCAAGTGAACATTTTCAAGTGAAAGGACCCCTATAGGTGTTTATATGATAAAAAAACAATGTAATAACCTCTAATTATTGGTATTCATGTTATAAAAGGATAATATCATGATCTAGGTTAATATTCTCTAGGTCCACATGAGAGAAACACTTTCTCAAAATTGCACCTTAGGTTGGCTATAGGAGACTATGCGTATGCCATTTATACAAACTATCTCATCCTTGGTGAATATAAAATACTCTTTCATGCACCTCCTTGATTCTTTTCCATGGTAAGTACATGTTCCTTAGTGAAATAATACATTCCAACTTAGTTATAAGAAAAAAAACCACTCATTAGGCCTAAAATACTATTAACTCATCTTGTTGTAGACAACACTGTTAAAATTTAGTGATCAAAAGTACATATTTGAGTTCTTTAATAACTGATTTCCACTAATCCTTTAACCTCAAAACTTTACATATATCTTGTATTATGTGGTCAATACAGATTATGGTCATATATATTTCATAAAACCCTTGATAACTTTGTTACATGGCTTTGATAAAAGGGCCCAGACCTCTATTTTGCAGTTTTAGGGATTTGATCCCTTAACACTGTCACTCAATATTTGAGTATGGTTTCTCACTTACATTTGACAACCTAGCCTTAAAATAGGTCTACCATGATATACTTAACACATAAATACTTATATAATGATTCCATAACTTGCTTCAATGTTTCAAAACACTCCCTAGATCTCTGTTAACACCACCTATAGGTGGTTATTCAAATGTACAAGTAGTGATGATGATTATGGGGAATCCATGTTGTTTTAACATTTTATGAGATTTATAATCTTCTAAAAGATTTAATATAGACTCTTTTAACTATAAATAACCTTGCTTAGTTCAATTAATCCTTTTCAACATGACTGGTTTCTATGAGGTCACCTATAGGTGTATTTGGAGTTGTATATAGGCAACAAGCATGAAATGTTCCATATACTCAAGAAATCTTCCTTCCATGTGAATTGATTTCTCTTTATGGTGTTGAGATGAAACATTAGGATGCTTAAAATCTCAAACAAGCTATCACACCTTATTTTTAATGTTAAACCCTTCCTTCATGGCACCTGCATGTGTGTGTTCATGATGACTATATGTAAAACAGTCCTTCTTTCTTGCATCACATGAAAGCTTAACTCAATATCTATGTTGATAAGAGATATAAAAATGATTTTTAACCTTCATAAAACCTCTGTGAACATGTTATATAGGCTCCATACACATGCTTCACCATGATTGCAAGTAAAATTGAGAAAATAGTTGATTGTATGGTGTTCATGATTGCACCCTCATGGAGCATTCACCTTGAAGAATGAGATTGAAAGGTGGGGGGTTAAGATAAAATTTATAAAATTTAAATGAAATTATCATAACCTTATATAACCATTATCAAATATTGAATATCTTGAAAATGGTGGAAATCTATCTATCGTCCTAAATGAGACCAATTTGCAAACCTGAAATGATTAGCTCATCAAATCAACTCCAAAATTAAAAAAAATAATGGATAACATGTGAGAATGGAGTATAATACATATAGAATAAATATACGTAGTTTTATTATATGGAATTATCCAAACCAAAGAAAAACCTATAGGGTGCATAGATTAGCAAGCAAATTTGATAGGTGAACTTCTTAGGAATGGTTCATAAAGCATAGGTCACCATTATTCTAAAACAAAACATAAAATGGAAGTTAAATGAATTTAGAAGACACCCCTAATATAAATTTTCTTGATACCTCCCCTATTGGTCCTACTAAGCATAAACCTAAAGACCATTTTTGCTTGCCAAACCTAGTGGAAGGAGAGAGAAGTAGTTTTCTTCATTTCCTTGAGATTATAATAAAATTGGTCACTATATTAAGTTTATGGAATAAAAATAGACACTAATGAAGTGTCCTTAGCTTTAGGAGGCTATATAATTCTATACACCTCATTAAATGCTCATTTTTTCCAAGAAAACTACCCATTCTTCTGAAGAACCTACCACTTTTTCATTATAAATAGTTACTTAAGATTTATGAGGACACATGGGGCATGAAATCACCTTTTTACACCTTAAAATTTCCCATGGAGTCTATACAAGTCATTTAATGCTCTATTTTGGCCCCCAAAATGACTCAAAAAGACATAAATATTGAAAATGACCAAGACCAAAGCTAATGTGACATGAAATGACATAAAATTACCTATAATACACCTTATGACATAATATTAGACCCTTAAAACACCCAAAAATCAAGTTTTTAGCTATAGGGGTCTTAATTTAACCTATAGGGTTAAATTTGGCCAACAAATTGGTGACTCATAGGGGTAGTATGCCTATTATACTAAATATTAGTAGCCTTATTAGTCCATTGGGATTAGGGAGTCATCTAAAGTCTGAAAAAAATAAGAATACCTAGCACTTGACAATAATAAGTTGACGAAGACAAGACAACTAATTACCTCAACCACACAAAACAAAGGACATACACAAAGAAAAACAAACATAATAACAAGACACACACATGTGCTCAAAGCACTTAAGAAAATAGAAAACCAAAAACTATACACAAATAAAAACTAAGAATATCTCCTTTCTAAGATCAAAAGGAAAGTTTCTTGAATCTTCCTCTTCATGAGATGACTCATAGTGCCAAACATGTTACTCCTTGGGTTGGATGTTTGGTAATTCAGACCTATTCGACACTTCACTTGATCTAATCTCAAGTAGATCATCTTCAAATAGGTCTCAAATGTAAATTTATTCATCTTGAATTTTTAAACATATCTCATACTAATACCCACTCTTCATTTCATGATCAACTTATATCTTCATGGTAGGCATGGCTTCAAGAGGAGTAATTTCTTGTTCCTTAAAAAGATTGAGGCCAATAAAAGCTTGTTCCATCCTTCAAGAGCTATTGTGTTTCTCCCAACTAGTTGAGATAATGATAACTGATCTTGATGATTTCAAAGATGTCATCATGGGATGCATATTCCTCTTGAAAGGACAGATTTGAAAAGTTACCTTTGCTTTGCATACCCACTTGAGTATCAAGGTTGCCTTCTCCATTTTTGACTAGATCATAGCCTCTTTGAAGAAGAGTATAACCTACTCTAATGACTGTAAATAATTCATCTAAAATCTTATTAGATACTTTTTCTTTCCCATCTATGATGTCTTGGATAGTGATGGAAGAACCAATGATGATTTCTTTTTCTTTGGTAAAAGGAAAACATTCTTCCATATCAACCCAATCATAAGTTTCGACACAAAAACACACTTATTAAACATTTAGGACCTCTTAAGGGCTATAAAGTTTCATATAAACTTCCATAACATGACTTTGGTTCCCAAGGACTACAAGGTCCTTAATTTCTTTCTCCTTATTGGTGATGTCAAGACTAGGCATCTTGTAATCATGTGACTTATTCCAATGAGGCTGTCAAGGAGCTATATTTTCTTCAAAAAAGAGATTTGAATTTTTATCAAAAAACTTCTCCTCTTTATGTTTTCATACCATATGTACATCAAGGTAAAGGGTGATATCACAAGGACAAGATGAACTAGTTGGTGAGGTGGAGCATAAGACTCAAAATTAGATTGAGAATGAATTTTAGGGGATTCTTTTGGGAGTTCTTAAGGAAAGGGATGTAGACCTTGGGATAAAATAGCTTAGTTTTCTTCCTTACATTTGATAATCACTTAATTTACATCTGATTTATCTAGAACACTCTCTTAAGGAAGGTTAGATGGGGTATGTTTAGGCATATGATCTTTTTTTGGCTCTAACCCTTCCATCACACCTTGACTTTGCAATTTCATTCTCAACTCTAACTCTTAAATTTTCTTGGATTGGTTCTCTTGGAAAAGTATCTCTTGAATTTTATAGACATCATCATTAGGACAAGGATTACAAGATGGATGACATGGAAGACAAGAGGTCTCTTGAGGAAGGGTTGGAAGGTCTTGCATAGGATCAAGCTATTTCTCAACTTCACACTCTTTATCTAGGATTTTATGATCTTTCTTTCCCCATGATTCCAATACCTTATTCCAGCATAGGATGTTAGGATTAGGAGTGTATTTTTGAGGTAGTGATGCACTTTGAGGAGTGGATGTAGTGTTCAATAAACTTAGGATATCCTTAGGCTTGGATTCTCCAGCTTGTCTCTAACTTGGGATTTCATATCTAGAAGTCATGTATTGAGGTGGGGATGTAATGGGAGAGGGAAATGAGGGCTTAGATTCCAATTTCATTTTTAATGATATGGACTAATTACTTTTCTTGTTTGATAACTCAATTTTCCTATCAAGGTTTTCTTCAAAAATAAGGCTTATCTTTCCAACTCTCTCTTTCAGCTGATTGGGAAAAAGATAACTTTGATAAGCTTGACTGGGTTCATAAGTAGGGGACAAGTAGGATTTATATCAATCTTGGGGAGGTGGATATGAGGTATGATAGACTTGGTGAGTTTGATCCTCATTAATTCTTAATCTATGTTCTAGTGATGCAACCAAGCTACCCACATCTAGCATCTTACTTGTGAGCCTTTGCCAAATTTCTCTCTCAATAGGTGTTCACTCTCTCTTAACCAACTCTAATGCATCTCTCACCTTGTGTATAAGATGACTAGGAACATCTTGAACATGTACCCTTTATGTGTCAAGATCCAACATGTACCTATCATAGCCAAAGAGTGTTTTCTTTAAAGTTGAAATGGACTGACTTGAAAAATGACTAGGTTGACTAGGAAGAGCAAGATATTGAGAAGGCTGGTTATAGGACTAATATAACTCATGACAATGTTGATAACGGTCATATTGGAGCTTGTAAAGATCATGAAAAGGTTGGTAAAGATCATATGAAGGCTGATAGGGAGTGTCATAAGATTGATATATCTCACCAACTTGTGTAAAATAATACTCAACACCAAAACTAGCCATTAGACTTCATTAGAAAGAAAGAACACAAGGAATGATTATCAACAATCTTCAAAGGAATACTTGGGCTGATTGACTAGATGATGTAACTGTAGAGACACCATTGATGCTTAGATATATGTCTCCAAAGGATAATGTGTTGAAAGAAAATACCAAAATTATTTCAACTTCTTGGACTAAGAGTCCCACTGGGCATGCCAAAAACTATTATCACTTGGATTTGCACCTTTTGTGGAGATGTTTCAGCTATCCTTATCCAAGTGGCACAATTGAAACACCTCTGGCTATGGGTAGCTTAAGAATGAGGTGAATCTCTAGATAGGGCTATCTCCATTGATATACCACTTTTAGATCACTACTATACTTATGATTATAAGGGAAAAGGGAGAGAAAATTAAAAGTAAACTATCCTAAAGGAGGTGGTACACCAAATTAGCTGATGAATTTCAACCATCTGCATGTTACACACAAAAACAAGGGACTAACTAGACATACACTTCTCTAATTTGAATCTTCTCACATCAATATTTCATTATGAGGTTATGGTAAATGTTTAGGCTAGGAGGACTAGACAAGAGGTATAGAATGACACTATTGAATAAGCTAACTCACTCAACCTTGACACTTCATAGAACACTTCCCATGACCTTAAAAAAGAAGCTATAAATAGGTGAGAGAATGAGATAACAATGTTAAGGAAACCATAGTCATCACTAAGAAAGATCTATCATTCAAGTAAACACACTATGAATAGTCATAAAAAGGTAAAATTAGTAGTCTTTATTGATATAATGGTATGTAAATGAGCAGGGCTTTGCCATACTCAGGTGGAGCATATTTTACAAAGGCCAAAATGGCTAGTTCTTATAAAAATTAAGAGAAAGAGGAGAAGAAAGAAGTCCAAAGGTCACAAGGACACTTTTAAAGCTAAGAAAATGAGTTACATGTGCATGATAAGAGAATGTGAAACTAATCATGAAAACTCAGGAAGCACAAGTGTCACCCCATATCATGAAACTCTTGAAATGTGGCATGAAATTCCCTTTGCTAGCTCAAAAACTTGCCTTCATGATTTATCCCTATTTGAACATCCTAAAAATAATTAGGGATAGGTATAATTATTGGAATGAGAGGTAAGGGTTTTATAAATGTCTCTCCATGTATTGGTTGCATTCCTAGTCTCATAGAATCTTTTGAAAGTAAGCCATCATTGCCTGTAGTCAAAGAAAACTCCTCTTTCACACACCTTGTACATTTGGATATCAAAATGGCTTTAGTTTTACCTAAAAATAAATAAAATTGAGTGTATGAAACTTAGAAATACCCTCTATGGCCTTAGAGGCATCAAGCATAACTTAAAATTAGTTTACTTGAAGCTTTTCACCCTTCTCACTACTATGTTCACTATGCCAGTTCTGAATGAGAGATCTAGTAGGCACACTTAGGAGTTGTTATGATGAATGAAATGAACATGTGGATTTTTATTAAGTCTAAATATTCCTCTCAAAGTTTGTTTCATCTCTTGGAACCTCCTAAAACTTGCAATATGCACAAAATAGTCAAGAAAACCCTATTTTTTACTCCATCTGTATAATTTCATATAGTTAAAAAGTATGGGGAGTATCCTCAGAGAGTATCCTATATGTTTAAATAAATTTCATGCCCATTCCACTTTATATGGATATCCATCCAACTTTGTTTTCCTAATTTGGTCTAGAATAAGAGTTTTCAAGGGTTTTTAGTCACTTCTGCTCTTAAGGATTATTCATAAAGGTTAGATGTTGGAATATAAAAAAAACTCCACAAATGCAAAGTTTAAGACCTCCATAAACCTCCCTAAACTCATTCAATCTCCATTCAAATCCTCATGAAAGATGTGAATATTTGAAGTTACCTATTTGAGCCCTTCCTTTACATTGCATAGGCCTAATGTTGCCTTTGAGCCAAAAGATGACTTAATTGTGCTTCCTCTACATACCAATAGATTAGACACATATATAGTAGTTCCAAAATGCATTGGAATTATATGCTAAGGTTGGAAATGAGAATGACCTCCTCTTTGGATTCTAGGCCTAACCATGCCTAATAGGCCTTTTGGCAAACTTAACCACCTAGAACATCCTATTGGGTTTGATCCTTATGTGAGGTGTTTATCATGTTGGTTTAGATGTCCTCAAACATCTCACACCTAATAACAAGGTTCATTCAGCTCTTGGCCCATCTTTTTCACCTTATTCTCCAAAGCCTGCCAATTTGTGCATAAAGGGAAGTACCCTCTATCTAAGACAAAATAGAAGGTAATTCACCTATTTCATCATAAAAATTAAATTTGGATGAGTTCCTAAAAGTGTCAAAGATGCTCTGTACCAAATATTAGACCTTGATAAGGTCATTTGACCCTCCAAAAGTTTTAAAACCCAAGACAAACCTGTGTCAAGTGGACTGTATGTAGGGTTTAAGGAATGGACTGCATATTAATTTATTAGAGCTCCTTATTTGTTTTATTTTCCATGTCAATAACCTCTTGAGATCATGATGAATGTGTTATAGGTATACTCATCACTTCAACTCTTTACATACTCCTTCCCAACCCTACTTAGACAGGACTGAGTATAACCCTGATTATATTTCTTGTTTCAGAGGGTACCTATAGGTATGCTTGTCTAATTTAAGATTAAAGGTTATGATTTTGATCCACTTAGATATTATTAGGGTAATTTGACATTTCATTTGGCATATGTTCACCTTTTATAATCTATATCATCACTTAGACACGTTATTTAACTTATTGTCTGCCTACAGTCAGGTGTAGGTGAACATTTTCAAGTAAAAGGACCCCTGTAGGTGCTTATATGATAAAAAATCAATATATTAACCTCTAATTATTATTATTCATGTTCAACAAGGTTCACATAATTCCCTAGGTTACTATCCTCTAGGTCCACAAGAGATAAACACTTTTTCAAACTTGTACCTTAGGTTGGCTGTAGGAGACTATGCTTATGCCATTTATTAAGATTGTCTCATCCTTGGTGAGTGAAAAATACTCTTTCATGTACCTCCTTAATGATTTTTCATGGCAAGTACATGTTCATTAGTGCAAAAATACATTCCAACTTAGTTCTAAGCATCAATTCAACTCATTAGGCCTAAAATGCTATTGATTCATCTTGCTGTAGACAACACTGTCAGAATTCAGTGATCAAATGTGCATATTTGAGTTCTTCAATAATGGATTTACACTAATCCTTTACCCTCTAAAATTTTCATAGATATTAACTGAAACAAGACATTCCAACTTAGTTCCAATCATCAAGTCCACTCATTAGGCCTAAAATGTTATTGACTTATCTTGCTAGAGACAACACTGTTAGAATTAAGTGATCAAAAGTGTATATTTGAGTTCTTCAATAACTGATTTCCACTAATATTTTACCCTTTAAACTTTTTAGAGATCTTGTATTATGTGGGGACTACAAATTATGGTCATCTCGATGTCAAAAACCCATCGATAACTTTGTTACATGGCCTTACAAAAGGGCCCAGACTTCTATATTGCTCTTTTGGGGATTTGATCCATGAACACTGTCACTAAATCTTTGAGTATGGTTTCCCACTTACATTTGACAACCTAACCTTCAAAAAGTTCTGCCATGATATACTTAACACATCAAGACTTCAATAATGCTTCCATCACTTATTTCAATGTTATTAAAACACTCCCCTATTCTCTGTTAACACCACCTATAGGTGGTTATTCAAATGTATGGGTAGTGATGATGACTATGGTGAATGAGAGTTGTTTTGACCTTTTATGAGATTTAGAATCTCTCAAAGATTGCATATAGATTCTTTTCACTATCAAGACCATTGATTAGTTCAAGTACTCCTTTACAACATGACTGGTTTCTGTGAGGGCACTTATAGGTGCATTTGGAGTTGCATATAGGTGTATATACCCTAAATTGGTCAAGCAACCACACATATCATGTCTTCTCACAATACTTTCATAGGAGACTCTGAATGGAGAATATGATCCTTGTTCACATTAGGCACATCTTTTTTTTACTTATCTTGGTCTAGTTTCATGTTTGAGTCACCTTTTTGCTTATTTCCAATCATCTCAAGATTTTCAAGTGGTCATTCCACCTTAGCTAGGTCAGATTTATTGTGCTAATTCCATCCCCCCAGTGATAGCACAGTTAAATTCAAGAAATTTAAATAAATTAAATTTCTAAAAATATTTGATAAAACTATAATATTATATTATTTCAAGATCATTTTTATAATAAAGAGTAAAAGATGTATAAAATCTTATACAAGTGGTTATAGGAGAAAACTAACTTTTCCCGTGAACTACCAACTAGACTAGAGTAAAGAACTATGAGTCATCCAAGTAGACTTTACTACAACTACAACTAGTAGACTATGCATCTTAGCCTAATCACATCTTGATCATCCCCACACTATATTAGAACATGATCATGAACTATCCAACTACATCGATCCTCACACAAAATCCATCCAACAAGTGACTGCCCTCTATACTATGTATGTCACACCTCAAAATGATGCCCAACAATCACCAACATCTCCCATAGGCCTTTGCTTAGAATTAATAATTATATCAACACAATGTTGACTCATACCACACATCATTGATGGCTAATTGAAAAACCAATATGCAATATCTTCTTCCCCTATCAGGCGAGAGGCGAGAAGCTGTGAAAAAAATAAACCAAGTACAAACCACTGAAATGCTCCACATCAAAGATCATAGAAACACTCATCTATGAAAGCAAATTTCGCAAGTCAAAAATTTCTATCTCATTAGTGAACCCATACTCTAAGTGAATAATAAATTAGAGAAGGGAAAATATCCTCCAACCTCCAGTTTGCTCTATTTAGCCTGTTAGATCCTTAGGAACCTGTAAACACCAAAATGTAATACCATCATCACTGACAACACAAGTGGTGGGACACATCATTACAATATTTATTGGATGTATACAACAAATTTTTACTATTGGATAAAAACTTGGGGGTGTCAGATTCCACCAAAAATGTACCCAATTTCATTACAATGCGTAGTTTATTCAAAATATGTGAAAAAAACATATTTACTCATGTCAAAATAAAAAAATGCTTGCACTACTACTCTTATAAATCTATTTACATGAAAAATAAGTGGTCATATGAAGAATTTGGCCATAGTATACAAAAGATATGATAGTTTGAAATCTTGCTCCTTTATCAGGCTAGACAGACCCCCCCCTCAATGCCAATTTAGAAAATTTTACTAGTTTATGGGGATTAAAATTTCATAGGAAGTCATGATGGATCCCTCCTTGATTATACTCATTATAAATCTATTTGAGTCTAGTTTCCAAAAAATTAACTTTTACAAAATAATATAATTATGGTTTAAGATGTGGTAAAATTTGTCATGATAGGTGCAAGTTTTCCTAGTTTTCACAATTAATTCAAATGACCTCTATGCAAAAAAAGGATTTTTGTCACTTTTTAGGGTTGAACCCTTGACATCCCTTATATGACAGTGACTCACAAAAATTTTTACATGTAAAATTAATTCACTCTCTTTTCACTTGCATATGAGAAATACAAAGTATCTTTCTTCCTTTGGGACCTACTTCAACGCAAGAAAGGGAAATATAACCTAATTTATAAACTTACCATAATACCACTTTGCCATATAGGTCTAAATTTAATATTTTCACTTTTTTTTACTATTATGCTATCCTTTAAGGTAATTACTTCCCTCTAATCACTTAATTCTACATTGTGGAGACTCAATGGATTGAATTTTTTCATGGTGCAAATTTCATCATTCCTTTTAATTTCATATCTCTTTGAAGAACTAGGAGAATCCTGGTATAAAATCTCTCAAAACCTCTATAAAATAAAACTAGGAGCTCAAATCAAACAACTACTAAAAGTGCTTCAAATAACATCATCCACAATAGTCATTATGATCACTAGATTTCTTTTCATGACCACAATTCTTCATAAAAAAATCCCATGCTCTCATCAACTAAATAATCCTAGTGTTAAAGAGAGAAATGGATATATTGTATTTCCATTGGTAATGGTAGATATAGGGAAATCAATGGTGACAGAGGTGATTGAGGTTTTGGTAGGAATCAATAAAGTGTTTAGCAGTAGAAAGCAACATATATCAGTTCAGGCATTTTGTAATAATATATGACTAGAATAGTAAATAACCAATCCTATGTCTCCCCCCCCCCCAATTTTTTTATATAGAAAAATTCCTTATATGCTTCTTTTTAGAATTTAATGCTACAAATGGACTACTACATTTGGAAAATGAGGTGCTATACTCCATAGATCACCATGCAAATTTGTATTGGAAGTGCAACCAAAAGAAAAAAAATTGTTTATTTTATTTATCAATATATTACCAAACCAAATAAATAAAATATCTTAGATACCATTCTACCTTGTAGGGGTTCGTACTATTTTAGAAAAAAATGAATCACAACCAAACTCTAAACCAGATCTTTCAATTCTCCTTCTCAATCACTGATTTATTTAAAATTTCCTCAATCTTTACTCCTCTTCAAATTTCTAGGCATTGCAAATTTCTTCACATCCAAATTGTTGTCTTAATTTCATCAATCCTCCTTCATGATGCATGGCTCTGATACCACTGATAGCCCAGGTAAATGCAATTTTTTTAAAGAAACTACATTTCTAATTATTTTTGATAAAACTATAATATTGTATTATTTTGGGATCATTTTTACAATTAATATTGACAGCTTTATAAAATATTTTATGGGTGGTTATGAGAGAAAATTAACTTCTATCATGAACTACCAACTTATTTAATAAAGCAAACTAATAAAATAAAAACATTAAAATACTTTGGATCATTAAAAATAATCCAACACCCAGGTCCCGAGCTTTTAGGTAGGAATATAGTGCTACACCCTAGGGTGTCCCATTTCTATCACTCCTATCCAACTGCATTTTGAGTTTCAACAGTCAAGTTTTCTCACTTAATGAATCCTAATCTCTTCTTAGCTTCATCCTTAAGTTTTGTTTATCTTTCTAATATCAGCTAATATGAATAAAGCTCCCAAATTAAAAATAAAGAGTCTACTATATAAAGGACTTCAAAATGCATTTTATATCGAGCACTTACTACTTTGGCATAGTACATAATTAAAAATCAATCAATAGTATAGCTCAACATTCTGCATCACACATAGACTTGCATGCTTGATCAAGGAAGGGCCTAGGTGAAAGTTCATTCTTGCATTTATAATGCACATTGATTATGAACATTCCCTAAAGGATAAATAAATTTGATTTGAGACCCTAGCTTTAGGGTTAATGTAGGTAATGATTAGAATAGTAGGGGTTCTAGATCGTGTAATCATACTTCCCCTAACCCAAAATCTTTCCCTTTTTCTTGTGATTATTTTGTTGTTTTGTGTGTGTAGATAAACCTAAGGTTTTTAATATTGAAAAAAATCTACAAGGAACTCTATCGACATTAAACATCTAAAATTTTATAGGCAAGATCACATGAGGACAATGAATGAAACCCAAAAAACTCAAATCTCTGTGACTAGTTTGGAGAACAATGGCAGGACCTAGACTACAACATCAAACCTAAAGTGTCCTATTTGTGACACTCCTATCCTTTCACTAAACAAAATATAGATCCAAATTCCTAACATCTTCCCAGTCTCGTATAACAATTATCAGCCCCTAAATCATTCATCTCAGTCTACTTTTCCAAATAAGTCACTTTTTCCCCCATGTAATTAATTAGATAAAAATATGTATTTTAATGTGTTTAATTAGAATTTTCATCTTTTTCTAGACCCTTTATTTTGTAGGAACTAAACACTAGTTTCCCCAAAAATAATAAAACATTTGGTGAACCTGACTTACTTCGAGTAAATCTAAAACCCTAGTTACACTTAGGATTTTTTCTTCATATTTTGTGCAAAAATTTAACTTTAAAATTTTAATTTTTGTGTGTTAATTTTATTCAAATATTGTTTTAAAATTTAAATTATTGAAATAATTTTCAAAATTTTTAAAACCCCAACCTAAAATCCTAGATTTCTAAACTAGGCCCTCAAACCCCAAGCCTTCCTTTACAATTTTTACATAATTTTTTTGAAATTTTTACAAATTGTTTAGTGTCAAAAATATTTTCAAAATATATATATTGGTAGTTATTTTGGGAAAAAATTCAATTTAAAATTTCTTATTTTTGGTATAATTTTTTATGCATTTATATTATTCAAATTTATTTTAGAATTTGAATTATATCCATAAATTTAAAAAATGCTAAAACCCCAACCCAAAACCCTAGATTTTCAAACTAGGTTCTCAAATCTCAAGCCTTCCTCCCTTACAATTTTTAGAAAAATATTTTGAAATTTTTGCAAATTGTTTAAAGTGTCAAAAATATTTTCAAAATCTCTATGTTAGTAGTTATTATTGCTTTTATTTTCTTAATATTAGTTTTACACATTCTATTTGGTGAAAGAAATAAAATGACCATTAAGGAACTTCTTCCCTCTCATCCCATAGATCAATTTCTAATTTTTTCTCATAGTTATGAAAATGAATGGACAAATTTGAAAAAATGCACATTAGCTAAAAATGTGGAAAATGATTTAATTTACAATGAAAATAATTAGTATTATTGTAATGAGGAATATGATGATACATGTGAAAGTGATAATGAATAAGAAGTAGATGCATCTTCTTCTCTCAAACCTATCTCTTTTATTCCCTCTTCTAAATCAAATAATTTTGATAAATGGAAAAGATATTTTTCACCTCATTCTCCTATACACAATGCACCAAATGAATAAATTAGTCATGCACTTCTAAGTGAACCTCTTATTGGTGATAATTTGCTTTCATGTGAACCTAATCTCTCTTTATTTTGCATCTTATATGTTCAAATTACAAAAATATAAATGCAATAAAATGAAATTACCAATTCATAGTTCAAATGATCCACCTCATGCTCTTAACTCTACATTGTCAAAAGAATGTTAAATGATAACTCTCTTTCTCTTACTTCTCATATTGCAAATGAAAATAATGCATACACTCCATCCATAGATAACATAGATGCACATAATAGTTTAATTTCACATCATAATTTATGCATATTAAAAAAGAATTATTCTTCTCTTATATCTCTCCCTAGTGACAATGGAAGTGATAATGAGTATGATAGTGAACATGCAAATGAATATGAAAATGAGAGTGACAATGAATAAAATTTTGATTATGATAATGCATGGAATAATTATGATTATTGTGTACATAGTGAAGAATAAAATGTATCTCATATTTATAAATTTTTTCTCACTCCTCTCAAACATAATGTACTACCAAATGTTGTTTTTACTTTTATGCATGATTATATTTTAAATGATACACATATTAATGATAACATCACATCCTATACTCAATTAGAATGTGATTCACTAAAATATAAAGATACCAATGAATCTCCCAAGTCACCCCCTACTATAGTAGCACCTATTCCTCACTCTTCACCAAAAGAGAATGGTAGCCCACATCCCTCCAATAAGGTCCAAGTTACCATTCCTCCAAAGGTTCAAGTAAACACACCCCCTCTCTATGGTCCAATTGCTAAATGTAACATCCCCATGGCTAAAATTAATGATCAAATTCAATGATTAATGAACCACTTCAAGATGCTAATATACCATCCTAGGAGATTATTTCTTTGATGCATGTAGTTGGTGAATTACAATACCAAGTACATCTCCTTACCTTGGAAAATAAGTCTTATAAGTCTTTAATGGATGCCAATGATTTACATGGTAACCCTTTTTTGAAGACATTTGTAAAAGCTTCATTGCTTAAGCATTTCTAGATACCATCATTGCCTCACTTTGATGGAACTAGATATCCATTTGCACACCTTCAAGCCTTTCAAAAGGCTTTGCCATCTCATGTGAGTCCTTTGATTCTACTAAAGTTCTTCCAATAGACATTAGTGGGGAGGAACATAGTTGGTTCTTTAATATACTCCCCATTGGCTCCTTACATACATATAAAGATTTAGAGGAGGTATTTCTCAGATATTACATAGAAAACATGGGCCCTCATGTTACATATGAGAAACTTGCCACATTGCATCAGAATACTTTAGATCTAGTTAGTGATTATATTATATGATTCGAGACTCACATGTTAATATTGATGTAAAAACCAATAGATTTAGAGATTGAACATATCTTTATAAGAGGGCTTCACCAACCTCTCCTCAAGCATCTAATATATCAGACATAGTCCTCTTTCACACACTTATGCTATATATTTCTAGCCTTGGAAAATAAATTAGGATTGATAAAGGCAGATTCAATTGATCAAATTACTCTATATTTCATAGTAGTACCTCCATCTATAACTTGTAGCACACAACATCCACCATGTCCTAAATAAAATAGGAGACCACAAAAAAAAAAAACTAGTTAAGAATAAAGAGCCAATTTTTAGAGCACAACCTAGAGTATGAACTATAGATAATAATAGCAAGGCACCACTATAGTTTAATTTAGAGTGAAATAGCCCATGTGTGATATTATCAGTACTACTAGATAGGAGGTTAATCACATTGCCTTCTACTCATCAATGAAATCCAAATATTTTATAGAAACAACCACATCGACCCTTTTATAACTATCATCATATCCATGGACATAAATATAATGATTTTTTATGGAATCAGAGATTGCATTAATAGATGTGTTGATAATGGCATCATAACATTCATAAAGGGGGCACCGAGATCTCCTCCATCATGGAACCATAGACCTCATTCATATACAACTGAGTCATCCCAGGACATTCCTTTATAAGAATCATTGGTCACTTATCATAAGAGTAATGCGAGTTCTCAGATAGAGCCTCATAGGAGATCTCCTATTCCACTTACTTAGAAGGTTTGGAAACGAATACAATGAGAGAAACCTTCATATAGTAGTGTAGTTTGAGGATTACATAGTGTAGTTCTATATACATATCCATCATAGTCACATGCACTATAGTAGAGTACCACTCCAAAGAGATATTCACTACAACTAAGTTTTCTAGGTCTTATCTCACATAACAACCCTCTATAGTTAATATTAAATGAACCCACATCATAGAGTATTACTCCTAAGAAATATTCACTACAGTCGAGTTCTCAAGGACCTATTTCATGTAGTAACCCACTATGATTGAGATTAGATTAACCCTTATCATAGGTTATAGTTCCATCTTGATCTACTGCTCAGTCATATACATCACAATAGAATCCATAGGGTACTATTTCATGAAACAATCCACTATGATTGTGGATAGATGAACCTTTTGCACATCACACAATTTTAGTTACACATCCAATAAGGTTACATTTTTTAGTCTTCATGCAAAACTATAGTTAGTACATAATAAATAAAATCAGATACAAAGCATGTTCCTACATAGCATGAGTAGTATGGGCACTTGTTCAGTTGGCTGTTAGGGTTCAAATAGAGATACGACACACATTTATACTAGCATCGATTCATAGCTTCACTTCATGAGGCAATCATGGAGCCAAAGGGATAACATTTGCATTCTTGAACCACCTACTCAGAGGGATTGGACACACAATCCAAAACATTGATTAACACATGCACAATTACATAGCTTTATTTAATAGGTAACAATGGAGCCAAAGGGCCAGCTTTTGTATTCTTATTCCACTCTCAAGGAAGTGATACACACAATGCGATCTCTTACATCCCCTTTTACTAACAACTAATATTCCTAGTTTTAAGTAACCATCCCTAGCCAAACCAAATTATCAAAATCTTAACATTATTGATATCCCATTTTACCAATCTTAAACCAACTCACTTTACCAAATCAATTTACAAATCATAAAACAAAAAAAGTTCTTTACTTACATATGATTTGAAATAAAAAATAACATTACACTCAAACAATCAAATCACATCCCAAACAACATTTTACCAAAATATATGCAAACTGAACATCAATGTCATATCAACTACTTCTAAATCAATCATTTACAATAAAAATACTAGTATATTACAAAATCCATAACATAATACACATGATTCAAAATCGAATGAACTATCCATATATATAACATGTTTTCAAAACATATGCATCAATCATGCCCTCACTCTCAATCTCTCTCCCCGCCATTACAAGTCCCATAAGCTACTCTAGCACTCAATGGTCCCACACCTCCTTAAGATCTTGAATGCCTCTTATGATGACTCTCTCACTCGAGTCATTGACCATGCTCCTCATGCAAGTCTATATACCACCTCTGAAGGTCTGTGTACTCATCCATGATCCTCATGCTAACAAAACCATAATTAGGTAGTGGCATCCTATGCCTATCTACCTCACCTCTCAACACATCTCTCTCTCCTACTACCCTAACATGTGGAACTATCTCTATAAAAACCCTATTAAATAGAAGAACATGAATACCATTAGTAACCATAGCTTTCTCTATCAATCCCTCCTCCATTACATCATCAAGAACATATCATGTGAGCTCTCAGAGTGTAGACTCAATTATGGTCTCCTAATAATCATCCTTTCTAGTCCCCACCCCTATATGTGCCTCATCTTGAGTACTTCCCACTCCACCTTCATATAAGGTATGGCATTAAATCAGATATATACTTTGAAATCAAACTAAATAAGCACAAATTTATACACAATTCAAATGAAATTTTTGCTTAGCTCTAATCATCTGGATCGACTGAGGATCCTCATACTCTAGATCATCCCCTCCATAAATAGGATACAATGGAGCCCACTGATGCTTTGTCCACCATGTAGTATACACATCTATATATCCAACATCATTTACATCAAGAATGCCTATAACTGCGTCTTGTGTATCTAAATGTAATAATGCTAGTTTAGACTATATGGACCTTGCATGAGCTCCTACCCTTATTGGTGCCTGTGCATTACTC
Organism: Torreya grandis; assembly: GCA_037957365.1. Taxonomy (NCBI): domain Eukaryota; kingdom Viridiplantae; phylum Streptophyta; class Pinopsida; order Cupressales; family Taxaceae; genus Torreya; species Torreya grandis. The sequence continues at coordinate 283,166 of JARHVA010004146.1, read as the reverse complement.
ACCCACACCCATACTATAAAGGGCATTTCTTATGGTACTCCAAACTATCTAGTCACACACTCATACTAAAATCACATACACTTCAACCTAATGGTCATGTATCCAATAGCTAACCCTCATGTACTGTAACTGCATTCAATCCTTATCCCACCTAGGAAATCCTCTATAAGGCTTCCATATAATATCACCAACCATCAATTTATCTAAAACCCACATATAATGATCAATCTCAAGGGATAAAATAGTTAAATTACTCATCCACCACTCCCCAAATGGCTGTAGAGGTGCCTACTTCTCCTTCGATAATCTTATCAGCCACACAACTACTATGTGCTCATAAACACAATAATGCAATAACTTCTCTGCACTCAATCCACCACTAAATATCTCCTATTTAAACTTGTAAAGATCCCTATTTAGGTAGGCAAGTATAGTCCTACCCCATGTGAAGACAGTTCCATATACCTCAACACTGCAAATAATTCTATGCATCTTATATACAATAGACACTCCACTCCCATCCACAACAACAAATGATGCCAACAACATAGCCAACCACTTCTACAAGTGTGACACAATCAATTGTATAATAAATAATAATAGCACATCACTGTCACTCTATCTCTAATGTATACCTAAGGGCACACCAACAAAATATAAGGATGCATGATCAATAACATCATCACCCATGTCATCCTACAAGGTCACATAACATCCACTAACTGGTAAATGTAAAATGTGATACACATCCTCTAGAGTCATAATAATCTCCCTTGTAAGAAGCCAAAAAGTACATGAATTTAAATTTCACCTCTCATATAAGGTGGTAATCAGATATCTATCCCACTACACTGTGCCTAGGTCACACAGATGACCCAACTCTACCTTATCCATGACAACTCTCTCATCAAAAAATAATGGTAATAACCTCAATACCTCCATCACTTGGCCCTTGTAAAACTCTCTCATCTACACCTCACCTTGAAAACACTAGAAACAACATATATATTAGTCCACAATGCCAAATCACTAAGCCAAGTAAAAATAGTAGCACCTAACTAAGCAATATCTCAAAAAATCAAGCCTCTAGGACAATAATGTTGGGTACAAGACAACAGTGTTGGACATGAGTACTAAAACCTAGATAGGAGTGGTGGAACCTATATAATATCATTGGGTGCAAGATAGGAGTGCTATAACTAGTGAAATTTTTCCTAGGACACTTTTAACAACTCAAAAGCATAAAAAACAAGATTATAAGTAGACAAAAATCACATGTTTTAGCTGCTTACCAGGGTAACATCACCACCAACCTAAACTTGGGCTATCAACTACTCAAACTAGGTCATGGTAGGTGCTCATCTCCTTGGTATATCTCTGACTCTAGAGCTCCAAATCTCAAACCTAGTTAATACACAAATGAATCGAGAATCGATCCAATTTCCTATATTACCCAACTTTCTCAATCAAAGAAAAATACCATTTTACACATAAATTTAACTCTGTAAGACCATTTATCAAATTATTTTGTTTCATGGAATCATGATAATGATACCTTGGAAATCACTCAAAATTCACTCTCTTAATACCTCATCTTCCTTCTATGGCATAAACATCTCTATATTCTTTTTATACTCTGACACACACCTTGGTTCTCAGCAATCAAAACTTATTCTACTTTAAATTACTCCATATAGTCAATCAAACAACCTCTCAAGCTATTCACAACAAGCCAACCTTGTTTCTACTTATGCCACTAGTCATCACTTTTGGCTTGACCTCTTCTATCACAAACTTCATCCCTCTCCCCAAAAGGGGGGCATCATTCCTACTATTCCTATCTATACACCTACCTAACATGCCCATCCACTCTCATAAGTGGATACACCATGGTTCTTACACCTCTAATATTTAGATTATCAGATTTAGCACAGATCAATTTAAATATACAAGTGATTTAGATTACATGGGTCATTCAACATTACTCAAGACATTTAGGGGGATATGCCTTTAGTTTATAGATACACAGCCTATTCAAATATAGTGGTTCAAATCATATGGATCCATAGTGATTTTAGCTTACAAATACACAAACTATTTAGATATAATGGTTTAGATTATATGGATTCATAGTAACTTTGATACATATTCAAACTCAAATACCAAATTCAGGGGCATGTACATGACTACATGTCTCACACATATAGCTTCATATAGCAGGACATAGTTATAAGACCATATAGTAGATTATAGGCATAGTGCAGAGCACAATATTTTGATCTCCAATTTTGCACATGGTGAATGGCATGATAGATAATATCATGTGTGGTTGTATAGATTACCTACCAAATTATACATATGCATTTATCACATATGAAATTTAGGGGCATGGTACAGATGTTCATATTCTTCATCATCTAGGATTATATAGATGGAATGGAAAAACATGCCATTCTCTTCTGACACATTGATCAAAGTTTCAAATTACACCCAACTATACCCAAGTTGTCATTAGGTTGGACTGTATGGCTATTTGTAGTAGTTGGTCCATTATATTGCCCAGACCTAGACTATATGAGTTTGTGCAAGATAAAAGACAGACATTGGTTTTGGGACTTTGATAATTTATCAATTCTAGTTTAGATATTTAGAGTGGGGACATGACATATTTTAATCTTAATAATATACCGATTCTATACACATATTCCAAATTACATGAGTTTATGTGGGATAGAGGATAGACATTGGTTTTGGGCCTATGAGCATTCCTCATTTTTAGCCAAATTCAACATAAGGGAAAGCATTGCCTTACTTTTATATGTTACATAGATTCTACTTTTAGATTCAGTATAGAGGGTATCCATTTTAGGGATTATTTCTTTCTCCAGGCACTATTTAGCTCTCCGTCCACTTTCCTAGCCAAGAAGTGATTTGGACCCTTTGCAACACATTTATCCTCACATAGGTAGGTTCAGATATGCATTTTATTTTCTTTATTTTACTCTAGTTCATTTCATTGCATCACTAGAATAAAAGGGGGGAAAATATATACACCCTAAATTGGTCAAGCAACCACACATATCATGTCTTTTCATATTCCTTTCATAAGAGACTCTGACTTGAGAATATGAGCCTTGTTCACATTAACCATGTCTTTTTGTTTTACTTATCTTGGTCTTATTTCATGCATGAGTCACCTTTTTGCTTATTTCCAGTCATCCCAAGATTTTCAAACAGTCATTCCACCTCAGCTAGGTGAAATTTCCTATGCTAATTCCATCTCCCTAGGTCTTGATCCTGTAAGATAGGAGTGCTGGGGTTGGACTATAATGCTAGATCCTAGGGTGTCCCATTTCCATCACTCCTATCCAACTAGATTTTGAGTCCCAATGGTTAGGTTTTCTCACTTAATGAGTCCCAATCGATTTTTAGCTTCATCCTTAAGTTTTATTTGTCTTTCTAATGTTGGCTAATGTGATTAAAGCTCCCAAATTTAAAATAAAGAGTATCTTATATAAAGGAATTCACAAGGCATTTTATAGCTAACACTTACTACTTTGGCACAATACATAATTAAAAATTAGTCAATAGTATAGCTCAACATTTTGTATCACACATAAACTTGAATGCTTGATCAAGGAAGGGCCTAGGAAAATTTCCATTCTTTCATCTATCATGCACATTGATTATACACATTCCCTAAGGGAGAACTATATTTGATCTGAGACCCAAGCTTGAGGGTTAATGTAGACAATGATCAGAACAATAGGGGTTCTATATCATGTGATCGTACTTCCCCTAACATAGTTTTTCCCCTTTTGATTTTAATGTATTTTTTTATTTCATGTGTGTAGATGAACCCAAGGTTTTGAAGATTGAAATAACTCTATAAAGAACTATGTTGACATTCAACATCTAAAATTTCATAGGTAGGATCACATGAGGGCAATGAACAAAACCTAGAAAACTCAGATCTTTGTGACCAGTTTGGATAATAATGGTAGGACATAGACTATAGTACTAGACCCCAAAGTGTCCTATTTTTGGAACTCCTATCCTTTCATTGAATGAAAATAGATCCAGATTCCTGACATCTTCCCAATCTCATGCAACAATTTTTAGCCCCTAAATCATTCATCTCAATCTACTTTTATAGACAAGTTACTTTTTTCCCTATGTCATTAATTTGATAAAAATCTATATTTTAATATGTTTAATTAGGTTTTCCCCTTTTTCAATACCCTTTATTATTTAGGAACTAAACACTAGTTTCCCTAAAAATAATAAAATAATAGGCAACAAGCATGAAATGTTCCATATACTCAAGAAATCTTCCTTCCATGTCAATTGATTTATCCTCATGGTGTTGAGATGAAACATCAGGATGATTCAAAAATCAAACAAGCTATCACACCTTATTATCAACATTGAATCCTTCCTTCATGGTACCTATAGGTGCATGTTCATGGTGATTGTATTTAAATGTTGCACATGACTGCAATAGTCCTTATTTCTTGCATCACATGAAATCTTGACTCACTACCTATGTTGATAAAATATATACTAGGGATTTGAAACCTTCATCACACTCTATGAGCATGTTATATAGGCTCCATACACGTGTTTTACCATGATTGCAAGTAAAAGTGAGGAAAGAGTTGACTGCATGGTGTTCATGATTTCACCCTCATGGAGCATTTCCTTGAAGAATGAGATTGAAAGGTGAAGGGTTAAAAGGAAATTTATAGAATTAAAATGAAACTATCAAAACCCTATAAAACCATTATCAAAGCATGAAGATCCTAAAAATGGTGGAAACCTGTCTGTCATCCCAAATGAGACCAATCTACAAACTTGAAATGATTGGCTCATCAAATCAACTCCAAACTCAAAACAAAGGATGGGGAACATGTGATAGGGGAGTAAAAGACCTCTAAAATCAATTTTAGAAGTTGGATTGTATAAAATTATCCAAACTAAAGCAAAACCTATAGGGTGCACAAATTAGAAAGTAAATTGGATAGGTGAACTTCTTAGGAGTGGTTCATAAAGCACAAGCCACCATTATTCTAGAACAAAATAAAAAATGGAAGATGACTGAGTTTAAAAGACAACCCAAGAGCAATTTTCCTAAAATCTCCCCTGCTAGCCATACTAAGCACAAACTTGAAGACCATTTTTTCTTGCCAAGCCTAGTTGAAGGAGAGAGAACATATTTTCTTCATTTCTTTGAACTTCTAATCAAACTGATCACTATAATAAGTGTGTGGAAGAAAAAAAGACACTACTAAAGTGTCTTAAACTACATGAGGCTATACATTTTTGTACACCTCATTAAATACTCATTTTTCTAAGAAATCTACCCAATCTTTTGAAGAACCTACCACTTTTTAGTTATAAATGGTTACTTAAGAATTCTTAGGACACATGGGTTGTGACATCACCTTTTTACACCTTCACATATCTCAAGGAGGTCATACATGTCATTTAATGCTCTATTTTGACCCCTAAAATGACTCAAAAAGACATAAAGATTGAAAATGACCAAGACCAAAGCTAATGTGACATGAAATGGCATAAAATGACCTATAATACACCTTATGACATAATATTAGACCCCTAAAACACCTAAAAATCAAGTTTTTACCTATAAGGGTCCCAATTTGACTTGTAGGGTCAAATTTGGTCAATAGGTACCTCAATCTCTAGATCTCACTTTATCACTGACATAGGATCTAGCTTATCAATCGATAGCTTATGTTTTATCCCTAGCCTCTAAAAAACCCAAAAACTCCTCAACCACACTATAGGCGCTGAGGACACATCTTGTATAACACTAAACTATCAAGAAACCTTCTCATTCTAGAACTGATCATATACATTATCCCACCAATCATGTATCTAATAGCTAACTTGAATCTACCTCAATTATGTGTTATCCATAGCCCACCCCTAATAACCATTGTAGGGTCTCTATATAATATCCTATGATCTTAAAATATCTAGTAGTTACTGATAATAGGTAATACTCCTCCTTAATGCATGCCCTATCCTAGTCCATATATTTACAAATACTTGTAGGTAAGCCCATCCATCATGTGGATGTGACACTAGCCTATTCATAGATATGTGCTCATATGCCTAGCAATGCAATAGTGTTGATACACTGATACTCCCACCACTCATCTCCTATATAAAGTGGTATATGTCTTTGTATAAATGAGCTAGCATGGTCTGACCCAAAGAATATATGGTGCCATGATGCCCAATGCCATATACTATCTCATGTATCCTATATAAAATAGAAACACCACTCCCATTCATGATAATAAATGATGACAACAACATAGTTAAAATTTTCCATAATCATGGAACATTGACCATCATAATCATGGTAAAAAAAATGTCACTCTGACTCCTCGAGTGATGAGTCCCCACCTCTATGGTAGATAAGTACCTAGATGCTCATTGTATATCTCATGAACTAGTAGCCTCCTATAATACATCTTATTGCCTAGAAATTGGCAACTACAGGATCTGATATACATCCTCTAATGTCATAGTCATTTTGCTTGTAGGTAGCTAGAATGTACATATGTCTCCTTTCTAGCTCTCACATAGTACAATGATCATATGCTTATGCCAGGGCATAGGCTATAGGAAAACAACATAGTGTAGGCATGTTCTCTCGAGCACCTCTATCTTAACCTTAGACATGGGAAAACCTCTATAGTATCCATAATCTTACATGTATGAAGCTCCCTTATACGGGAATTAACCTATAAAATTATAACCAAAATATGACATCAGTAAATTAAAACTAATACCAATAAATAACAAAAAAGAATAAAAAAATAGTAAATAATGTTGAGCACCATATCTAGGGCCTATTAGACATTAGTGCTACCCATAGGATAGTGGCACCACATTTTCTAAAACATGCCAAAAAATAGTCCTTCTCTATTAAAATCAATAAAATAGACAACAAAAATGATAAAAAATATGAAAATTTAGGGTCCCTTACCAAGTGAACATCCTCTCTAACCTGAACACGTGCCTCAACCTCCTCATAGTGAGGGAAAATAGCATCTTGTCTCCTTAACATGTTTTCTTTCTCTTAGATTCAAACTTATTTACACTCAAATTATTTGAATGAAATTCAAATGATTCAAAATGACCTATTTAAGTCATCACTTATATAATGCCACCCTATTAAGGTTACCCCTGCATGCCAATTTTGCTAATTAATACAACTATCTTATTATTACCATACCTTAAGAATCATAGCTATGATTCACAAACCATTTCTTACATATGGGACTTGATACTGATACACTCTATCTTATATTGGTAAAACAAATGCTATTATCATTTTCAAAAACTACAAAATGATAAAAAAATCACATTATATTAAAAATACAATAGACCAAGTACTTATCCAATTACACACTAAATTATTAATTATGACACAATTAATGCATTATTTAAGCCTATTATAACTTCATAATTAACAAGTAACACTAGGATAATCAATCCTTACCACTTTTGGTTACATATCCTCATCATAATCTTGACTCTCTCACCCAAAGGGGGGAGGTAAATATACATAGATTACTTTAGACATACCTAATTACATTTAGATTTTCAAACATATGGGTCTACACAAGTTTACATAGACATTAAAATACACAACATATTCAAATTATATAGATGCACAAGTCTACACAGCCTTACACAAACATCCAGATTCACATATTCTTAGATTATATAGGTGCAAAGGTCTACACAGGTTTACACAGGCATCTAGAGTCAAAACATATTTAGATTATATAGACACACAGGTATACATAGGTTTACATGGGCATCTAGAGTCATTTATTTTTAGACATATAGACACACAAGTCTACACAGGTTTACACAGGCATTTAGATTCATAAATTCTCAAATATACAAACATAGGTATACATAAGTTTTTATGTAGGGTTACATAAGTATTCAAATGTACACACTACATAGATATACAACTTTTGACATAGTTATACCAGTTTATTCAGATATTTAGATACACAACTACCTCACTTAGATATTAGGATTAGGTGGCATGATGTAGAGTGCACGTTCTTGGTCCCTATATTCAAATTTATCATACAAAAAAAAGCAACTACATTCTATTAACCATACAATAGATCAAGTACCTATCCAACTACACACTACATTGTCAACTTTAACACAATTAATACATTATTCAAACCTGATACAACATCATAATTACCAATTAATACTAGAAAAATCAATCCTTACCACTTTTGATTACATATCCTCATCACAGTCTCAACTCTCTCACTAAGAGGGGGGAAAATATGCATAGATTACTTTATACATATAGAGTTACATTCATATTTTTAGACAGACAGGCATCCAAAGTCACTAGTTTTTAGATATATAGACAACATGGGTCTATATAGGTTTACACAGGCATCCAGAGTCACAAATTTTTAGAGATATAGACATACGGGTCTACACAAGTTTACATAGACATTCATATGCATAGTTTATTTAGATTAGAGATACATATAGGTCTACATAGGTTTACATAGATTATTTAGATTATATAGACATATAAGTCTATATATGTTTACATAAGCATTTAAATGCATAACTTATTCAAATATATAGACATATAGATCTACACAGGTTTACAAAGGTATTCAGATTTACATATTTTTAGATATATAGACATAAAGGTCTACACATGTTTACACAGGCATTCAGATGCACATCTTATTCATATATATAGATGTATGAGTCTACAAAAGTTTACACAGGTATTCAAAGTCATAAATTTTTAGATATATAGATACACAAGTCTACATAGGTTTACATAGGCATCCAAAGTTATAGTTTTTCAGAATACAGATGCATAGGTCTACACAAGTTTACATAGGCATATAGAGTTACATATTTTTAGATATAAAAATGCACATGTCTAAAAGGTTTTACACAAGTTTGCATAGGTATTCAAATGTAAATTCTACACAGATATATAACTTTGACATAGATGCACAATTTATTTAGATATTTGAATACACAACTACATCAATCAGATATCAAGATTAGGGGGCATGATGTAAAGCACATGTTCTTGATCCCCATTTTTAAATTTATTAGGGTACACCAGTATCATCAATAGTATCATCACCAAGTTTTCACTAGTTTGGGTTATAGGGACATCTACAATGGTTGATCCATAACATTACACTAGACCCAATTTACATACTTAGATTCAGAGTGGGGGTAAGTGAACCTTGTTTCTCCACACCTTTAGTTTACATTCTTAGATTCAAATTGGGGGAAAGTGAGATTTTTTCTCCACACCTTCAGTTTACATACTTAGATTAAGAGTGAGGGAAAGTGAGGTTTATTTCTCCACACCCTTAATTTACATACTCAGATTTAAAGTGGGGGTAAGTGAGCCTTATTTATTTGCATATTCAGTTTACACACTTAGTTTAGTATAGGGGGAATTTACATCATAGGCTTCCTTTCAAATATTACACTCTAGTTCTCATCCACTTTTAAGGACAAGAAGTGGGCCAAATCCATGTTACATTCACATAGGTAAGTACCCGTACTTAGATATGTGATAAACTTTATGTATATCTAGATAAGTCCACTTTCTCCTTGTATTTACTATTTTTAAAAAGCTCCATGAATAAATAAATTCTAATTTTATTCCATATTAACAACTGATCATCCCTTTAATCTATCTTAGGATTTACATATTAAAACCCTAAATGATTAAAACAAGATATCAACATGGAAATGTATAAAATCTATAATTTTATGTTTTATGAGTAAATATTTAAATGTTTTTATGTTTTTGACATATTATATTATTTTTGTATTTTATGGATATAATCTATTCAAAAGAAATCTAAGAATAGTTTTTGATTTTATATTTAAAATATCCTTAGATGCATGATGTTCAATGGGATTTTGATTTCCTTTCTATCAAGTGAAGCTAGATGGTATACTTTTGGGCTAAGCTTTTCTATGATTAAGTACGAGCCAAGACAATTTGGTTTGAATTTTCATTTATTCTCTTCTTTGGAATTGACATTTATGTGATTTTATTTTAAAACTAGGTCATTTACTTTAAATTCCCTAATGAGAACATGGTTATTATAGGTCCATTATATTCGTTTATGATATGCCCTGAGATGTTCTGCAGCTTGAATACACGTGTGATCTAACTATTCTAATTCATGGAGATGTCTCTCTCTGTATTAATTATATGTGATGAGACATTTTAAGGAGACCCATAAGGATGGTATTTATAAATCTAGTGGGATAACTTCTTTTGTGACATATACTAGTGAATAAGGAGTAGCTCTTATAGATGTGTGAATACTAGTACGATAATCCCATACTACATAAATGAGCTGATTATGTCAATCATCACCATATTTGGTAACTATTTTATTGAGGATACTATTGATTGTCTTTTTTTGTTTCTTCTATTTGACAATTGCATTAGCATGACTATTATCTTTACATGGAATGTTTTCAATATACAAGTTTTCAAATTGATCCTATATACATTAAACCATATTCTTGTAGGGAATGAGGTGTTCTTATTTGGTTTGGTAGATATCTATAACTTGATTGATAATTAATTATGAATCCTTTTGAACTTTAATTGATTTGATTTTGAGAGCCTAAGTTGATTCAAGGCCAAAGATAAGAGCTTCATATTCTACGATGTTATGGTACATGAAAAACTAAGTCAATAAGTGATGGGTACTATGTGCCCAAATGGGTCGATGAAAAAAATTCTAGCTCTGGCACTAGATCACATCTAAAACTATCAAATAATATTATCCACATATCAAAAGTGGTATTATATGAAGTCATCCATAAAATCGTCATTGGTAGGATTTGTATCCAGTAATATGGTTGCTACAAATTGATATGCAATTATCTAGCTTTCTACTAATTTTTGTAAGACAAACTTGAGGTTGAATTCTATGAGTAACATAACCCATTTTATCATACAACTTGAGAGATTTAGTTTTGAAATGAGGAAATTTAATGGATCTACTTTTTTAATGACTTGCATTTTATTTTTAATCATAAAGTGCCAGAGATTTTGAGTAGAAAATACAAGTGCCAAACAAAGTAATTTATTGTTGGACAATTTTATTTGTAATCAACAGGTGTACAAATGATGTATTAAATGGCTCAATCTTTATGTTGATCATCATGTTGTGCTAAGATTGTACTGAGAGGTAAAATAGAAGTGACTTATCAGGTGTTGGTGGTACCAAGATAGGTGGGTTCAACAAGTACTATTTGAGTGTGTCAAATATTTCTTGAAATGTGATGTCCCATTTAAATTTTATATCCTTTTTAAGTAATTTGATGAATGATGGAGTCTTATCTATGAGTTTTGACATAAACAAATGTATTTCCTAAATCTTAACTTGTAGGGAGTGAAGTTGCTTTAAATTAATAGGAGGCATGTCCATTATTAATTTGAATTTCTTGGGGTTAACCTTGATACCACATTAGGATATTATAAATCCTAAGATTTTATCTGGTGAAACCCCAAAGATGCATTTATTTAGATTAAGTTGTACGTTGTATTTTTTTAGTCTCTCAAGAATTTGTCATAAATCTATTGCATGGTGATGTCATTCTTTTGATTTTTTAATCAAATCATTGACATAATCTTTGACTATTTTATGAATGAGATCATGAAACATGTGTCATTAATTACTAGTTTGTTGAACTTGTATTTTTTAATCCAAAAATCATGACTCTATAATAGAAAGTGCCCAATGGTATGGTAAAATAATTTTTTTCTTGGTCTTCTTTAGTGTTCTTGATTTGATTATAACCAGTGAAGCCATCCATAAAGGAGAGCACTTCATAACCTATTGTGGAGTTGACTATCATATCAATGTTAGGTAGAGGAAATTCATCCTTAGGACATGCTTGGTTTGGGTATATAGAATCAAAACAACATCAGATTTGGACATTAGGTTTTATAACATAAAAAATATTCCCATTAGGGATGAGTAACTGATCAAATGAAACTGACATCTAGGAGCCGTTGGATCTCATCTTTGACTAAAAGAGCAATTTTGAGGTGCATTTTTTGATTTTTTGATTTAATCATCTTGGAATAAAGATAAAGGATAATAATATGTACTATGATTTAAGCATCAATGTTAGGCATATCAAAATAAGTCAAGTCAAATACTTCAAGAAAATCTTTTAAAATCTGATGAATATATGTATCTTATTCTTTATGTAAGGAAAAAACCAATAGTGTGATATAAAAATCAATATACATGCCATAATTAAATTTGAATATCTCTTCATTAGGTAACATATATAGATCCATAATGTATGGTGTTGTAGGGATAATATCATCTATGTCAAGTAAAACATCATTTGAATCATTTGTATGCTCACCAAAGTATTCCTAGGCATTTATGGAATGAGGAAACCTATTCTTATTATAGAATGAAGGGACATCCTTGTATGTCCCCAAGAATTCTAAGAGAGCCTCATCATTATCAATTTTTTTGAAAAGAGGTAAATCTGGATAAGTTGTATCATTGATAAGATCAAGGTAAATAACTGAGAGTGTAGAAACATGGTTTACTATATTGTCTACCTATGGAATAGGTGGAAAAAAACAAAATATAATGAAAATTATGGTGAAATGACTTGGAATTGGATGTTCTATATTTATATCTAAGTCCTTGTCTACCTTTTTGATAATATGCTTCAATGGGATTAAGGATTCCTTACTCATGTTTGCTAAGGCCCTGTCATGTGTAACCCATTTTTTTCAAGTATCTAGATGCAAAAGGAGAAGTAAAATTATTATCCTATGATCTGTAAATATCTAGGGAAGTGATACATTTTTGAATAGTATACTAGAGTGGTGTTGTAGTGAAATCCATGCAAAGAATATAATTGTTTGAAGGCTCTATATGTTTATAATATTTGAATGGTTCTTTATCCATAGGAAAAGTATATATATGACCTCTATATCTGAACTTTAAACATGCATGTAAAGATGATGGAACTACATGCATATCATGAATACATGGTCTTCCAGGTAATATATTGTAATTAAGATCATTAGGCATAAATTGACATGTTGTAGGTAGTGTTCTCAGTCCCTATGTAAGTTTTCATCCCAAGACTTTGCATGGAATATTATCAAACCCTCAAATGTTCATATTAGAAGGATTCAAATCCTTAGCATGTATATTAAGAAGTAAAGTAAAATAGATATTACAAATGTTAAATCTTGATCCATTGTCAACTAAAACCCATTTGACACCAACCTCATTAATTCATAATGCAATATAGAGAGGAAAGCGTAAATCTATGATGTGCTAAGGTGGAAACTCTTCCCTTTAGAATGAAATATGCTTTTTGGTCCATTTCATAGTATTAATTATGGAAGAAACATAAGCTATCTTGAATGTTTGAGGTACTTGAGTATCATGGAGTGTATCATACAAAACGTCTTTACATGAGTTGAAATGTTATAGGATCTATACAATGGAAACTATGGCTGAAGAAAAACTACTCTAGTCAACAAAGCTATAACCATGGGTGTTTCTAACCTACCAAGCTTCGGGTCCACATGTAGACATCATAACCTAGACCATAGGGTCTAATAGGAGTGTAGAGATGGTAGTAGATGTAGGATGGTGGCTATATATGTGTGATCATGAATTAGGAGGGATAAGAAATATCACTCATGTTTTATTATGTCTAGGAATGATAGATAAGGAACCAGAGTAAACCAAAGAGAAAAAATCATCTAAAGGATACTTGTTAGTTTTAGGTAATGAAGTTAGTATCTCATGTAATGTATTCTCTATGTATTTAAAGATTTGTGTCTTAATTGAATTCCCCATAAGAGAAAAATAACATATCTAAGAAATAATGAAACATGAAAAGCATTTTAATTTATATAAAACATCATGTATACATGTGTTTATGTCTTTTATGAGTTCATTTTGAATTAAAGGGAACAAGCATTCAAATGAAAGTTTAAAACTTTGTAACAAAAACTGATACATTTCATCAGTCATTATTATCATGATTAAATCAAATAAAACCACAAAATGTATGGATCTAAAATTTAAATGATGTAAATAGAAACCTTAGGGTTATCTAGGGTTAGGGTTTATGCAATATTTGAAGTTGATAGGTAAGGAATCAAAGTGAACCAAAGAGAAAAAATCATCTAAAGGAGACTTCTTAATTTTAGGTAATGAAGTTGGTATCTTATGTAATATATTCTCTATGTGTTTAAAGATTTGTGTCTTAATTGAATTACAAACAAAAGAAAGATAACATGAAAAAGAAATAATGAAACATGACAAGCATTTTAATTGATAAAAAACATCATGTATACATGTGTTTATGTATTTTTTGAGTTCATTCCAAATTAAAGGGAACAATCATGTAAATAAAATTATTAAACTTTGCAACAAACGTAATACATTTCTTTTCTCATTATTATCATGATTAAATAAAATAAAAATGAAAAATGTATGGATCTAAAATTTGAATGTTGGAAATAAAAACACTAGGGTTAGGGTTTGTGTAATATTCCAACTAAGTCAAGTTCACCAAATGTTTTAACCTATTAGGACTTAGTATGTTGTGTAAATCCTACATTTGTTAAAGAGTAGAGTTTACTAATCAAAGTAATAGTATGCAATAAATAAAACCACTGATTTATTACAAAATTGAATTAATTAACCTTTCTAAAAATAACAATAAATAGTATAAGTAATAACTTAGCTAAAAAATGACTGAGACATATGATTTGGAGGCTAAAATTTGAGGCAAAGACTCATTTGAGTATCACAAATAGGATCCATGTGTCAAAACCCCTTCTAGATAGTAGCGACCTAATTGGTTAGTATCACCCTAATTAGATATGTGGCATTAGTGTCCCTATTTTGTTTGTAGTGTCCTTTGTGTAGGACTATTTCAAACTTCTAGGTGTACCTGTGTTTGGATTTGTGAGGTCTATTCTTATGTGCATGAGTTTTGAAACTTTGTATATTACCTATTTTGATTGAATTTGTGAGAAAACCCTAATCATATATGTTGTTAGGGCATCTGATTGATACAAGCTAAAAATTATGTTTGTTAGTGGAGTAAGCTAGACATCTCTGACACCCCACTATGATGAGATTTGCCTAAATACCAATACTCTAAAGAAGGATCAATCTTAATGTAGTTATCCCCACTGAAGTGTTGGTGGAAGTGCAAGTGAAGATATTATAATAGTTAAATTGAGTGTTTTAAATTTTATTAAGATTATAAATCAAGGTAATCTAAGCTTGGGAATGTTGTAGATGGTAGTATGCAAAAGTAGGGTAGAATAGGTATTGATAACCTTAATTGTGCACAACTTGTTATGAGTTTGCATATGTATTTTGCATCTAATTTCCATCTAGTGGTTAAATGGATAAATTTCATGTATTTATACTATTTTTTTTCTTTTGCAAGTGCTAAAAGAGGTCTAGGCTAACCCTATGAGGTTTTAGATTTTAAAAGATATCTATTTGTGAAAATATGAGGAAAATGACAATAATGCCATTATTGGGACACTAGAGCCATGTGGAACTATTGTACCTATTATGGTGATAGTGTCTAAGTGAAAAAGACACCAAGGGATAGGATGTAATAATGAGGGTCTAGGACTACTTTAGGGATGATAAGGTATGCCTTTGGTTTGCATGAAGGCTGGATAAGTGTGAAAATAGGCTATAGGATAGGTTTGTGGATAAGCTAGGGATAGGTAGTCTCAAGTAGCACTATTATCACTTAATTACCAATTTTTGTTGATTATAATCTATTATAATCCATGTGTACATATCCTTTCAAGATATTACTTGATTCACCCTCCTTCTATGAGTTAGATTTTTTATTTTATTTTTAATAAAAACTTGGAAGAAGGGTCGGGAACCACCATTGGCTTGGTTTACAAAAATAAAATTAATTATAAATTAGATATTTCACTCATATTTTATTTTTGTCAATGGTATTATCTCTCTAAAAAAATTAATCATGTAAATGTGCAATTTATTTTCAAAAATGAGAAGTCTTTCTAAGATTTACATGAAAATATAAAGGCAAGTAACATCAATCTAAAAATCTTATTTTATCTATATAAAAAAACCATTAATTTATGATGTGAACCTTGATTCCAAGACTCAAATTCATCATTAATAAGTATATGAATATCCATAAGCATGAACAATTTCCTTATGTGAGGTATTTTTCCAAACTATTTGCAAGTCATCACAATGACCTTATTTCCAGCCTATGAAAGTATGAAATTTAATCTAGGAAATCATGAAATCTAATTTATGAAATAAATAAATACAATCTAGGAAAGAAGGAAATATAATCTATGAAAATAAGAAATTTAATCTAGTCTTAATACTAAATCATAACTCAATAATTTTAAGACACTCCCAGTTGGAGCAACCATAAAATAATGTTTCAAGAACTACCCATTAAGTGGAAAATTCAAGTTACTACCTTGGAGATATTTCAATAAAAAATCATTGTTACCCAAAATTTTAGAAATTTGATATGGTCCAATACATCATGGAGTGAACTTATCATGTTTTCATTTCTTATCATATGCTTTGTTCTATAGGAGGACTAATTGTGAAATTATGAAAACTTTGATTTTTTATTTTTTTTAATCAAACCATCTATTAAAAATGACCTGATGTTTGATGAAATTATGGAAGGATTATGTTTGAGCATATTCTATTTGGATAATGTATATTAATCTTGAATGATTCTTTCATATACTCTTGCATGATTCTTTCATATACTCTTGCATGAATTGGTATGTTGGTAACTTAAGATTAATGTGTAAAATAGGTTTTTGTCCATATACTAATAGAAAAGGTGAAGATTTGAGGTCTTTATTATGTCTAGTTCTATCTACCCATAATGCATACTTCAACAACATGTGTCATTCTATGGGTTTTATTTCTTTATATTTATTTCTGACATCAATCAAATTATTTTGGTAAATTCAAAAAATTCATTCCATTTTAGATAATAACCTAAATAAAAATTGATAGTAATTTTATTGTTATAGGCTCATTTGGTGAATTTAAAATCAAGACTATTATCACATTATAAGGAGACTAGTGTTCCACACCTAGTCAAGGTATTCTCCTTAAGAAGTTTGATTACATCTTTTGATCTAGAGTTCTTTGTTGAAACTATTTTAGTCAAAGTAGTGAAATAATTTGTTGATATCATTACAAACTTGTGTCTAGCTAATGAATTGGGATTAATTACCCTAAAAAATTCTAGACCCCATTGTGTAAAAGGACATCCTTCAACCACATGTAATGACATAGTTGCATGCATTTTTATTTTCCAAAATACTTGACATTAATGGCAAGTTATGACATGATTGTGTGCATCCTTGATTATATTAAGCTATTAGTATCCCATTCTTAGGATCTTGTGAGTTGTGGGTTTTCCTAAAGGATGTACATTGCCTATCTTTTGATGAAAATTGTCTATGAGATATGAAATTCTTATCTAAAAGTGCATCTCAAGTAGATATCTTCATAATTTTTCAATATAAAACTCCATTTTTATCATATAATGTGCTGATTTGAACCTAGTTTATCTTATTTCTTCCATGTTTATTTTATTAGTACACATGACTATAAGAAGACAATGAATAATTTAGTTGTATAAATCACCACTAACTATCTGAGTTTGGTTGACTTGCTCAATGGAGATGCGTGGATGAGTTTATGTAACTAGTTGAATGATCCCATATCATCGTACCATTTTGGTAGGTATAATTTATAGATAAAACTCATGTTACTTATTAATACACTTTCCTCTTCATTCACCTAATTCATTCTATGTAAGTGAAAGTTTGACATCTAGGTCTAGGGAAATGACTTATATCTTGTTTCATAAAATGTGGCGCCTTAATTTATTCATAGCTTTGATTAAAGCATATATTTTTTATTAATCATAGAATATTTAAATTATTCATATTTTAAATTGGTTCTCATGAATGTGATAGGGTGTTCATTGTATTCAACCTTTTGAATGAGTACCATTGTTATAGTAAATTCTGATGAAAATGAATACAAAAATAAGTCCTTCATGAAGTCTAGGCTAATCTAAATTGGAGTTTGAATGATGGAAATTTTGATGTCTTGAAATGATTTATTAGCTTAATTTGTCCATTCCACATTTGAATCTTATTTCAACATAACATTCAATGGTTTTAATTTTTGTACAAATCCAAAATTGATTTTTTTAACAAAATTTATCTTACAAAAGAAAGATTTGAGTTCCTTTTTACCGTTAGGATATGGATTTTTTTAAATATATTGAACTCTTTTAATGTCAATAGAAATAATTTCCTTGCTGATAACATGTCCTAATAATTTACCTTTTGTGACTCCAAAAATACCTTTTTTGGATTCAATGAGATTTCATACCTTTTGCATATATCAAATACTCTCTGCAAGTGGGTACCATGATCTATTTTATTTTTGGAAAAGATAAGTCATCCATGTAAATAAAGATGCACTTACCAATGAGTTATTGAAACATGAAATCCATGGCATGATGAAAATTATCACTTGCATTGATTATCCCAAAATCCATCCTTTTGCATGAAAAAGTTATCCATTTAGTAGAGAAAGCAATTTTCATCTGATCATATTTTTCTACTAGCACCTTATTGTATCTTAAAACTCCATCCAAAAAAGACATCATTTTAGACCCACTCACTATCGAAATTAATTAATATATGGAAGGCAATGGGTAATTATATTTCTTTGAAGACCTATCGAGGTTTTTAAAATCTACATAGATTTTGATTTCACCATTCTTCTTTCACATAGGAACTAGATTAGCCACCCAAGTAGAGTGTTTGAGTGAAAATATAATTTTTGAATCTAATAGTTTCTAAACTTATTTTTAAATGAGAGGTTTCATGAGGTAATTAACTAGTCTCTATATGTTTATGAAAGGTTTGTATCCTTATCTAAGTGGTATTGTATGCATTATAACCTTGGAATAAAATATCTTCAAATCTTCATAAGATCAAGTAATCACATCTTTCTATTATATAAATAGTTATTCCAATTTCAATTTCTATTGCTCAAAATAACTCAATCAAATATTGACATTTTGGGGATGTTCATTTGTTCCTAAATTTACTTTGGAAAAACTAGATTCATTTGTTTTGAACTATTTTTTTTTAACTTGACGATCTATGTCAAAAACTAAATCTAATGATACCATCTCGGTGGGTATTATATTTTATTTTAATTAAATGATACAATCATCTCTAACATCTTATTTGTTCATTGGATCAAAATTCTTCTCATCAATAATCTATGACTCAGAATCACTTAAATTATTGAATAAATGTGTAATTTGATGATCATCATCAAATACCTAGAAATTTTAAATATTATTAGGGAGTGAGGCATAGGAACCAAATCTACTGATAATTTTTTTCAATTTTAACTCCTAAAGAGGGGCCAAATTTTATACAGAAGTAATAATAGAATATGAAATCTAGTTCTATTTTCTTTAGATTTATTTCATATTTAAGGCTTCAAAATATTTGATCAAATCCCAAATTCTACACTTATATTTCTTTAAATATGATAAATTTCATTGGTATCTACTCTTAACTTGGTTGACAACTAGCTCTGAATCTCCAAACATCAATAGTTGTTTGACTTTGTATTTTAATGCAAATTATAATCCTAGAATTAAGGTTTCATACTCTACATAGTTGTTATATATGGAGGCTATAATATGAAAAAACCAAGGAATTTATTCCCATTAGGTTCAATCAAGGTTATGCCTACACTAAAGTAATTTTTGGATCAAGCACCATCCAAATATAGGGTCCAAAATTGTGAATGACCTTAAAATTCTCATTCATCCTTATTAGACTTTATTTTGAATGTGTAAAATCCTATGTGTGATGAGGTGAAGTTGACCTTTTGATTTTTTGAATTGTATTATGTAATCTCATATTTAATTTTTGTCTCTAAATCAATTGTAATATGATTGGATACTCTTTTCCAAGGTAAATATTGACTATTTTGACCACAAGTCAAAATAGGTCAACCCCGTATAGTTAAAAACTTGTATAGGGGTCTATTAGTATGTAATAGGGTGTGTCATGGTATTATTTGATGATATTTAAATGATTTTGACCTTGGTCATAGTCAAAATTAATCTAAGTCATTTCATGTCACCTAAGGGTCATATTTGAGTCATTAATGAAGGTTGTATGGTTTATCTTGATAGATAAGTTTTAAAAAATGTATTTAAAGGTATTTCATGTCATATCCTTATTAGGTATGTTATTCATAATTTAAATCTTGCGTATACTATGTTAAAATCAAGAAAATAGTTGAAAAAGGGAGGATTTTGGCAATTATACGACCTATAGAGGAGTGTGGAACGTGTGGAAAGATTATACAAGGAATCTTAAACTTACCTAATTTCAATTCAAATTTTGATATACTTTTTAAGGCAAAAAATAGACCAAAACTATTCTAATCCTCCATCACTACTTTTGTCATACAAAATTGGTGAACAAGTTTTCTCATGGTATGGCCAATAGGAGAGGATTCAGGTCAAATGTTCTTATGGGGTGTTATTAAACTTGGTATAATTAAAATTCATGGTAGGATTTCAAGGTTTGGTTTCCTATGATTTTTGAACCATTCTTAAAAAGTTGACTATCTCCTTTTTCATGCTAATCCCTAAACCCTACAGTTTTTTCCTTATCTGGGCTAGTCCATACAAATGAAATAATGAAAGTGATTATATAGGATGTGGACATCCTTATATCATGATTTTAATTTTTTTTTCATGTTTGGAGGTAAGTGGATGAGCCAAACATCTCAAGTTGTAGGTTTAGTACACTAGTGGAGTTGCAGGCATATTTCACCAAGTGTAGAGGTCTTTGTTCTTATAGTGGTTTAAAATGAATGTGACATGTTGTATTTTATGATTTTAAAGTAATGGTAATATCCTTATTTCAAATATTAGTTTCAAAAGGTTTCACATGATATTTATAATCAAGCAAACAACATAGTAAGACCTTCCTATAGGTACTCACTTACAGTCAAGTGAATAAGGCATATGAAAGATTTGATAACATTCATGGAGATGAAATGAAGAGTTTTAAGAAATTTTACACATTATTATAACATGATTAATCAAGAAAATATTTAAAAATGGAATATGATAGATTGCAACTACCAATTCAGATTATATACATTGTCTTGCACCATTAATGGACACCTATAGGTGATCTACAAGAGAGTGGTCACACTAAAATGAAAACATGAGAAATAGTTTGAGTTCCTTCAAGGTGGAAATGATCCATTTTAATACTTTTATAAGGTATATAATTGGTTAGATAACCATATACTATACATGTTTCCCTTATCTCTATTCACTACCTTGCATCTTGTAATTGCACCTACAAGCGGCTTTCATAGAGGCCTAAAGGTAATCATGGAGGAGTTTGAGCATGTTGGAGACCCTCCTTAAGGTATGTAAAGGTTGGATAATGCCATAGTAATCAATAGTGGAGCCATACAGTGATAGGAAAACTTGAAGAGTCATACTCATATGAAAAAAGAGTTTAAGGACTTGTTACCTTAAAAACTCTGAAATAGAGCCTTGTCCACTTTTGGTGCTATCATACAATGGGGTGGTATAAAGTATATATGAATTTGATTGCCTACATTTTGTATCCCTCATATAGGAGTGAGAAATTTCAAAATAAAGTAATGGTTTGACCAAATGAGTATCATGTTAGGAGGCATCCATTCTATACATTCTTAAACTGTATAAAGTCAATGTTCGTTGTAGTATCTTAAAATTTCAAATGAAATCATAGACCAAAGTAGAATGTTAAGGGAATATATCCATGATAAGTTATCCTATTCAGGTAATAAGGATTAAAGTGATCTAAATAACATTGAGGAGGGAGAAATTATAGGTCTTGACCTATACCATCACCTATAGGTGTACTCTTGCTCCCAAAAAGGTAACCTATAGTCTAACTATAGGTACTTACAAGCTCATGAGATGAATCTAGAGGTGAGAACCTTGTAAACATGAACACCTATAGGTTGGAAATGATTCCAAAGGATTAAAAGAAACCATAAGATGTGTGGCATAGATTTCAAAGATTATATATGTACTTATGGGACCTTTTTTACTCTAATAATGGTCAACAATAGTTAACTATAGTATGACAGTGCTCTAAAGTATTATTATTTTGATGTCAGCCTAGCATGTGAATGATGAGAACGAGTTAAAATGACTAAGAGATGGCCTATATGACTTAAATAAGTTCTTAAGGAAATTCATAAGGTCTATAAAATTCAAGTGTTTACTTACAGGCATGCTTTTCTGAGCAAGAATACAATCAAAGTTGACTATAGTCTAGTCTAGTCAAGTTGAAAGGTATACATTTAAAGAGTGATGGCTAGTGTTGGATGATGAATTTTTTTGAAATGAAACCTAAAATAGTATTAAACATCTCAAGAAATTATCATATAAAGGAAATAGGGTATGGAATATCACATCAATACACCTATAGTCAACACACTAACCCTACACAATCAATGAGCTTTACAAAAGTCTGTCTTGGGTCTTATGGTATTTGAAGGTGATAAGAGTGTGGAATAACCTTTTAAATTTGTAAAGAGGGTCCACATTACTTACCCAATCCCATCATATCATAATTTTCCCTAGGTAAATAGGGGAAGTGACCTATATTCTATCTCAGATAGAGGGCACTCCTAGAAGGATATATCTTGCAAGCTTGATGGAAGAAAGGTTAAGAGATGACTTAAAGAATTTGGAAACATTAAAAAAGGATGCAGTGAGTTGTTTTAGACATGGATACAAATAAAAAATGTCTCACAATCATTAATAACTACTCATAAGTGGTTTTGGGTAATAAAGTATAGTCATGTTCACTAGGCCTAGGCTAGGCCTAATGTCTAAAAGGGGTCCAATTATATTTATGACACTAGATAAGACTTGAATATAATTGGATGAGTTTCATGGGTAGATATAAGGTGTAAGATAACTTTTAGTATATAGATAATATAATAGAGAATCCATTTCTTGGTTCAATAACATGATAGTGTGTACAAAATACAAAGGAGAATTCGAGAGGCTAAGTTTGAAAGCTCACAATAGTATGAATGCTTAGCATGGGATCTTGAGGAGCTATAATATGTTGTAGAGGGTTCTAAAATTGTATTTTGTGTAATTTTTATAAGGATTAGACATCACACTTTTATTAATAAACCTTAAGGGGTAAAACAACCTAAAACCCATCAAAACCCTTGTTAATGACCCAACTTAGAAGAAGTTGAAGAAAAGGCATATATATGGGCTAGTTTGAGTAGGAAAGTGATTTTGGCTTGTATAAAACTTTCCCAATATCCTTTCCATCAAGTTGGCTTACACTCTATTTGTACATATCGGGTACACAATGGATTTTCTTGATAGTTTTTAATGTTTTTTATGTTCAAGGGAGAGTTGAAGGATGTGAATAAATTTAGTAGATAGAGTGAGAACTAAAATAACTCCCCATATCCATCTCTTAATTTAGAAAATCACACAAGTACCTATTAAAACACCTTCACTTTAGGAAGTCTAAAATGGTATAGTGAATGAAGAGTGATCACCAAGTGAGAAGGTGTTAACTCCTATTGGGTTCCTTTTAAGGTATTATTAATTAAATATAAGGATATGAGGACTAATTACAAGTATACCATCATCCATTATATGGATTTTTTTGAGAAACTGATGAACATCTTGGTGCCAAATGTGAAGATAGGTCTAAAAAAGGATTATTATGACTATAAATAGTGAGAACACTTGTGCAAAAGAAGATTGATTAATAGGGACATATATAATGCATATTGGATATTTTTTATAACCCCCCCTTTATAGTGTAATGATGTCATATATTCCTATTCTACTGAGGAGTACTCAAGAAAAGCCAATGATGAAGGTAGTTTCCAAAAAAATAGTTGAAGATTCCTACACTAGAAATGAAGAGTTCATGCCTTGGAGGGACATTTGTCCAAATATACCTTGCATGGTCTATCTCATACATTATTACCTTATAAATTTAACTCATTCTCTCAGCTTGACACTTGTTCTTACGTTTATTGAACTTCATGATCCTCTTTCCTCTTTCACATTCTATAAGTACTAGCCATTTTGTCTCTTGTTTCACAATTCCACACCATGTATGGATAATCCATGCTAATTTGATGTTGTATTTTTCCTTTAAATAATATAATAAATATGGTTTTAAGTTCACAAACATCTTGTCTAAGTTTTTGAAGTGATGAATGGGGAAGTCTAGTGATTCTATCTTTGCTTCTCCTTATCCTTTCATGTTTAGTGCAAGGAGTTCTCATTATAATATGTCATATAGAGTGTAATTAGTGTGTTTGGATCCATTAAAGTGTGAAAGTGTTTTTATATTATGCAAATTTATCTCTAGTCCACATACCTTAAGTTGTCTTATGCATATCACCTCTATATTGAAATACTAATGTTAAAACATCTTAGGACTTTGAAACTAGTTTATAGGTCTTGTTTCTTAGTGAAATAAGTATAATAGTGTAGTGGATATATTTATGTTATATCACCTCCTTAGTATATATTTATTTCATTCATATTTTTTCCCCATTTCCCACAAGAAATCAAATAGCATAGGTGATAGGCACTTCAAGATCAATTCAGGGAGCTAGCCCTTAAACCTAGAGGTCTACCTCTACTATAGGAAACCCACAATCCTAGAGGTATTCCAATGTTGCCTAAATATTAGAGTAGGATTTTAAAAAATCCTTTAGGCTGAAAGATTTGGTGACAATAATTTTGGCATGCCTGGTGGGACCCATTGTCCTAAAGATAACTTGTCAAGGTGAATGTTGGGCTTGATAACATCAATTGCATATTGGTGTGCTACTCAAAATTTTATGACTCTATTCAAGGTAAAATATGGTTTTATACCATTATTTTATCATATATTTGTGTTAATACTTCATGGTAATTACTAGGTCATCTTCTAGTAGAGTGTTTAATCCCATAAATCCACCTCTTTAACCTAAAATTCCTCTTGAAGTTCAACATCCCCATCCTATTCTTCCCTTTGAAGAGCAAGAGGAATATTTTTAGCCAAGAGAATAAAGAGAGTGAAGAAGAGCTTGAAGAAAAAATGGCTAGGAAATATACCTTCCCTACCTTTAACACTGAAATCCAATTCATCTTGATTCCTATGATGACATTTCTCCGAATGCTATAAAGAGTGTGCCTACATTCAATGGTGAAGGTCATGTTACACCTAGTGAACACATTAGGAATATCTCAAAGTTTTGTAATTTACATAATGTCACTAAGTTAAAAAATTCCATTGGACTCCTTGAGATGTACCTTAGAGGGAAAACATTTGATTGGTATAGGATTTTGCTTGGTGGTTGCATCACAACATGGGATGAATTTAAAGTGTTACTAACTTTGAGATTTGATGACAAAAGTGACCATAATTTACTCATACATCAGATAAATGTGACCCAAATATCCCCCAATGAGATAATGAATGATTTTAATGAGATGTTATAAAAGACTTGGCATATGTTACCTCCTCCCATGAGAGCACCTACTAGCTTTGTGTTTCCTACATACTTAAGAGCCATTGGTATTGGTATTGCCATCATATTACAATCCATGGGTGGTTTCACTCTACCTAAGTCATAAATCCTTTCCATTAGAGATGAGAATGGCCTCATTCAATTATGAAATCTACCTCCAAAAGTGTCTATACCTTTAATACCTAATGATTTTGTTGATGCTCCAAATGTTGCCCATGTTCTAAGTGAAAATACCAAGAACTGCTCCTAAGAAGGTAGAAGATGATATTGAAATATATTATCAAAACCCTATTCATATTATCAAAAATATGTTCAAAAATATGGGAGAGGGAGAGGTCAAGGGAAGCCTAATTCAACATCCCTACCAATGTGCACAATCCTAATTCTATCTCCAACACAAGAGAAATGGTACCAATGCATAACAATCTAATTCAAGGAGAAGAATGGAAACAAGGCCAATTCATGGATGCCAATGATGGTTGAGAACAATATTTATTTTCTCAAGAAGTAGTCACTCCTCTACTATCAACATAAGATTAGGTCTTAATGCAAGCAAGTGAAGGTTGGCATCTTGAAGGAGAAAGCTTCACTAACTTCTTAGCTAAAGACACTTATGTGCTTAACCAAAGAGCTTATATTGTATATAAAACTATATATAAGAGGAAGGATTTATGGAATTCTAATGACATGCCTACAGGTTCATCTAATACTCCTTAAAGGCAATAAGGAATGACTGAAAACATGGTACCCCCTAACTCTCTTACACCTCCTCCAAATCAAAATATTAGAAGGCCTATTCAAGGTACTTCAATTCCATAAGTTACAAACACTTATTTACCTCTGAGGACTCAAGACATGGTAAACACTTCTGCCATTAACATTATAGATCCATTTCCCTTTGGGATATCCTTCATATGCATCTGCCATCCATGCTAGTCCTACATCTTCATGTACGGACCATGGTCATGTTTCTCTTACCAATGCCCATAATAAAATTGTGGAACTTTATATACATAATATTTTCAATTTTTTTTACTAGCACTTTGTATCTTGTAGGAACCTGTTGAGTCTTAATCTCTCTGAGTGCATGCCTTAAGAGGTGCACTGAGAAAGGGGTGGGTAGACCATCGGTGCTTCATAAGATTATTGTCCCTTTTTCCACTTTCCATCTACAAACTTTTCTCCTAAAACCATTTAACCTAAGCTTATTATTTTTAGTCCTACCTCCTCAGTTTTTTCCCTCTTTCCATCCTCCTTTTCTTTCCTTAACACCCTTTTGGATAGTCAATTGTACTAGGTCAATTGGGTTGACCTAGTATAGTTTAGGGGTATTTTTCACTTTCTTAGCTTGTTAGCCTTTTATCTGACCTAACTCAGACCTAGTGATTTGTCCCTAAAAACACACTAGGTCAATTGGGTTGAATTTGTATAGCTAACATTATTGGAAGTATTTAGGGCAAGATCTACCTATATATACAAGTTCATTTCCCACCATTTCATAAGAGAATAATTAATAGCAAAGAAGTGCAAATGAATATATGCTTATTGACCATTCTACTTGAGGAATAAAGCTTAGGGCTACATACTTTGTTTGGAGATATGGATCTTGTATTAAGGATAAGTATTTTGGATGCTTAGATATGCTATGTAGCCTATCTTTGATTTATCTTGGTTATCCTTACATACTACAACAATATCTTATGAATCACCTTGGCCAAGTGAGAGATTAAGGCTTGGCAGGTTCATCTTCAAAGGTAAGTATTCCTAAATTTATTTCTCCTTTGTAAGAGTAGCTAGATAATGAATTTTTATTCTTCTCCCATGTATTATGATTTTGTATACATTGACATGAGTATATGCATTCTAATACATGTTTAGTTTAGTTTGTTTTATTGTTTCTAAACCCCACTTCATGCCACAAGCTTTGGTGTGCACTAAATTAGATTTAATTTATTACTATTAAAATAAGTGAAATGTTTTAAACCTTAAGACTTCATTAAGTTATTATGTGATTGTGTTAGACTGTAGGATTTTAAACCCTTCTTAACATGATGTGTTGTGACAAGTGATCCCCTAATTGGGTCTAGTAGATCCCCATGTTGGTCATTCTCCTACTTAACAAGTGTATCCCTACTCAGAAGTGTAGGTATGCTCTATCATCTTTGAGCTGGGATTGATTTATAGACATACTACATTTTTGATTGTAAACATTTTGGTGAACCCAATGTGAAACTAACCCTTGCAAGATTTCTTTCACTTATTTTATTCTTTTGATCATATATTTTGACATACTAGATTAATTCTATTGACTTGGCTATTTCATCTATTCATAGGTTTCCAAGAACAAGAAACTATATCAACCTAGTTGATCTAGTATAGACTTCCAACCTTTCAGAAACCTAGTTTAGCCTACTAGGTTGACTTAGTTGACCCCCTCTAGTTTCAACACTTTACAATAAGTTTCAATACAAATTGATCAATTTTGTTGACCCAATTTATAGTTTTGCCAACATACTTAAAGGTTATTCATCAAAAATATTCCTTCATTGCATCTCTAATACACCAAGGTTCCTTTATATCTCTCTATTTCTTTATTTTGTCTTTCCTTTCATATTTTTTGGTCTTTAAAACTACCCTTACACAATCAACTGGATCGACCCTACCGACCCAATTCTATGTTCTGTGTGTTGTCTAAAATAACTAGAATGACCCTACCCACCCAATTCATTTTTATACTTTACTTTTATAGTATAGGTTTGACCCTATCAACCCTATTCTATATTTTGTGCATATAGTGTCAACACTATACCTTGTTTCAAATTAGAATTAACCTAATATTTGTTACTAGTTAATTCACACGTTCTTTTCCTATTGTTTGCATGCTTAGAATAGTTCACATAGTCTAATTAGGGAATTTTTAATTAATCACTTAGTTTCATTATTTTCATTTTATGCACACATGACCATATCATAAAAACATAAATAATAACTGTAACATTTTGTCTACTATAGACCAACCTACTTGGATTTCATCACCAAGGGGGAAGCTGACTTGATGCTTTGGTCAAGTATAAATCATGGTTAATTATATATTATGTCTAAGCACCCAACACCCTTATCATTCTGATGTGTGAAGTGAGGATATAGGCCCTAATACGAAGTTTATATCATTTCCACTATATTCTCTTTCAATCCAAACTACCTAAAACCATCCTTAGATTGCTATCTAGTACCTTGCTTATAACCAACTTCCAATCACATTTAAAATCATATATTAATAATCTAATAAACATATCAAATTAACCAATTAGCTAGCTTTACTTTCCAATTTTATTTCTTTCTCTTTGATTAATTATGTGTGTAAAGACTTTCATTAACCAACATTAGTGCAAGGTTTTACTTTATGTGCCTTAATTGGATTGGCCAACATTGATCTAATTGACTATTTGTTTCCTTTTAGCACTTAATTCTTTACATTAATTATAAAATTGTATTATTCAAAACTTGATATCAAATTTTTCATCTTCCTTGTTTTAATTCTCTATGTTATCATGAATCTAATGCATTTTATGTTTTGCAAAATAGATGAATAGAAATAAAGATATATGCAAAACAAGGAATCTACCTATTTTTAGCCTATGTTCACTGTACAGGATTGACCCAGTTGACCTTGTACTATCTGTAGGCCTTTTGAAGCCTCTATCTACTATATAACATTAACCTAGTCAACCTTGTACTATTTATAGACCTTTTTAAGTCTTTGTTTACTATATAAGATCGACCCAATCAACCCTATATTATTTACAGACCCTTTTCAACTCCTATTTTCTCTACAAGATCGACTCAGTCAACCCTATACTATTTTCTATCACTTTTTGTTCCCCTTGTGTGGTTATCTAGTATTATTCAATTATGATGAATTTTTTTAGGCTTTTCTTACTCAATAACATTGCATAATTGAGGATTTAGATAATAACCTCACTTATTTTATTAATTCAGATAAAACTATCCAATTTATTCCTTCCTCTTCTCCTAAACCAAAATCAATCACTACACAATGTAATGTAGTTGAGGTCATTCATCCTAATCCTCTTCCCAATACCAATTTTTGGAATCTTCCATCAACTAATCCCTCTCCTATCAACACATACCCTTACAACCAATGTTCATAATCCTCTTGTTACACCCATAACAAGATCACCAAGTCTTATTAATTCCCAAAGTAACATGGTTGAAACCACTCAAATCAATAATCTAGATGGTCCCCAAATATTCAAAAACATTGATGATAATACTATTTACACTCCTCACAATAATGGTGGATTGATAATATTCCTTATACTTCTACCACACTTAAGATAACTAACACCAATGTTGGGAATACTCCACCTACAACTAATCCTCCTCCCACCAACACTAACAATCCTCTTCCTAAAAATAGTAATACCCCTCCTACAAGCACCAACCCACCTATTAATACAACTTAACTTCTAACACAAATCATAAAACAAATGAACATTATGTAAAAACCAATCAATCTCAAGTGATGAACATGCAACAACATTTATGCAACGTGATTAGTCAACCATCTCAAGTCATCATGTCTCAACCAAATCAAAATTTTATCGCTCCTCCTCTTAGAGATGCCAATGGGAATGTCATCCCTCAACCTCCAATGAATAATAAAATTCTTCAACATCTTCAAAATGAATCTTTAGCCCCATTAATTGCATCTATATATATTGGAAACATCTCTCTAACTATCACATATAATGGGACTAAGGACCTTACTATCTTTCTTAAGTATTTTGGTAATCTCTATAAGCAATGGGCCTAAACTAACACCTCTTTTACCACCAAGATCTTATCCAAAACCTTTGTTGGTGATGAAATTGAATGGTACAAACAACTTCCTAGACATTCCATCTCACAACTAGAGGATTTAGTTAATGCTCTAGTGAAGGAATTCCACCATGATGACCTTACTAAAAATTAACTTAGCCATTTTATCTATGCCAAACAACTTCCTAATGAATCTTCTCATAATTTCATTAAATGATGTAAGTATCTTGCTCATATAGTGGACCATAACATGAATGATGATAATCATTTTAAACTATTTTTCACTACTCTTAAACTTCCCCTTAATACAAAGTTTGAATATTTTTTCCTAACAATTTAGAAGAATATTTAGACCAAGCAAAAAGGTAAGAATTTCTTATGACTCAATGTGAACCATCTCAAATAACTATTAAATTACCTTATCAATCATTTTATCATAACATTGATTCATCCAAGACTCCCCAAACTCAAAACGTAGCATCCAATTCAACCATTTTTAACCCAACCCACCCACGCTTCAGTCTAGAATAAATTAAAACAAAATTTCCATCCTTTAAACCCATGAACTTTGATTCTTCCAAACCTCCTCCAAAATGGTACAATCCTGATAAGTTTTGTTGGTGTCATGCTTCTATAGTTCATTCTCATGAATCTTGTCATGATCTTGATTGATTTTTTCTTTTTGCCTCTCTTGGTCCACATTTTGATCTTGATACTCTCACAAAACAATGTTATCAATACTATCTTCAAGCTTCTCAAATTAAATCTAAAGAAACACAATCACATCAACATCAACTACCTAATAAACAAAAACAATTATGCCATACCTCATCTACCCATTTTTTTTTAAACCATAGTTGATCCTTATTCCTACACCAATAAGGAAAAGATAGCAAACATGAATAAATTTAACCATATTATTGCATCCATTGATTCTCAACCTCATAAGACACATGAACCAAAGGAGTATCTAGTTCAAATGGTTACTCCAACTCATATCATACATGGTCCTCCTTTACCTCCTTTTTCTCCTCATACCTCCCCACATCATATGTCATATTCAACCTCCTTAAAATTTACCAAACCAACACATTTACCTATCTCCAAATATACCTACCAACTCAATGCAAATCATTTTAATGGTTCAGTGTTGCCTCACTCTAACTCACATGTTGGGGCATCTTGTGATGCCCATCCACATGCCCCTTCAGACTTTGGGTCATCTTGTGATTCTCATCCCTATATCCACTTACCCTTTGAGGCATTTTATGATGACCACTCTTATTCTATAATGCATAATAACAAACAAATCTAGCTTTAAGAAACCTTTTGAGACTTATAGACTTATATTTCACATGCTCATCTTTGATATAGATGTTAGCATAGGTCTTATTTGTTCTCTTGTCTCATGTTTCTTTATTTTTGTGCATTTTTCTTTCGTTTACTTTCATTTTACTAGCATCATTATTTTCCTTTATATTCTTTGGTTTTCTTCCACATTACATTTGGCATTTGTTTTCATTTTTATCTTTATATACCTTTTTCATTTGTATTTTTATGTCACTCTTTGCCTTAGTAGCTTTATGATCATTTTTTCTCCTTTATTTTAGCATTTACCTCTTGATGTAACATAATTTTATTTATCTTTTGACATTTTTCTTTTGTCACCCCTGTGGGTTTTTATTTGGTGAGTTACTTTGTAAAACTGTGGATAGGACCTGACACTCCTCACAAAATTACCACCATCTTTTAATTATTTTTATCTCACTTTATCTTTCAATTGATTTTGGTTCCCTTTGGGTTTCTCTTTTATGTAGTTTCAGTTTAAAACCATGGATAGGACCCTACCCTCCTCATAAAATTACCATCTTTTCATGTTCTTCATCCTTGTTCTCACACTTTAGCTTTTGCTTCTTTTTCTAGATGAAATCTGCACAACAATCTATGTTATCATGTTTTCCTCCATTTCCCTCATTCTTATGATACATAATCATACTTTATTGTCATTGTATCCCTTTTTTGCCATTTGTCACATTTTTATATATTTGAAGTAATTCAATTTATTCCATGTGTCATTCCTCTTGATTTCCCCTTTATTTCACTCCACATTAGATAAAACAAGGTTGAATTCAAGATAAAACTTTCATTTCACCTTGATTTATGAGACTCTTAGACCCCATGCTCTTTGAAGTTTCTCTCTCTTAGCAACCTTGTCCCAAGTATTCAAATGAAATTTATCTTTAGTACCCATATTTGGTTTTCCAAATCCGTATGGAGGAGGAATCTTAAAAAATCCATTAAGAAAGTTAAAATCTAAATCATTTGAAAATAAAAAACAATGATATCTAAAAGACAACATATAAATCTTAAAATTCAAAATAACACTAAAAGGCATGATTGGCCTCATGGTAGAGCTGAGGTCCTTTGGGGTATGGTGAGCCAGTATATTAGAAGAGGAGAATAAAAAATCTTTTAGTGATACCTAGTTTTTAATGTAAGTACCCAATCTTCGCAGTAGACCAACTGCTCTATAAGGGGTCCTGAAGAATGAGGAACACATTATGGGAAGGTAGGTCCATTTTAATTTTCATGCATATAAACTTCATGGGGTGATTTATATACTCCATTTGTTAACTTAAGACTTGTGTAGCTAAGATAAGTTCTTCAAATTCCTTAAGGTTGAAAGTTCTCTTATTTTGACAAACTAAATTTTAGTGTCTTGACTTAGATAAAGAGTTCTTCTACCTTGGTTTTCCATTCATTCTCCCCTCCACCCATTTCATTTTCCCCCCTTGATAGGTGAATAGTGATTCCAAATCTATTTTACCTCTTCTATTATTCTTTCTTCTTCACATCTTAAAAACATGCTAGCATTAATTTGTTTTAGTTTTATCTATCCTTAGAGTAAAACAACATGTTTGAGTAACTATAGATCACTCTTTTCTTTCATTTGTCACTATTATACTACCATTATATTGTGGACAGCTGAGTCTTCACCCTTTTTCCATTATTACATGTTTCTCTTTATATATGGCTTCTTCATATTTGTCTCACATCTTCAATTACATTTCATTTTCAGTCTTTTATGTTTTCCTTTTTGCCTATCTTACATGAGCTTGCTTTTCACTTTCTTACATATCTTTATTTAATTTTTCTTGCATGGATATTTCATTTATCATTCATGTTTTACATGCTTCCCAACATGATTTAGTATGTTATATAGTCCTTTTTGTCATTTCTATTTTACATGCTTTCCAATATCATTTGTCATTTATTCAATCTCATTTTTCATTTATTCAATATCATTTGTCATTTATTTCTTATCATTTTTCATTCATTTGATAATAATTTGTCATTCATTTCCCAATATTTTGTCATTTATTTACCTTCAATATTCTAAAAACCTTGCTTTACCAATCCTAAATTTCCAATTATCTTCTTTGTCATTCCTAACTATCACATGCTTATCTTCTAAAAATTTAAATTTTTGGGTATTTTTTGCAATAACTTCTACAAAATCATCTAATGTTCTCTACATTAGATGTCTTCACACTTTATTACAATGTACTTATTTATCTATGGAACTAAGGTAAGTTAAAGGTATGTGTTTTTCAATTCAGTCCTTTCATTTATCTTATTTTCTGCTTACTACACTTTACTTAGCATCAAAGTTGTGTGTTATCTTGTTCTATCTCAAATCACCATCCCGTGTTGCACTTATGTGACATGTGATGAGATTTGAGTGGGAAATAAGTATGCACATAATATTTTCAAACTTTTTTTATTGACACTTTGTATCTTATAGGAACCTATTGAGTCTCAATCTCTCTGAGTGCATGCCTTAAGGGGTACACCATGAAAGGGGTGAGAAGACCATCAGTGATTCATAAGATTGTTGTCCCTTTTTCCACTTAACATATACACACTTGTCTCCTAAAATGATTTACCCTAAGATTATTATTCTCAATCTTACCTCCTCTAGTATTTTTCCTCTTTCAATCCTCTTTTTTTTCCTTAACACCCTTTTGGACAGTCAACTGTATTGGGTCGACTGGGTCGACCCAGTATACTTTAGGGGTATTTTTTGCTTTCTTGGCTTGTTAGCCTTTTGGCTTACCTAACTTAGACCTAGTGATTTGTCCCTAAAAACACACTAGATCAACCCTATAAAAATAATGTTCCTAAAAATATTTAGGGCAAGATCTACCTATATATACAAGTTCAATTCAAACCATTTCATAAGAGAAGAATTAATAGCAAAGAAGTGTGAGTGAAGATTTACTTATTGACCATTCTACTTGAGGATTAAAGCTTAGTGTTCCATACTTTCTTTGGAGATATGGATCTTGTCTTGTGGAGAAGTATTTTGGATGCTTAGATAGGTTGTGTAGCATAAAGATGATTTATCTTGGTTATCCTTATATACCACAATAATCTCTTGTAAAGCACCTTGGCCAAGGAAAAAATTGAGGCTTAATGGGTTCATCTTCATAGGTAAATATTCCTAAATTTATTTATCTTTTATAAGAGTAGATAGATAATGAATTTGTATTATTCTCCCATGTATTAGGATTCCATATACATTGACATGAGTATATGTCTTCTAATACATGTTTAGTTTAGTTTGTTTTTATTATTTTTAACCCCCACTTTGTGTCATAAGCTTTGGTGTGTACTAGATTAGATTTCTTTCTTTCTATTAGAATAAGTGAAATGTTTTAAACCTTAGGAATAAATTAGGGTTATTCTATGATTATGTTAGAATGTATGCTTTATAACCCTTCCTAGCATGATGTGTTGTGACAATTGATCCCCTAATCAGGTCTAACAAATCCCCATATTAGTCATGCTCCCGCTTAACAAGTGTATCCCCAATCATATGTGTAAGTTTTCTCTATCTTCTTTGAGATAGGATTGATTTATAGACATGATGCATTTATAATTGTATATAGGAACCATATACCAAGTCTGAGAAGCCTCCACCTTTCTACATCACTCTCAGTATGGGTGATAAACTAGTCCATAATTGCATAGCTGATAGTGAAGCCTCTACATTAGTGATGCCCAAAGTTGTAGCTGATAAATTGTGCCTAAAATTTAAACCACATAGTAAAGGATTACTTCAGTTAAATGGTACACCTACCAAGTAAGTAGGATTGATCAAAGGATTAAAGGTTTTCTTGCATGATTGTCCTAGTTTTACTATCATCTAAGACATTATTTTGGTTGACTTGCCTGCTTATTTTGTAATTTGCCTTTGAAGAGATTACATAGCTAAGATAGTAGGCTACCTCTCAAATGATTGGTCTTTCTTGGAATTTAGGAAAAGATATGGAATAAAGGTGACCATAAGAACTCATCCACTTGAAAGGTTCCACATTGAGTCTTATGTAGAAGCAAGCTCCAACTTGAATTATATGGTTAATGAAAAGGAGGAGTCTTTTGTAGATGATGGTGCTTATTATAAGATTGAAGGCATATTTGACTTATTTCTAGATGAGTATGGTGAAAATGCTTATGAAAATGATCATTATACATACTTTGAGAAAACTAACCTTGGCACTTATATCATCCATGAAGGAGCATTTGAGTAGGCTGATGTAAACTACTAAAGGTAATTACTTGATTCATGCATATGATGATGATAACTTGAAGAGCTTGATAGATCACCATGGTGAGAAGAATAATGTCTTTCTTCTTATAATTGATGAATCTATCCTTGATGATGGTATTCATGAAGAAGAGGAAAATGATGACCTATGGAAAAGGTTCAATGCCATAGGTCAATAATTTGATCAGTTAGGTGATACTACTTCTCCTCTTAATAAATGTGAATTTGATGAGTGTGTTAATGAGACTAACGAGTAAGTTATTAAGTGTTTCACTAAACATGGAAAAGTGTGTCATGTTATGAATGAGGATAAACATCAAAGTGTTACTATCAAAGAGTTTGCAATCATAGAGAAACTTAATGAGGTCAAGGCAAACTTGGTTGTCCTTGATGAACATTTAATAGATTAATATTAGATAAAACCACATCTAGAAGTATTGGAACATGGTGAATAGGAACTTGATGATCACATACATCAGGTACATTCTTCATAAGAGAATGGAAAGGCTGAGGCAACTATCATACCTCCTAACCTATTTAAAGAGAACCAATCAAAGAGGATAGAGATCAAGTTAGTTGTAGCTCTAAAAAAGGCCTTTAGAAGGAAAGATAAATCATTCATAAAATCCAAAAGTAGTCCACTTGTAGGAATGAGAAGGCATGAAGATGGTAAGCTTCTTGATAATCTATATATTCAAGTGTTTAATGATGAGCATGCTTCACATGAAAAGTTTCTTGCATGGAGTGATAGATGAAAATAGAACTTTCTTTGATCGTAGTTGAAGCATGGTAATATTCCTTTCACCTAAAGAGTGAGGTCATGTAAATATTAGGTTAGGTTTATGTCTTTGTTTTAGTTTTGTGTGTGTTTCATAAGTGTTCTAATTAAACACATGTTTGTTTCCTTTGGTGTGTCTTGTTTTGTGTGTATTTCCTTATTTTTTGGTGTGGTTTTAAAGGCAAGTCAATGTAAAACTTGTGTATAGGTGACTCCATATCCCAATGGATAGGATTAGGCTACTAGTCTTTGGTATAGCAAACATACCACCACAGGAAATTACTAAAAATGTTGACTATTTTGACCACAAGTCAAAATAGATAAACCCCCTATAGTTAAAAACTTGTATACAGGACTATTAATATGTAATATGGTGTGTCATGGTCTTATTTGATGTCATTTAATTTGATTTTAACCTTGGTCATAATCAAAATTAATCTTAAGTCATTTCATGTCGCTTAAGGGTCATAATTGAGTCATTAATGAAGGTTGTATGGTTTAACTTGATAGACAAGTGTTCCAGACTATATTTCAACATACTTCATTTTAAATCATTTTTAGGTATGTAATTCCTATCTGGAATCTTGTAGGTACTATGTAAAAAATCAAGAAAATAGTTGAAAAGGGAGGATTGTGGTAGTTGTACAACCTATAGAGGATTATGGCATATGTGTGAAGATTATTCAAGGAATATTCAAATTACCTATGTTTAATTCCACATTTTATTTATTTTAGAAGGACAAAAAATTGACCAAACCATTATGCTCTTCCATCACTCTTCTTGGCATGCAAAATTGGTTAATAGATTTTCTCATGGTACTGCTAGTAGGATAGGTTTCAAGTCAAATGATATTGTGGGGAGTTATTAAAATTGGTATAACTCACATTCATGGTAGGAGTTTATATATTAGTTACCTATGATTTATGAACTTACTATAAACTTTTTCATGCTTATCCCCACACCCTTCAGGTTTTTTCCTTGTCTAGGCTAGTCCATATAAATCAACTGATGAAAATGATTCTATAGGATGTGGACATACTTATCTCATTATTTCCATCTTTTTTTTCATGTATGGAGGTGAATGGATGATCCAAACATCTCAATTTATAGGTTTAGTACACTAGTGGAGTTGTAGGCATATTTCAACAAGTACAAAGGTCCTTCTTATAGTGGTTTCAAATGAATGTGACATGTTTTATTTTATGATTTTCATGTCATGATAATATCCTTATTTCCAAGCTCAATTTATAAGGTTTCACATGATATTTGTAGTCAAGCAAACAACACAGTCAGACCTTCCTATAGGTACTCACTTAGAGTTAGGTGAATGAGGTGTATGAAATATTTGAGAACATTTATGGAAATTAAATGAGGAGTTTTAATAAGTTTGACACCTTATTATAACATGAGAAATAAAGTTAATATTTCCAAATGTCATATGATGGACTATAAAAACTAATTCAGATTGTATACATAGTCTTGCACTATTAATGGGCACCTACAATTTCCCCATATGGGAGTGGTCATGTTGAAATGAAAACATGAGAATTGGTTTGAGGTACTTCAAGGTGGAAAGGATCCATTTGAATAATTTGATAAGGTATAAAACTAGGTAGAGAACCATATACTATACATTTTTCCATATTTCTATTCAATGCCTTGCATCTTGCAATTGTACCTACATGTGGCTTTCACAGAGGCCTAAAAGTAATCATGGAGGAGTTTAAGCATGTTGGAGACCCTCCTTAAGGTTTGTAAAGGTTGTATGATTCCACATCAGTCAATAGTGGAGCCATAGAGTGGAAGGTATACTTGAGGAGTCATGTTCATATGGAGAAATAGTTTAAGGACTTGTTACCTTAAAAACTTTGAAACGGAGACTTATCCACTTTTGGTGTTGTCATACAATGGGGTGGTATAAAGTCTATATGAATTTTAATGCCTCCATATTGTATCCCTCATATAAGAGTGAGACCTTTAAAAATAAGTGAGGGTTTGAACAAAATTATTTTGATGTTAAGAGGCCTCCATTCTATACATTCCTATGCTATAGAAAGTTAGTGTTCTCTGTAGTATCTTGAACTTTCAAATGACATCATAGTCCAAAGTAAAATGTTAAGGGAATATATCCAGAATAAGTGATCTTATTTAGGTAAGGATAATAGTGGTCTAAATAACATTGAAGAGGGTAAAAGTATAAGGTCTTGACATGTACCATCACCTACAGGTGTACTCTTGCTCCCAAAAAGGTCACCTATAGTCTGATTGTAGGTACTTACAAGCTCATGAGATGAATCTAGAGGTGAGAACCCTAAAAAATGAACACCTTTAGGTTAGATATGATTCCAAAGGATTCAAAGGAACCCTAAGATGTGTGAATTTTTTTTTAAATATTACATATGCACTTACATGACCTCTTTTACTCCAAGAATGGTCAACTATAGTTGATTATAGTATGATAGTGCTCTAAAGTATGGTTGTCTTGATGTTGTCCTAATATGTGCATGATAAGAAAAAGTTAAAATGATTGAGATATGGCCTAAATGAATTCAATAATGTCTTAAAAAAATTCACAAGGCCTAGAACATGTAAGTCTTCACCTACAATCATAATTTTTTGATCAAGAATATAGTCAAAGTTGATTACAGTATAGTCTAGTCAAGTTGAAAGGTGTACATTGAAAGAGTTATGGCTAGGTTTGGATGATGAAAATGTTTGAAAGGAAGCCTAAAGTAGTATTAAACATCTCAAGATATTACCATAGCATGAAACAAGGTCATGAAAGATCACATAATTACACCAACAGTCAACACACTAACCTTGCATAGTGAGTGATCTCTAGAAAAGTCTGTCTTGGGTCTTATGGTATTTTAAGGTGATAAGAGTGTGGTCTAACCTTGTAACTTTGTACATAGGGTCCCCATGAATTTAAAAATCCCCTCATATAATCATTTTTCTTGGGGAAATAGGTGAAGTACCCTCTATTCTATCTTAGATAGAAGGAAATCTCAGAAGGATATATCATGTAGGCTTGGTGGGAGAAAGGTTAGGAGATGACTTGAAGACCATGGAAATATTGCATAAGGATTTAGTGAGATATGTTGGACATGAAAAGTGTAAAAAAGGTATCATATTCATGACCAACCACTTAGAATTGGTTGTGGGTAATAAAGTACAATAAATTTTACTAGGCTTAGGCTAGGCCTAATGCTTAAAAGGGGTCTGATTCCATTTATATCTCTAGATGAACCTTGCAGAGCATTGAAGGAATTTCATGGGGAGATATAAGGTGTATGAATTAATCTAAAAATAAATTCATATAGAATCCATTTATTGGCTCAATAACATGATAGGGTGCACAAAATGCAAAGGAGAGTTTGAGAGGCTAAGTTTGAAAGCTTACAATAGTACTGATGCTTAGCATGGGAGCTTGAGGAGCTAGGATATATTGGAGAGGGTTCTAAACTTGTATTTTGTGGAATTTTTCTGAGTATTGGATGCCACACTTTTATGAACAATAATTAAGAAGTAAGACTACCTAAAACCTTCCAAAACCCTTGTTAATGACTTGATTGGAAAGAAGTTAAATAAAAGGCATCTAGAAAGGATAGTTTGACTAGGAAAGTCATCTGGTATTATAGACAAATCTCCCATACTCCTTCCCATCAAGTTGGCTTGCATCTTATTTGTACGGATAGGGTAAAAAATGGATTTTATTGATAGTTTTTGATGTTTTTTAGGTTCAAGGGAGAGTTTAAGGATGTGAATCACTTTGGGAGATAGAGTGGGACCTAAATTAATTCCCCATGTCCATCTCTTTCTTTATAAAATCACACAAGTACCTCTATAAACATCTTCACTTCAAGAAATCTAGAATGGTACAGTGAATGAAGAGTGATCACCAAGTGAGAAGGTGATAAATCCTATTGGGAGGCCTTTTAAGGTCTGCTTGATGAATCTAAGCATATAAAGACTCTTGACAAGTGTCACATCACCCCTATACAGATTGGTTTGAGAAACTGATGGGCATATTAGTGACAAATGTGAAGATAGGTCTAAAGAAGGATGATTATGACTATAGACAATGAGAACACTTATCTAGAAGAAGATTTATGATTGTTGAGTTATTTTTGATAATATCAGGTTTGCATTGAAGTCTAGACCAATGAGCTAGCGTGTATGCCCTATCACATAAGAGTTATGTCCTACATGCTCACCTAAAGTGCATAACAAAAGACTAGTTCCTATAGGTTTTGTTTCATAGTTTGGATAACATGTTCATATTCCTCTTTATGCTAATCAAATAGGGATTACATAGAAACATAAATAGACTACCTTGATCTTTTGAGTTTTAGGTTAGATTAATATTACTACATAGAATATTGTCACTTCCTATTATAATTATTTATCTTAGAAAAGAAATGTGATAGGATATAAATCATATATAAGACAACACTTAATTCACACCATTATTCATCAAAAATCAAGAAGTTAACAGAAATATGCTATTCTCATATATTAAGCTAATCCACAAAAAAGTATATGTTTTCACAATCACCTACCAAAATCCATTCATCCATCCTTGAAATGCTTAATAACACAAGTATTTATACTTTTTTGACCTAAAAAAGTGTTTAGAAACATTAATGACATGAATAATTAGCCAATGCATTCTCAACAAATTAAGAGTTGTGGTCTTTAACAATTAGTTATTCCTAAATATCAAGGCCTTTGTGCCCCTTATATCCTCACTCTATACTATATCTTTGTTACCATGTGTTCATATCCCTGCAGGCTGGTGCAAAACTTCCTATCAATAAGGTTAGAGTGACCCATATAAACCATTCTTCCAATTGTTCCCACTTCCCATACGATCCCCTAGTCTTATTCTATTATTTTGAGTCTTACGTCCTTGAGTTTTTTGTGACTCATTCCCCTCTGATTGGGTCCTCTCATGATAGTTCCTTCATGCCATTGTCCTCTTTTACCCCATAGGTCCCATGCCATGGGGATTCTACATCTATCAATTTTGTGCCATAGTCCTTCCACACCATGGTCCTTTCATATCATGCTAGTTATGCATAAAAATTAGACAAAACTTAGTCAAAATTCTGGGGCCAACATTACCCCACACTATATTCTTAGTCCATCTTGGACTAAGCCATGCTATCATCCTCCAAAAATTTGGGCCCAAATTACTTGAGCTCCTTCTTAAAATTGTCTTAATGTGATAATGCCACAATAAATTTTGTAGTTATTTATTTTATGCCCCCTTTAATTTATTTATCTCCTCAGGTTGGCTAGGGGTCTCATTGGTGTTCTTGACCTCTTCATCTAGGGATGTAATGGCATCCTTCTGGACATCTTTGAGTGTAGATAACTCCTTGTCAACTTGTCCTTAGAGGGATGTAAAATTTGCATTCAGCTATTGACAATGTTTATTTATGGTTTCTTCCATCATCTCAACATCCCTAAATGCTTTTGCACACTTGACATGGTATTTTATTAATAGTGCAACATCAGTTAGCTACTTCCTCTCAGTATCTTCAGCTTGGAGTTGAGCCTCCAAGACTTTATTATGGCATACTAGACATGTAAAAATGCCATTTAAAATGGGGATAACTTCCCCAACTCTATCTATAGTGCATTTGTAGAGATTGATGGCAATGGTGAACTATTAAACCAATTCTAATCCCTCATCTCATGGTGTGGGTTGATCCTTGCATTGCTTGAGTAGTAGTTCCACCAAGATTTTTAGTTTTCCTATGGCATCCCCATCAAGAGGTACACTATATGCTAACACTAGGGATTAATTCAAAACTATTTTTTAGAGGTTTAAGACCCTTACTTTTGCCTCTATTGCCTTTTAGAGCTATTGTTTCAATGTGTCCACTTCCTTGATTAGTGTTTGTTTCTTTTCAACTTCCTTATTATACATGCCTATAATCTTGGCATGTTTCTTCTCAGTTGTGTGCACATTAGAATCCAAAAAAATATTTTGGTGCAAATCTCCATGCCCAGCTTCAAAAAGGCATCTCTTTCAAGGAGATGGGAGATATTTTATGGATCTACCCATGGTGGTTTTGGTAGTGCTATATCATTTAGATCCAAGGAAAGGCTATCTTGTAGGAGTTTAAACTCACACTCCTCATTATACATATCAAGAAAAAAGGATACTTTCTTCCTCATTTCTATAGTTTCCTCTTTGGGAATGAAGTGTGGTTAAAGATAGAGCATCTTATCTTCAACAATTAATTAGTAATACTCATGCATATTTACCACAACACCACCATCCTACTCTTTTGAGGTCTTAGATAGTCCCTTCCCCTTACAAGGGTCATCCTCAAGCTCGGCTTACTCATGGGAACCAATGGATATCTCAATTTATTCTTCACCATCCCCCTCCTCATTATATTTTGCTTTAACATCAAATAATGAATCATCAGAGGTGGATTTATCCTCTTGCACTGGGGAGGGAGTTTTATTAGAATCAAAACCTGAGCTATGGACCTGTACCTTAGGGACTACCTATTGGGGTGCTTGCCTTGGGGGATGCTATTAGGTATATTTTATAGTAGAATAACTTGGGGGATATGGTGGTGGAGGTAGAGAAGGTGGTGGAGGTGGAGAAAGGGGAGAAGTAGGCTAAAGAGATAAAGGGTGTGGAAGTGAAGAGTGCAAAGGTGTAGAGCATGGAGGAGTAGGATAATTATGGGGAGTTGGAGATGAACATAGAGATGGTGAAGGCCAAAGTGGAGGTGGCATATAGGGATGGGATATAATAGGTCTATAGGACTGAATTTCTATAGTCTTTTGACATTTCTAGGGGGCCTAATTCCCACTTGTGCTAGCACCCACATTTGATCACTTCTTCTTATTAAGGGTTGGCATTGATAGACGTTTATCCTTGGGCTTCCCACCTTGTGGATTCTTTTGGGGGTACAACATATAGAATAAATTGTGAATTTTATCTCCCACCAATGTTTGTTTGACCTGAATGTCAATTAGGTATGTCTCTATCTTCTTCATTTAGGCCTTCTTACCTAGATATACAAATAATTTATGGAGAGTGTGAATCTTCAAGTCTATTCTTTCAACCTATAGGATGATACGCTATACATCATATATTTGATTAATGGAGTCTATGAAGTACCACACTAAAAAGGTGTATGGTAACTTAAGCCATGTTGAGAGCTCTCCAAATGGGTTCATTTAGATATGCATGAGGGAGAACTGCTAATTTATAATAAACTTGTAGTACATCATCTTGATATTATATGAGGGGGTGATGTGACCAGGGCATGTGAATGCCTTGTAGCATTCAATGGGGGACTTGTGCTTGGGAGGGTACACCTACTTTAGTGCTCTAATTCTATAGTCTGACACCCCAATTTCATCAAAAACCATTAAGAGGAGGATCACCCCCCATGGAAACCTATAATTCAACTCTTGATGGGCCCTCTCCACATCTTTAATAATATTCTAGGTGAAGCACATTGCCTAGATATACTTCATCCTTTATGAGACCTAATGAGAAATGTAGAGGTGAGCCATGTTAACCTCTTTCTAATGATTGGTCCCTTGGATCTTGGTCATGATGATCCACATCATAACTTGGAGGGTGGGATCTTTCAAGATATTGATATGCATGGCATGGACCTAATTTTGATACATTAGTACCATGATAGTCTTCTAGATCTCCTCAGTATCAGCCAAGTCATCAATTATGCTCATCCCTGAGTACCATAGTCCCATGACCTTACTGATCTTTTTGGGCATGATCTTCATGCTACACCTGGCGAAATAAATATAGTCCTCATGGACACAAAAAATAAATAATTGAACTACCTCTGTGGGCTTACCAAAATATGACACATTGAATAGCTAAAATAATCCTATAGCATCCAACTGGTTAAAGATCATGAGATCATCCACTAGTTGGTTCCTGGTAT
The DNA here is from genome assembly GCA_037957365.1 of Torreya grandis. NCBI lineage: Eukaryota > Viridiplantae > Streptophyta > Pinopsida > Cupressales > Taxaceae > Torreya > Torreya grandis. Next base: position 238,189 of record JARHVA010004146.1, on the reverse strand, counting down.
TAGTGGTGTCCATATGATAATCATTTTATAGCTCAAACTCATTCCTAGGTTGGTGAAGGTTGTATTCAAAGATGATAAAATTAGAGACTTTAAAGACCCAATTATCTACATGCAACACTAAATCTAAATATTGCATCTCTTCAACCTATAGAGATGGGGGTGGGGACACTTGAGCTTTCTACACTGAAGATGATTGGGATTGCTTTGCCTTGCACACCATAATTTCTTCTTATTCTTCTTTCATGCATTGTAATTTTTTTTGGTGTCTCTTCCCTAATTATAACTAGGTCTCTTCTGCACACCTCTTGTTCTTCTGGTATTGTCGACAAGGTTTCAAGTTTCTTGGAAATTTTATTAGGCCACATTACCCAAAAAGGAGCTTGAAGGTTAATACATGACCGTCTAATGTTTCCAAAATAATACGTGGTGGAAGATTATTGATTTAGATTTTTGAGCTTAAATACCCTTCAATTGTGGACTTGTAACCTAAATTTTTTGAAACTATCACTTTTCTAATGAACCAGACTCGGAATGTCATTTTTCAACTCAATAATGACTTGCACAATTTGCTAAGGATACAAAATATCTTTGCTTGGCTCTAGATTTGATTTACTCAGGTCTCATATTCACTTGATCTTTGGCTTTGATAATATGAATTTAAATGCAAGGTAAAGTTTAAAATGAGTTTTACATGCCTATTTATAGGCTCTATGAGGGGGTTATCCCCATTAATGTCTTCCCATCACCCATCACTTCATGGAATTAATGTAAATCCTTAACAAATACCTAATTTGGCTACTTTCTTTTTGAAATTAATGCATTAATAGTATTTTCCCATCACACCATTGGCATAATTTTTTTCATAAATTTTCTTTTCACATTAATGGCACGCACCATCTCATGCCTTTTTTTGAAGTGGATGAGAGCTGTGTCTCATGTTTTTCATGAGGTGGGAGATAATTGCCTCTTTTAAATTTCTAAGTTATGGTGGGAACCTTACCCTTTCATGCCTTAAATGACTCATGCACCTTTATTACCTTACATGCCCTTAATAACTTGTGTGCCTATGTAACTCATGCTTAAGCAAGTTGTGCACTTTTCATATTTGCTTTTTTAAACATGACTTTTTACCCCACATTAAAATGTGTTGTGGTCCTCCATGAAAAGAAAAATAACTTTGAAAACAAAATTACAAAAATGGAAAGTTGTGCATAATAAAGGTAGTGATTTTATTGAAAGCAATAAATCCTAAACTAATGGCATAAGACTTATTAATTATGAAAACTTTAACTATTCTAAAGTGAAATATAACCAAAGTTTACTTCCATTATAGTGTCTAGGAAGGAACTAACCATCCATCCTTTGTAGCTGACATACTCTAGTAGGTCTGATGCTATGTATTCTAAAAGGGCCATCCTAGTGTATGTGAAGCTATTTTAGGTGGCATGCAAACTTAGAGTCATACCATAAGACCTTCAATCTTGGAGAAAATGTTTTGTTATTTAAATGGTGATCATGCCATACCTTTTGCTTGCATTTTTTTACATCCTAGCTCCAATGAGTGAGGAATCAAGCTTCATCTAGATTCAGTAAAGTGTCTAAGAATGATTTTAAAGATGATTTTTTATCTAGCTGTCCTACATGTGTGATATGTAGAGATGGTACCAAGAACTCTACTGGTAGGAATACTTCTTTTCCATTTACCAAGTTAAATGGTGTACTTTTGTATAGGCACTAGAAGGTTGTTCAATAATCCCATAAAACTATAAAAACCCTATCATCCCAATCTATTTAGCAAATGTTATAGATATTTATCAAAGTGGTACCTATGATTTTTTTGAAAGCTTCAGTAGTTCCATTGGCTTACGAGTGATATGGTATTATTTTGTGGTGTACGATCATGAACTCAACTAGCAAGATGTGAATTGTTTCATTCAAAAAATGGGTTCCATGATCACTTATGAAATTTAGGGAGCATCCAAACTAAATTATGACATTCTCCTAGATGAACCTCATAGCATTAGTAGTAGTAGTAGTAAAATCCCTTATCAACATAGCTTCAACCTAATGTGTAAGATAGTTAGTTGATACAATGACGTACCAAGAACCTGTTTATCATCTTGCTAGAATGATGGGACCAACAAAATCAATAACCCATTTTTCAAAGGATTCTTGAGAAGGGATGGTTCATAGAGGCATATCATCTCTTTGATTAGGTTTGCCTATGAATTGACATATGTCACATTGCTTAACATATGGTTTAGCATCATGGAAGAGAGTTGGCCACCATAATCTAGCTAGCAGAACCTTCCACATGGTATCCTCTCCAACATAGTGTCCACTAGAAATACCTTCATGACCTTCATGAAGTAACTTGAAGTGCTCATGTTGCATTAGATAACATTGAATAACTTTATCATGGACCATTTTTTAAAGATTGCTTCCTATAAGCTCAAAAAGTGTAGAGTGAATTATGAGTTGCTTTTTGGCTTGCAAGGTGAAATAGTTAGGTATAAAAGTAGTGGTCAAGAATGACATAATTTATTTCAATTCTTTAGGAACTTGTGTAACATGGAAAATTTTTAGATCAGGAAGATCATCCTATATGATACATGGCATTTGAATAGGTGGTCAGGTCCATAATTAGCCTTCTCAAGTTTCACCATAACTAATTTTTTTAATTCTTGGAACAAAATAATCTAGTGACAGATCCATCCATGTAGTAAGGGTTTATTGACAAGGTACTTTAAAGACTCATGATATGTATAGAAAATAAAAGGATTAGATAATTTGTACTGTTTGAACTTATATAAAGTGTAGAACATTAATAATATTCCATGGTCTGTAGTAGTATAGTTTCTTGTAGATGGTGTGGGATTCCTACTGGAAAAGTAGATTGGGTGATCTAAGTGACCTTCACCTAGTTGTGTAAGGATTTCACCAATGACCATGCTAGATGCATTAACATGGACATGAAATGACTTTATTCAATCAGGGAATTAGAGAATAGTAGTGACTAGCTTTTATTTGAGTGTTTCAAAGGCCTCCTTTCAAGAGCAAGTCCATATGAAATTCTCATTTTGCTTTAGAAGTTATTCTATGGGTGTGGAAATCTTTGCATAACCATGAATTAACTTTATATAATAACCCATGTGGCCTAGAAAGGTGTGGATCTCATGCTGAGTCTTGGGCACTAGAATGTGAAGAAAAATAGATACCTTCATCAGGCTTACTAGGAGTTATTCCTTACAAATAATATGCCTAGGAGCACACCAAAAGGTGTTGCGAATAGGAACTTCTTTAAGTTTAATGAGATTTGTAAGACTTGACAGTGCTCAAGCATAAGCTTGAGGTTAGGACAATGGTCCTTGACTAAACCATATGGTATCCAATCATCCAAATAGACTTAGAGGAACTTGCAGATGAAGTCCTTAAAGGATTCAACTATTATTCATGAAAACACTATTGGGGCATTTTTTAACCCAAAGGGCATAATAGTATAGGTAAATGATCCCCATTCAATGGTGAAGGTTATCTTGGGTTGGTCTTCTTTAACTATTTGAACTTGATGGTACCCTAATAATACATTTGTGAAAGATTACACTTCATAAATAGAAACACCTTCAAGGATTTCCTCTATGAATGGCATTGGAAAGGGATCTGTTACACAGGATGCATTGAGCACTTTGTAGTCCACATAGATATAAATGCATCCATATTTTTTGATACTAATCATCATGGGACTGACCCACTCATATTCATCAATGGGAGTGATTACTCTGGTGCATAACATACTATCAATATCCTCTTTAACATGTGCCCAAAGATTATGATTCATCTTATATGGGCATTTTTTACTAGTTGAGAGCTGCCAATTAGCTTGATATGCATCTTCTCTAAAGGACGGGTGGACTCCCTTCATTTCATTATAGTTTTGTGGGAAGACATCCTGATATTTTTTTATAAATTCAAATATTTTTGAAATCTCTGTGTCAATCCAATTATTTCCTACTGTAGACAACTTTGGTTCTTGTTCTAAGATGATGTTGCACTAAATAATCTAAATAGGCCTATGGTGGGGGCTGTCCATATTGGCACTTGTGTCTTGAATATTTATTATGCCAATGTCTATAGGAATATCTAAATGGTTAGAAAATAGGTCAAGTGGAGTGGATCTTTCAACTTCTTCCACTTTTCATATGATATTTTATTTTCCGAAACAAATTTATTCACATTGGTTCAGGTTGAGGACTAGTATGGGTGGAGGTTCTTGGTGTATCAATGGTTCATAGAATAAGTGTAGGGGCTCCTCAAGGTTTTGATGGATAATGATTATATGTTATTTCATAGGACATAGGCCACTTACTACCACTTCATGCATGGATTAGAAGGTAGGGTGTAAATCCATTCTTTGTGAAGAATAGGACAGTGTTGAGTTCATGTTCTCCTTTGATAGATGCCAAAATTTGGTACCCATGTGTTACTCTTCATGAATGTACCATGCTTATGCCCAAGTTCATAAAGCTATATAAAATATATACACTGATAAATATTTTTGTAAGTAGGACTCATCATTTTGCCACATTGTTTCACAAGCTTCAATGTGGGGCTCAAGGGCTTATATTCTATTGTAATTAACTACTCCCTTTACTTTTTTATCATGATGGAATAGGTGGTGTAAGGCTGAGCATACCTGATCCCATTGGAGGATTTTTTCACAATGTGTTCAACACCACCATGCAGCTATGTCATCAAATAAATTAACCAAAGGTCGAAGATGATCTTCACCAGTATTGTAATACTCTTTAAGGTACTAAATAAAGTATTAGATTTCCATCTCCTGTGGAACCTTGGATCCTCATCAAGTCTTTCAAGTGGTATATTTATGATAGGTCCCCTCATGAATTGGCTAGTGATAATGTGATTGAACCTATGTCATTTATTAAATTGGCATGACACATTCTCTTGGTAGTTGATAGTACCAGATACTCTGATAGTGAGGTTTTAGTCACCATGAGCCCAACAATTACATGCATTGCTTTTAGTGTCAGAGATGGATTGAGTGTCTGACCATCGAATAATACCATCTAGAGTGGGATCTCTTTGTTCATTATTCCTTGTAATAACATTATAGATATGGTTTATATCTTCATCAACGTAGATAGGCTCTATGTAAGGGGGCCCTTGTGTTTGATCTAGCGGTATTACAACATGCTAATCAATGTTTTCAAAACTAATGTAGTGCTTCTAGAATATTAAGTCTGCATTATTCTCATAACACCAAGGTCTTCCCAATAGATCTAGGTAATCATTAGCTTTAGTTAGCTCCAAAACCTCAAAATCCACTTTGAATGGTACTCCAAGTGTGTCAACTTTTACATTCTTGAGGACTCCAATATGTAGTGCACGAGTCTTATTTAACATAAATAAGACATGAGGTGAAGGCTATAATGCTGGACTAGACATCTTGCACCAAACATACTTGGTGAGGACATTTACTTTTGTACTGGTATCTACTAATATGTCCCATATTACCCATCCATTAATGGCAACATTAACCAATATTTCTTTATCTTTTGGGTGATTAGAGGTACTAGGAGTGTCCTATTGCTGAGCATGATTTAAACAATGATCTTCACTTTGCCTAGTTATGTGAGGGTGAACCTCATTTAGTAGTTGGGATTGACTCTTGATCCAAATTCTAAGCTATGGGATAATATCATCATCCAAAATATGTTTCAATAGTTCTTAAAAGTCATCCTGTGCCACATATCGAAGTTTAGCTTCCCTTTGCACAATAGTATGCTATGTTACATCTTTGTATTTAAGGAATTGGATCTCTCCCTAAAGTTATCATATGAGTGCCATCATATCTTGGAGGACATGATTTTATTACTAAACATCAAGATACTTTCTAGCTCATGGTTCTTCCCATTGTACTTTCTTGATAGGATTAGCTATCGATAGAGTCTATCCTCTACTATGAATGGTAATGTTTAACTGTTGAAGTATAGGGATGGTTGGGTATGCATGCCACTATGGTTTATCAATTCCAATCATACCAATGCTCTTTTTATTTTTTTCCTTGGTGTGAGCTACATATAAGTTAGGACACTCTTCCTGTCGGTGGTCTTTTTAATAGAAAGTGCACATCGGGCAATCTAGGTATTCTCTTTGATAGTGGTCTAGAGACCCACATTTGTAATAGGTCCTAGGTGGGAAACAACCACATCTTTATACTCACCCTCTTTCTCATCCATGGTAGCCACCATTGTCTTGAGTATTGGCTATTTAGGTTTGGCATGTGTTGTGCACTCAAGCTTCATGGATGTCACTAATAAAATGATAGTCATTAGTGTCATGAGTATAAACATCATAGATTTTGTAATATTTGGACACCTTAGTGTGCATAGCTCACTATAGAAGAGGATAAGATTAGATTTCATATTCATCATGATATATTTCACATGTTTTTTTAAGTATTACATGGATGTTTACATGAACAATTGCTCTATGTATGCCTTTCAGATTCATAGTCTATACACCAAACACCACTAAATGTTTCATATGCATTAATGGATATCAAATTTTTAAGTTATGACACCTTGAGGATATTTGGGCCTACATATAGGGATTGATCCTTGTATTAATGCTTTCAACTACCTCAGTATAGAGAGTAGCTTCCTAAGCCTCATATAAACTAGTGAAGGTCCTTTGTGACAAGGTTTGATGGAAAGGTAGTAGCAATCCTCCCACAAACCATTGCACATGTTGAGTAGCATTAATTTCAAATGACAATTTAGACAATTTTTTTTTTAAAATTTACATCATACTCATACACACTTCCAGTGAGTCCTTGCTTTATGTCCTTTAGTGTTGTTATGCTCTATTGCTCAAATTTAGGAATGTCAAACTCATGAAGGAAGGATGTTTTAGTTGGTCATAGTTGAATAATGCTTGTTGAGGGTTAAAATAGTGATACCATTTATACATACATTATAGAATCATAATTATAAACTATGTGGCCTTACGCTTAGAGGATGTAATGCCTCACATCTTCTAAATTAGTTTACATTTATAGACATGCTCAACTACATTATCCATACCTTTATACTCTGGTAAGTGTAATTCCATCTCATAATACAACATAGTCAGTTGAGGTGCTTAATTGGGTAGTTACTAGGAACCTCCAGCCTTGGCCCCTTGAGGAATAAGTCCACTACCTCCTATACTACCTCTTAGTCCACCTCCAACACCTTCAAAAATAGTACTTGTGATGTGAGGTACAGTAAATAGTTGTTTAATCAAATTTGGGCCTATATTCTATCCTTGTAGTCCTAGTCTACTAGGCATCCCAAGTTGTGGCATAAAATTCCCTTAAAGATAGAAAGAGAGTGTTAAGTCTAAATGAGCATCAAAAGGCTCAGTTTTAGTATCCCTTACTAGTTCAATTTTTGATTCCAAACTATTTGTATCCCAATTTCATATGTGTACTTCATCTAACTCAAAAGCATGAGCATGCACTATGGTGGGGGAGCTAGGTTGGTTTGGACTTGGTTCCTTATTTCTTTCCATCCAGCTTGTTTTTCATTTGTAGGATAGAAGTTACATATAATGTGCATCAAAAGTGATGGGGTCCTTGTGATCTGTAATCATAATCAAATAAGTGTTGTAGTAGTAGAAAACACACTTACAATGGATCAAAACCTTAATATAATGATGTACTTAAAATTGACATTTTAAATGATTACAAAATTTTAAATTGATTTTTAAATATCCAAAATAGACAAAATTTAAGAGTGCAATATAATAAAGAGACCAATTTGACAAAAAATACCACACGATTTGATAACAGGGTTTGGCTATGAGCCTACATCTCCATATCTACTTCAATGGGGTATTATTCCTTATTAATTATATCAAAAATACTTTAAAATAATAATAATTATTCAAAATCATCTTCATAGACTTTAAATCTATTAGATTATTACTCTTAAACCATTTACAAAGTCTGAGGCAAATTAAAATACTCCCAAAGTCTCTAACACTCCTTTACATGCCTTAAAATAACACTATTCATGTCCAAACTTGGCTTCAATTATAAATTCATCCCCTTTATATAATGTTTCCATCCATATCCCAAGTGGTGAAGCACTTATCTTTTTACCTAAATTTTCTAGGTTTGAATCCCACTCCAACAATTTTGGTGGTCTATGTAAATCTTAAATCCCACATTGGGAAGGTGGGAGGTTCATTGGATATTGTTATACCATAGATTTCATGGCTTATAATGCCAAGTAATTGGCAATACCATGTATTTCATGTAAAGTGTGGTGGTAAGTGAAAAGTGTATGGCATGGCATGTGGAGTATGTGAGAAATATGAGTTGGAATGTGACATTTCATGGACTTAGTTGGATAGAATCTTTGGTTGACATGGATGTCATGTGGAATGTGGTATAAATGACATTCAAGTGGCATGAAACATGGGATTAATTAATTACATAGTTATATTAATTAAAATTGGACCATCATAAATGGTGGCAAGCCACATAGTGGCTTGAGGACCTACCATGTGGACCAATCTCCATTCGCTACTTGTCATCCATTCATCTATTGTTGACCTCTTGCCACTTGTAAACATCCAAAACCAATTTTTTTTTACTTGCCCAGTTTGATCTTCCATGCGTCATAACTCATGCATACGGGCTCCATTTTACAATCCATGAAATTCACTAGAAAGATCTCGATGAGCCCTTCACCATGACAATGATCAACCTACAATTTGAAGACTTTATTTTTGGAGTAAAAAATAGATCCTCCTAGATCAATCCTCCCCACTAGGAGCTTTTAGACCTCCAAAGGTTGATGAATTGGTAAATAGGTGAGGGTATTTCTCCCTCACTCTTCTAGCTTCCATCAATTTGGCCTTATTCATGTGCATCCCTTTGATACCAACATGAATATATTTAACATCTCCCCTTTGTAAAGTCTAAACCGTCCTATCAAGTATTATATCTTCTTGCAAATCTATTTGATACTTAGGAGCAAAATCATAAACATAATGAATAGATAGACTCTCATCATGATGTACAATCATTAGAGGCTCATATAATTTCAATTTTTCTACATTCACAACTGAATAAATTTACATATAAGATGGCAAATCCAACTAGAAAGCATTTTTACTTATCTTTTACGTAATCCAAAAATGACCATACTAGATTGGTTTCAACTTTTTACCTTCACCTATCAGCCTTTCCTTACTAATGTGAAGCCATACCAAATCACCTACAATAATTTGGTGATCAACATGATGCTTTTCATGTCATGCTTTTTATTTTACCTAACTTTTCTCTAATTGATCTCGAACAATTTGATGTACTTGCTATATCTTTTCAATAAACTTCTTGGCTTTAATAACATCTTTATGTTCATCAACAGGTGAATCCTATCCATAATAAAAATCTATAGGAGATTTAGATAAATATCCATAACAAACTTTGAAAGGATATTTCATAGTAGAAGAATGAAGTGCATGATTTTAAGCATGTTGTATATAGCTTAAATGCACATCCCACAACTTGGCATGCTTACTGTAATAACCCCTAAGCAAATATACCATTGCATGATTCACAACCTCTATTTGACCATTGATTTATAGATGAAATGCAGTGCTCTTATTCAACTTAGTATCCATTAATTCCCATATTGTTGACCAAAATTCCCCAAGAAATAAAAAATCCTTATAAAAAACAATAGAAGTGGGGAAACCAAAATGAACCCATACATGCTGAAAGAACATGTGCATCATACCTTCCCCTATAATTTAATTAGTACAAGGAATCAAAACACACATCTTGGTAAATCTATCCACTACCACATACAAGTAATTATGTTTCCTCTATGACATAGGCAAACCCCCTACAAAATCCATGGAAATACTTTCCCAGGGACAAGTAGGAATAGGTAAGGGAGTATAAAGTCCTAGTTTCTTTCTACTAGGTTTGCTTGTGGCACAAAGAACACACCCCTTGATATATTTGGAAATATTTTATTATATATAGGGCTAGTAACAATATATTTTTAAATGTGTAATTATTTTATCGACTCCAAAATGATAAGAAATAAGAGAAGTATGTGCTTCCCTAATCATGTGCACCCTTTCATTTTGAGGAATGCAAAGTTTACCCAAATGATACAAAAGTCCATTATGCACATGATAGTATGATTATTCTACCTATTTTACACTCATTAAGTCTTTGTATACATTATTAAAGTCAGCATCATCAACATACTATTCTTTATAACTTTCATGAGTCAAAGAACTATGCTGTAAAAGAATAGATGCAACTACCATATGAGGTCTAGAAAGCACGTCAACATCTTTATTATGAATATGTTTCTTATACCTGATCACAAGATGAAACTACTATAGGAAACCCATCCAAAAAAAATGCCTAGACTATTGTAGGTTAGCCTATGACTAGAGATACTGGAGGGGATGATGATCTATATGTATTAATATCTCCTTGCCCATGAAGTAATGTTTCCATTTTTTAACACTCTAAAACAATGCATATATATATTTTTATCATAAGTTAGATAGTTTCTTATCATACCTATGAAGGTCTTAGAGTGATAGCATAGTAGCTTCTTTCCCTACATCAGAATAACTCCCATAACATAATCACTTGCATCTATCTCGATCTCAAATGGTTGGTAAAAATCAAGAAGTGCCAAGACAGTAGCAATACTAATCTTTGTCTTCAAAATATTTAAGGCTTTTTTTTGCTTACCTCCCCACTAAAATACCTATTTTTTACTAGTCAAATAATGTAAGGGTGATGAAATCAGTGAAAAATTAATTATGAATTTTCTCCAATATTGTACTACACCAAGAAAACTCCAACATTCAATTACACTATTGGGTTTAGGCCATTTAATTATAACCTCTACCTTTACAGGATCAATTTTTAATTCACCAAGTCCTACAATATAACCCAAGTAAACCAAAGAGGTCTTGCCGAATTCACATTTAGATATTTTCAAATAAAGTTTCACCCTTCTTAATGCATCCATGACTTTCCTAATATGAATCACATGATCTTCTCAAGACTGACTGAAGATCAAAATATCATCTAAGTAGACTATAAAAAAATCATCAAGGAATAGCCTAAAAACATCATTCATCAAACACATGAATATAAATGGTACATTAGACACCCCAAAAGGCATGACAAGACACTCAAACAATCCCTATTTTGTCATAAAAGCAGTTTTCCAAATATCACCATCATTAATTCTACCTAATGATAACCACTTTTCAAGTCTAACTTCATGAAATAGATAACATTTCTTAACTGATATATAAAATAATCAATACGAGGAAGAGGTTAACGATTCTTAATAGTAATTTTCTTCAAAGCTCAGAAAATAACACACATTTTCCATGTGCCATCTTTCTTTGGCACCAAAATGATAGGTGAACCAATAAGAGATGTAATAGGATGAATAACACCCTTTTCCAAAATTTCCTTTACCTGCTTCTTGATTTCCTTGTTTTCCACCACTGATAATTTGTACATGCCAATGTTAGGGAGAGGAGAATCGTGTAACAATTGAATTTCATGTTGAACTCCCCTATTAGGGGTTAACCCTTTGGGATCTTGAAACACATCATCATAACTAGAAATTATTTCAACTAATTCTTTCTTATGTCTAGGATCACAATTTTTCATAGCCTAGGAATATTCTTTTTCCTTAGACTTAATCAACATGAGACAAAAACTCTTACTTGAATTGACTAGTCTTTTCATTTGTCTTATTGTAACCAAGGAAAGACTCATCTTAACATGATGTGATCTGACTATATATTTAATTCCATCCTTAACAAGCAAATACTTATTCTCCTCCCTATAGAAGATTGCTTTTCTATCATAAAGATAAGGACTTCATAAAATAATCTTGTATATGTCCAAAGGGACAACATCCATATCAACTTCATCCATGAATTTGGATGCGATGACAAATTTAAATCTGCAAGTTTTGGTTACTTATAGTTTTGCATCATCACACACCCAACCAAGTGGATAAGGTTTTATATGGGGAGTTTTTTTTTAAGCCTAACTTTTTAACAATCTCTTCAAAAATCAAATTTTCTTGTGATCCACTATCAAATAGAGTGTCAATTTTAGTATGTTTTGAAACAACTCTAATGTGGAACAACTCATTTATTTTCTTATCATCATGTACATATTTCTATTTTGAAGAGGAAATAACATTAAATGACTTAGTGTTAGAAATAGAAAGAGAAGAACAATTCTACATACTCATAGCTATGATCTTAGTTTCATCCCCAAAGTCTAAACCTAGATCTTGAACTATGGTATTAGCTTTCTTATCTTTCTTCTTAAACCTATTACAAGGACTTAAATCATGATGTAATTTCCAACACTTAGACTCATCATGATTTTTCTTGCAATGATTGCAAAATGGCTTACCCTCTTCTTTATGAATAGTAATAGTGGATTTTTGTTTAGCCTTTTTAGAAATTTGCCCTTTAGAATGATTAACTTTAGATTGCTTACTTTTAACTTTAGAAAAATATTCTTTTATCTATTTTCCTCTAGCCTCTAAATGAATGGATTTAACACATGCTTCATCTAAACTAGTGGGATTGAGAACCAGAATCATGTGTTTCAAGTAAATATGCAACCCACCTATATACTCAAGCAGTTTTTCCTATGTATAAAGAGGAATATTTAAAAGTAAAGCCTTTTTTCTAAATTCTTGTGTATAATGTTGAACACTTTGGCCTTTATTTTGTCTAAAAGATTTTCAATCCATTATGGCTTACTGCATAGAGCCTAAAGGATAAAATTTCTTTCTAAGTGCATCAACAAATTCACTCTGAGTGGAAATTGAGTTACCTATGTTAATCTCATTTTCTTTCATCTTACACTCCCACCAGATGAGAGCTGTGCCTCCCATTAGAAGAGTAGATAGGTGAATTTTAGCCTCATCATCTACAATATTCTAGAACCTACAATATAATTCAATTTACTTTATCTAGTTATCCAACTTTTTTGCATTAATCTTACTATTAAACATTGACAATTCAAACTTAATATCTAGCTTTAGTGAAGGAAGAGATTCAACAACTTTTTTGTCTTTACCATCACCCAAAGAGGAGGAAGGTTTCTCAAAAATTTTACCACCTCCATCATGCTCCATCTTAATTCATCATTCATGATAAATTTCCTTGACCATGTCCTTCATTTCCAAAAAGGATTTTTAGAAATATCATTCAGACTCAAAGTCATCTCCCATTTCTGTAGTATGTCTTGATCCAATCTCTGGATCGTATTCTACTAATTCTCCTTCACCCCACCTAGATATTGACTTTGTCAACATACACCAGCAATCCACATGGTTAAATATGAATTATACTTTTATACAAAAAATCTGATCCATAATCATAATAAAACAAGTGTCGTATCAGTAGAAAACACACTTGCCATGGAATAAAACCTTAATATAATGATTTAATTAAAATCAAAATTTTAAATGATTATGATATTTTAAATTAATTTTTAAATATCCAAAATAGATAAATTTAAGAGTGTAATACAATAAAGAGACCAATTTGATAGAAAATACCACATGATTTGATAACAGAGTTTGGCTATAAGCCTTTATCTCCAGATCTACTCCAATGGGGGATCATTCCTTATTAATTTTAGAAAAAAATTCTTTACAATAATAATAAGTATTCAAAATCATCTTCATGAGCTTTAAATCTATCAGAGTATTACTCTCAAATAATTTACAAATTCTGAGGCAAATTATAATACTCCCAAAGTCTCTAACACTCCTTTACATGCCTTGGAATAACACTATTCATGTCCAAAATTGGCTTCAATTATACATTTGTCTCCTTTATATAATGTTTCCATCTACAGCCCAAGTGGTGAAGCACTTATCTTTTTACTCAAATTTTCTCATTTTGAATCCCACTCCAATAGTTTTGGTGGTCTATGTAAATCTTAAATCCCACATTGGGAAGGTGGGAGGTTAATTGGATATTGTTATGCCAAAGAATTTATGGTTTATACTACCATGCAATTGGCATTACCATGTAGTACATGGAAAGTTTATGGCATGACATGTGGAGTATGTGGGAACCATGAGTTGGAATGTGACATTTCTTGAACTTAGTAGGATAGAATCATTGATTGACATGGATGTCATGTGGAAGATGGTATAAATGACATTAAAGTGGCATGGAACATGGGATTAATTAATTAAATAGTTAGATCAATTAAAATTAGACCATTATAAATGGTGATAAGCCATGTGGTGGCTTGAGGACCCACCACATGGACCAATACTAACTCACCACTTGTCATTCATTCATCGATTATTGACCTCTCACCACTTGTCAACATCCAAAACCCAATATTTTTAAATGCCTAGTTTGATCTTCCACATGTCATAACTCATGCATATGAGATCCATTTTATGATCCATGAAATATGCTAAAAATATCTCAATGAGCCCTTTGCCATGACAGTGATCAACCTACAATTTGAAAATTTTATTTTTGGAGTAAAATATAGATCCTCCTAGATCACCTTATGTATTTTTGCCTCTCTATGATTCCTAAAAATAGTCCTTGATTTCTCCTGGTCTCTTCTTACACCACTAACTCCTGTAATCCTTTACCAAGCTTCATCATACTTCCATTTCTATAATTCACACTAGCTAGCTACCATTTTAAACCCATAATCTTCTACTAATTCCTATTCTCCCCTTCGAAATGTGTGACACATGCACAAGAGGATTTTAGCTCTCCATTGGTATATTTTCAAGTCCAAGATCAACAAATAACTTCTTAATTTCAAAGGCAAAAATATTAATATAATGACCATGTGGTTCTTGAAGGAACTAAAACTTGGCTTCTTCAGGGTATGAATAAGAAGTTACAGTGTACTCCAAAATGTATATATTCAAAACTCTTTTCCACCAAAAGTTAACTTCTCATGTCCATGGGGCTCCAAGTCATGCTAAAGCCCTTTGTCATTCTAGCATCTAAAACTACCTCCTACCAAGGTTCCTTGATTGTCCTTGAGCATATTCTATCAACCATACATGTAAATGAACCAAGACCTCTAAAAATAAGGTTTCATACAATGTGTTATAGATATTCTTCTCTACCCACTATTGTGTAGAGATTCCTGGCTCAAGATAAAGAACTACAAAATTATCTTCAACACTGATAACCCATTCTTCTATATTATCCAATGTAATATGGTCAAACATTTTTCCATGACTATACTTCAAGGGCTTATGGTCCTAGAAACATAACCAAAATGTTGAGTTATTTTTGATAATCTTAGTTTAGCATTGAAGTTTAGCCCAATGTACTATAATGTTGGCCCTTTCATGTAAGATTTATGTCTTTCACACTCACCCAAAGTGCATAAAAAAATATTAGTTCTTATAGGTTTTGTTGCATATTTTGGATAACATGTTCATAGTCCTCTTTATGCTAATCAAATAGGGATTACATAAAAGCATAAATAGACTACCTTGTTCCTTTGAGTTCTAGGTTCAATTAATATTACTATGCAAAATATTGTCATTTCCTATTAACATTAGTTATCCTAGAAAAGAAAATGTGACAGGGAATAACTAATATATAAACCAAAACTTAATTCACACCATCATTCATTAGAGAATAAGAAGTTAACAAAAATATACTATTCTCATAAATTAAGCTAACCCACATAAAAGTATATGTTTTTCACAATCACCTCCCATAATCCATTTGTCCATCCCCATAATGATTTAAAATAGGGGTATTTATATTTATTTTGCCTTGACCAAGTGTTTACAACCATTAATGGCATGAAGAATTGGCTAATGCACACTCAACAGACTAAGAGTCATGGTGCTTAACAATCAATTATTCTTAAAGATATGGGCCTCTATGCCCCTTATATTCTCTCTTTATGCTATATATTTTCTACCATGTGTTCCTATATTTATGGGATGGTGCAAAACTTCTTATCAATAAGGTTAGAGTGACATGTATGAACCGTTCTTCTAACTGCTCCCACTTCCCATGCACTTCCGTAGTCTTTCAGTATTATTTCGAGTCCTACATCCTTGAGTTACTCATGAATCATTACCCTATAATTATCTCCTCTCATGTTGGTTCTTTTGCACCATTATCCTCTTGCACCCCATGATCCTATGCCATGGTGCTTTTGGACCTATCAGTTTTACACCATGGTCCTTTTGTGTCATGGTCCTTCCATGCCATGCTAATTTCACAACAAATTTAGACAAAACTTAGTCAAAATTTTGGGGACAAAAATGATTAGGGACATATCCAATGCATGTTAGAGCCTATTTATAAATGCCCCTTCATACTGAAATGATCTAATCTATTCCTAGTCTATTGAGGAACACTCAAGATAAGCCAATGATGAAGGCAGTTTCTAAACAAGCAGTTGAAGAGTCCTATGCTAGAATTAAGGAGTTTCATTCCTTGGAGGGACTTTTTTATAAAGATACCTTGGATATTATATCTCATACATCATTCCAATGTAAATTTAACTTGTTCTCTTAACTTGGCACTGGTTCTTGTGGCTCTTGAACATCATTCTCCTCTCTCCTCTTTCACATTCTATAAGTACTATCCATTTTGGCTCTTGTTTCATAATTACACACCATGTATGGTGAATCCATACTAGTTTTATGTTTTAATTTTCCTTTTCCTTTGAATAATACAAGCAATCTAGTTCTAGTTTCACAAACATCTTGTCTAGGTGTTCAAAGTGACAAATGGTGAAGTCTAGTAATTTTATCCTTGCTTTTCCTTTTCTTTTCATGTCTAGTATAAGGATTTATCATTCTAATAGGTTATATAGAGTGTATATAATGTGTTTATCTCCATTAAATTGTGCAAGTGTTCATAGAGTATGTAAACTGATCTTTGGTCTACTTACCTTGAGTTATCTTATGTAAATCACCTCTATATTGAAATACTAATGTTAAAACATAGTAAGACTTTGAATCTAGTTTGTAGGTATTGTTTCTTAGTGAAATAAGTATAATAACATAGTGGATATCTCTATGGTGTATCACCTCCTTAGAATAGCTTTTTTTCATGCATATTTCTACCCCTTTTCCCACAAGTAATTAGTTAGCATAGGTGATAAGCATTTCAAGATCAATGCAGGGAGCTAGCCCTTAAACCTAGAAGTCTACCTATACTATAGGAAACCCATAGGCCTAGAGGTATTCCAATGTTTCCCAAATCTTAGAGGAGGCTTGAACAACCTCCTCTAAGGTGAAATATTTGGTGATAATAGTAACTGTTCAATGTTATTAACTAATAAAAAATTAGGAGTACATCGTAATCCTCATGAATGTCAACTAAAAGGATGTCAATATACCATTTGACACATGGCTTATAATTAACTTACATGTGGACATTTAACAATTCCCAAATTTCTAGAATGGAGGATTTTTCTAATTTTAGGACCTCTATTTTACTCTTGTCTAAAATCAAACCTAAATTCTTTTAGATTCATGTGGGCATCAAATTGGTTGAAGATGTTATCACTTAGATTTTCACCCTTTGAGGATATAGAAAATTTATCCTCATCTAAGTGGCACAATGGAAACACCTCTAGGCTTGTGGGTAGCCTAAGGAATGAGGTGAATCTCTAGATAGGGCTAGCTTCCTTGATGTACCACTTTAGATCACAACTACAACTAAAATTAGGGGGTGAAAAGGGAAAGAGATAAATGAAAAAAAAAAATCTAAGGGAGGTGATACACCAAATATATTTATGACTTCTAACCATATGCATGTTACACTTGAAATCAAGGGACAAACTAAACACACACTTCTCCAATCTTCATCTTCTCACATCAATGTTACATTGTGAGGTTATGGATGGATGTGAAAAGATAGGAGGACTATACAAGAGGAATATGAGGGAAATAATGAATATAATAACTCACTTAATCCTTGAATTATCTAAAACACTTCACATGCCCTGCTAGAAGAAGCTTTCCAACTGCAAATAGATGATATAATAGCCTTGCTAGAAGAAGCTTTCCAACTGCAAATAGATGATATAATTAAATAATTATGCCAAGGAAAAAATATTTATCACTTATGAAAAATCAAACATTTAAAAATAAACACACTAATAAAATTCGTGTAAGGGATAAAAATTAGTAGTCTTATTTATCAAAATATATACAAATTACTTGGGCTTCGCCATACTCAGGTGGAACATCCATTACAATGCCAAAAAGGCTAGTTCTTATAGAAATTGAGAGAGAGAGAAGAAGAGAGAAGCCAAAGGGTCATAAGGAAATTTGTAAAGATAATAAAATCAGTTAATTTTTTATGTGAAAATGTTATTGGGTGAACCATGCAAGGCCAAGAAGTACAAATGTCAATTCGAGGCATAAACATTGTGAAAAATGGTATAAAACTCCTCATTCTAGCTAAAAAAAATTACCTATAGGATTAGCCTTGTTTTAATGCCTTATAAATGATTAGGACCAGGTAAAATTATTGGAAATAAGGGTAATCATCTCAATAATTCCTCTTCATGCATTGGTTGTAAGCTTGGTCCTTTGGAAACATTTGGAAGTGAGCCACCATCATCTACTGTCAAGAAAACTCTCTTTTCATGCACCCTACACACTTGGCTTCTAAAAATGAATCAATTTCTCATGAAAATACATGAGAGGAAGTATATTAAAAGTTTTAATACCTTACTGTCCTTATAGTCATCAATAAATCTTTAAAATTAACTTAAGTGAGGCTTTCCACCCTTTTCACTAGCTTGTCCACTAAGCTAGTTTTGATTGACTAAGTTGAAGCACCTAGTTTGGACACTTATAAAAGTTTATTAAAGGAATTAAATGAACATAGGGAGTTATAAAAAGTCTAAATATTCCATCAAAACTTGATTTCATCTTTAGATTCCTCCTATTTCTTGCACAACACAAAAAATGATAAAAAATAGCCTATTTTATACCTTATTCATATAGGTTCGTATATCTAATATTAATGTGAGGGATATTGAGTGAGTAATATGTAAGGTAAAATATGTTTCATGGTAAAAATATGCCATTATAATGAATTTATAGCTTCATTTCTCCAATCGGGTCACTAGGAATGGTTTTGGAGGGTTTTAGGCATGTCCGACCTCTTAAGGTTTATTCATAAAACTATGACATCTAAATTTCAGAAAAATTCCACAAAAATGGATTTAAATACCCCTAATAACCTCACCTAAATCCTTTGGCACCCATGTAAAGCCTCCAAAAATATATGAGCATTTGAATCTGCCCTATCGAGCTCTTTTCCTCATTTGCACATGCCTAACAATGGTATCAAGCCAAAATTGATTCTCCTAAAGACTTATCTAAAAAATTAAAGTTTGAAAATACCTAATTAAACCCTAGTAACATGATCCAATATGTTTCAATTCATATCTAAGTCCAACAATGTGAATGACCTTCTCTTTGGGCATTAGGCTTGATCCTTGCCTAGTAGGCTTAATTGCACCTTAAAGATCAAAATGGGTTTTTGATAGTTATTACTACATAAAATATCTTTAACACAAAAATAATGACTTGAAAAAAATGTTACAATAGTTTAGGATGCATTCATAAGGTTTCAAGGTGAAAAGTCTTATTATATGGACCTTTAGGCCTAACCATGCCCATATGCCTATCTACAAATTTGAGAATTTAGAGTATCCTCATTGGATTTTACAATATATTACATGTTTATATGATTTAATTAGGTATTTTTAAACCTAACATACCTATCTATAATTATTAATCAACCTTTTTTTCACTCTTTTGCCTCCAAACCCCAAGATTGTAGGGCTATGTATCTAGGGAAGTGCCCTCTATCTAAGATAAAATAGAGGGCACTTACCATATTTGTTTAGGAAAAACACATTGAATAAGATTTAAAAATTATAATGATTATATGTATAATAAATGGGATCTTTATCATTTCATTTTATCCCTTAAAAGCATTGAAAACCCAAGCAAGCTGTGAGAAAAGGACTGTGCAGGCTCTTCACAAATGGACTATATATTATTTGTTTTTTTAAATCTCCTTTGATTTTTAAAAAACTAAGAGATTATAATAGGTTTATTTAAAATATAAAAAGTATGTTCAAAATTATATTATACCCTCATAATCTATACTTTCTCTTTGTAACCTTTACCTACACTGAACTTTTCAAGACTGAGTTCAAACATGACTGTGACTATGTTTTGTAAAATAGTGGTACATGTAGGTTATATTTATGTGTTTTAGCTTGAGAATATCATTTTAAAAACTCCCCTTTGTATCATTAAATAATTTATAACTTATTTTCATTCATGTTCATGAAATTTAAGCATCTAAATATCACTCTCTAGTTTACTATCTGCCTGAGTCAATACAATCAACTATATGTCAAAACTCTTGTAGGTGTCTTTGGATAGTTTGACCTTATTTCATGTTTTAAAACATAATTGAATTTATAAATGTTAATATAATTTATTTTTACTCACCCTAGATGGATAAAACACCACCAAACATATACTTAGATCACTATCTACTTACAGTTAACTGATTGTATTTGTTTACTATAGGTGCTTATTGGGCTTGAATAAGAACTTGGTCATGATGTTGGTGTAACTTATTTATAACTCCTTGAGGTCACAAGATGAATTATTGATCAAATTTAACTCACATTAAATGGATAAACACCATCATAACACATGATTAAGTCAATTTTGTTCATCTTACCTGTCTAACCCCTGCAGATGTCAATTCTCATGCTTGAAGGGTAGATGTAGGTATTCCTAGGGGTCTATGAGAGTGTTAAAATCCTTTATTGTTTACCTTCAAGCCATAAAGTCAAAAATTACTTTATGAAAACCCTTTAGACCTCTATTTTGGCCTTTTGGGGATAACTTACCAAAACATAGCTACTTATCTCTTCAAGTTGGTTTCACACTTCAGATTTCCATTTTGACACTATATATGGATTTTAAAGGATTATTTATCATACCAATGTTTTAAATAAGTTTTAATCTTCCTCCATTTATTCATACAAGCTTTTGGTACCCTTCTCAGCCACCTATAGGTGGATGTTTTGAAATACAAATAGTGAGCTAGATGTGAACAATATGAAATTACCCATGCATATGAACTTTATATGATGTATAAAGTATCCTAATGTACCTATAATAATACTAAGGGGTTGGAAAACACATCAACCTCCTCACACCTTAGTGTGACATCAACAAGGGCCCTGTAGGTGTGCATTAGGATGTTTTATACAGGCAAGGCATGGAATTGGGCAAGAACATATCAGGGAATAGCTTCAAGACCACTCAAATTAATTTTTAAACCTTAAATTAAATTATATAAATAAATAAAACCTTGAAAATAGTTCCATAATATCCTATCCAACATGAAAATCACATGTATATACATGAATAAGAGCAATCATGGGCATCTCAGGACTATTTTAGCAAGGTGAATGAATTTGTGACCAAACTTACACCTATCCAAACATCCAAAATAAATTTATTCAAAAAATAATGTCTTAAAAAATAAAATACACCTTCATTAAAACATTTTTATCCTTCTCTCATGGTAGCTGACTGATTGTGTATCATAGTCATATAACAAGCTGGCTGAATAGTATTTTGTGAATGCAACTTAGAACATTTTCTTGGAAAATGAGATTGGAAAGAGAATGGAGAATAAAGATAACTTTTGAAACATGTAAATTAACTTCACACAACCATATGAATCCATTTTCAAAGCATGAATATCTATAAATGGTAAAAATAGGTCTATCACTTCACATAAGACTAGTTTGCAAAACTAAGATTATTTGCTCATCAAATCAACTTGAAAATTTAAAATAGTCATTGAGGGAATCTAAGAAGATAGAAAAAATCCTTTGGAGTCCATATTAACAAATAGTTCATACGTATTTACCCAAAATAAAGCAAAACCTATAGGGATCACAAATTAACAGGTAGATTTGGAAGGTCAACTTCTTAGGAATGGTTCATAATGATCAAGACACAATTATTATGAAATAAAAAATAAAATGGAATCTAAATAAGTGTATAATATACTCCTAAGATCATTTTTCCTTAAACCTCTTATTATGACTCTACCAAGTAGAAACCTATAAGTCATTTTTATTTGCCAAGAAAGGTGAAAAAGGAGAAAAATAATTTTAACTTCAAAATAACACTTCCAAAGAAAAACAAGCATATAAATGAGCATGGGGAAGTTGAAGAGGCACATATAAACATTTTTCATGTGACACACTTCCCAAAGAGGTCGTACAAATGCCAAAATCTTCTCTTTTCTTAAGAAAACTACCTTTTCTTTTGATGAACCTACCAATTTTCAATTATGTCAATTAATTAAGACTTATAAGGACACATGGGACATTAAATCATGTTTTTTAACCTTCATGCTTCCAAATAAATTTGTACAAGTCATTAAATGCTTAATTTTGACCCTTAAAATGATGCAAAAGGACATGGTAGCTAATGAAATTGATGACCAAGGCTAATATAACATTGAATGGCATAAAATTTAATATAATAAACTTTGTGACCAAATTTTATACCCTATAAAAACTCTAAAAACCAAGTTTTTACCTATAGACTCCCCAATTTGACTTAAAATTCAAATTTGATCAACATCTATTGAATCAACTAATCAATTATACACATTTTTTTTCAAAGATTATAATAATGAACAAGAAATGTGGGACCTCGTATTTGTATTTATTCCCATATTAGCTTGTATAGCCTCTAAATTTTCAACATATGTTTTATTAGTTAGGGATTTTAATAATAATTATCTTTATTTTGTAATCCGGGCTAAATTATGGAGGGTTATGTTTAATTTAATTTTCTTAATATCCTCAAGAATATTATATCCACTCTTTCTAGGTGGATCATCCTATTGATACCAATCATTTCCTTTTGAGGGAGGTGGATTGTTATTAGATTTAATATTAGGAGGATTAACATCATTGTTGTTTGTATGTGTAGAAGTCGTGATAGGTTATTGATTCTTTTTTCTCAGGGTGTATTTATTTTTTCAAATTGCTAAAAATCATGACTATCATATGTGTTGTCTTCTGGTTCATTCTCATCCTCAACTAGAAATGGGAAATCATATGTTTCAAACACTATTTCAATATTGGAAGAATTAGGTGTACCAAATGTTTATTAATTAGGCTAATTAAGGGAAATATCATACCCCTCCATATCCTTCTGGATGATTTTTTTCGGTAGTACATAGTTATATGCAGTCTAACTCACCAAGTTTTGCATTATTGTGAACTCTACACCAGTTGGGTAGAGCTAGCTCACATATGTTTATTTCAAGGAGTTTATTGGGAGATGGATCTAGGTTATTGTTTGGCCTATTGAACTATATGTTATATCTTTTGAACGTGAAATTCCTATTGGAAAATTCCCATTAAATGTTTACTACACTCTTTTACATAATTCAAAACTCATTACTAAGTTTTTTCACCATGAATTAAGTGACATCTAACTTCATTTTATTGGAATCAAAGGCTATACCCTACGTGGTTGAGGTTTTGACTATACTAGGATTTGGTTTTGATTATGATAATTACACATAGGTATGGAAATGTTTAGAAATAATAATTTCTATTTTGGTGCATCATGAGCTAGAGGTAATTGATTAAAAACCTAATTTTGATTGTTGCCCATGACATTTTGGTTAGCATTTACAATATGATTCAAAGCTAGGAATTTCATATTGATGTTGGGTATATCCAAAACTTGAAATAGAGGACTAAATTTATGGCCAACATTGATGGCTCAAACATAGGTGTCTGATAGGCTATTTATGTTCTAGACACTGTATAATAATATTTTAATGATTGAATGTAGGGAATTTTTTTACATCTCTAACACAATAACAACTCTATATAAGACATCTAAATGGTTGTACATATTCTATAATATTACATTAAATTCTCTAACTAACTCATTAGGTTCCCTTTTCATCCTAAAATGTGCAGATACACCACACTAGGATTAATAACTTATCTGAATTATGCAATAAATATGTTGTGACATTAGTTCTACAAGGTTATTCAATTCTCTAGAATATTTAGGAATGAGTCTTATGAAACATCCTACAAGGTGAAAGGGAATAGTTTACACAAAGAGAATGAAGGAGTACACTTTTTAGGGTTCTTGGGTAAATCATGGACAACAACTATGATAATGGTATAGCTAGCTAGCCAAGCCATAATGAAACATTGAGGTTGGTTCACTTGGATTGGTGAATTTGTTTGGCTTATGGATATACCAGGGATACCTATACATGATATTGGTCTTTGATGAACCCGTAAAGGTGATAATAATAATAGAAAAAAATCAAAATTGGACCTTTTTAACCTTATTAGTTGATCTAAGTATGTAACTCGAGTGATTTTAATGGTTAAGCATTAGGATCCTTCCTTATAGTTCTAGATAAAACTAGTTGATGTGGGTTTTATGCACAAAAAATATTCTTATAGGATATACCCTATCATTTTATGATCAGTGAGGATTCATTCCAAGGCATGAGTTGTAAGTATCATTTTTTTAAATAACCACATGGCAGAATAAAGGTGAGTATAGTGGTTGTTTGCCTTAGATGATTCAAATGTGACTTGTGTATGACATTTAACCAAAATTTCTAAGAGATAACATATGATGAGTGGATGGACCTAAAATAAGGTGGATTTGAAAAAAAAAAATACAAAATAAGGAAAGGGTTAGGTAGAAAAGAAAGGCTCTATAATTTAATTGAATATTAGACCCTTCCAAGTTGAGTAACTATAATTATATTTGGCACTTATCACTGACTAATGTTTGTTGTAAGCTTGTTCCCAACACGAAACATAAAAAACACAATCATGAATTTGAGTATCAATTTCAATATAATCCAATGACCATAATCAGAGATATTGTTAGTATTGAATTATTAATCATAATCACTCTACTAACAAGTTAAGAGTATGATCTAAAATAAAAATAATGATAATATTAATGCATAGTTCAAACCAATAATTGAAATAAAAAATTATTAAGACTTCATACTTAAATTTTAGTCAATTATTCAAGTAAACACATAAATTTGGAAGAGAAAGCACATTAAAATAAACTCACAGAATAGTTGCAGAATGCTTTATTTTCTTGCATTTATTATAAAAATTGTCCTCAATTTACAATGAGTGTGACTTAGATATATACAGATTTGGATGGGTACCACATAATCTACAATCTTTTTGTATATTTAAAAAATTTAAAATAAGATAAGATCTTAATGTTAACATGAAGGATCTACATGATTATAATGTTCATAAATAAAATAAGTCAAGGTATATATTTGGAACATGTATTTACAAAAAAACCCAAGAAAATATATAAATAATAGGCCAAAATTAGACTCAAAAGGTCACTTTACCAAGTCTGAGTGGAACTACTAGTAACTACTAGGCTTGAACTAGCCACAAATCTAGTTGAAATTATTTGTTCTATTGGAATGGAACATGGACCATTTTCATAGTTGGAAATGTAGTTTTTACTATGGTGGAACTAGTTTAAACATGTATGGGAGTTGAGTTAGAGTCAATCAAGATTATAAAGGTCCCACTGATGTATATACCAATGGATATACTAGAGAAGTATATGCAGTCCTAGATAGTTATTTTAAAGATGAAGCTTCTACTTGAGTTATCAATTGCCTTTGTTTTTTCTTCTTTTTCCTTGAGCATACAACCAAATATGAATGAATGGTGCTAAAATTTATTATTGAAATTTTAAATAATATGAATATTTTATCCAGTAGCTTATTATGTAAACTTAATGAAAATTTAAAGGGATTTTTAATAACATATGTTTCATCAGGCTTTACTTTTGTAAATGTAATCATCCAATCAATCTAATCACCACCTATAAAAGGAATATAATCAACTCTTGCCTTGAAATTATCTAAATATTTATATAACAAGAGTATCAAAATAAGGTTGGTTGGATGATAATTTGACCATGCATTATGCATATGCTTGGCATGAACACTAATTTTAGTAGTTTTATTACCCTGATCTCTTGGATTATCAACTGTTCTATTAGCTCCTTCATCTAATTATTCCAATCATGCATGTCCTTTCTCTTATAGCTTATATAAGCTTATGAAAAATTAATATCAAATAGTGATAATAGGTCCAAGTATGGATATAATTTATCTCTAACTTATTTATAAATATGATATATTTTAGCATCCAAAATATTTAGTGATTCACTAAAATTAACCACACTCCCCCACTATGGTCAGGATTCAGCTCTTGTCTTATGTAAAAAAATTACCAATTTTTACAATGACTAAACTAAATTTCTGAATTTGTCTAAAATGTCATTTAGGGCTCATAATTTATGCTAAGATTATAGTCTCTTATTCACTTTCTACAAACCATGAAATATTTTATTCAACACTACCTCCATTTGATCCACCATGGAGGTTGGATCCTCTTGGATTTTAACATCCTCTCTAGTTTGATCTTTAATTGTATTATTAAAATGAGATGACTCACTCATCTCTCCTAGATTCAATCTATTCTTCTCCCCTTTACATATTCATATTTTTTATCTTCATCAATTGAGTATATTTTTCATCAAATTCATTGGTAATATTTAGCTCCTTTACTATGATCAGAGTCTACCTTGACATCTTTTGTGCTTGTAAATTCTAAATCCATAGAGGTGTCAAGATCAATTCCTTAGTGAGAGATGAATGTGTATATGTTGTGACTAATGATGAATTATTTGGTGAAGGTATGAGTGATTGTGAAGGGGTTGTGTTTGGAGTTGTGGAAGGTGGAGGTGTTAGGAATGGTGGGATGACCATATTTTACCTTGAGACCCTAATATGAAGAGGGATATTACTTATATGATTAATGGTATTAGGATATTGTTTGACCATAGAGACCATGGGGGAATTTTAATGACAATCTATTTTAGACTTGGTAAGAGTTTATCAATTGGTGTATATGTAATAGTCAAATTATTAGTGGTATCAATAATAGTATTATC
The DNA here is from genome assembly GCA_037957365.1 of Torreya grandis. Lineage (NCBI taxonomy): Eukaryota > Viridiplantae > Streptophyta > Pinopsida > Cupressales > Taxaceae > Torreya > Torreya grandis. The sequence goes on along the minus strand of JARHVA010004146.1, from coordinate 210,983 downwards.
ATTGACCAATTAATAAAATGGAAAACATGTAGCCATAGGATTAGTAACAACATGAACATTATTCAAAGTATCAAAAATACTTATTGAATCTAATGGAATTGTAACAACTAAAGTAATAGGGGAAGGAACAACTAGAACAACTAGATCAATAGTGGGAACAACAACTAAAATGACTAGAATACTATAAATAGTCATAGAGGTACCCATGAGACTATCTTCCCTATTTATGTCCTTAGTTATAATGGGGCCCAAGTCTGTAGTACTTAGTTTATTATTTATATGACAAGTATGAGGAGGATTAGAAGGAAATGTTTCATAATGTACCTTTATAGGCATATTTTGAAATACATTAAGTTGTGCTTCATATTTTATTTCCTCCCTTGTTTCTTATAAATATTATTTACAAGTATTCCCATATTAAATCTCTCTCTACTACCTCATCTTATACCAACTCGTATTTTATGTCTAAGTAAATAAGGTTCAATATACAACGTGAATATTACTCTGGTGTCTCTAATTGTGTGATATTAGGGGATTTAAAAGTGCTTGGAAAGGTCCTCATAGATTGATTAATTATAGGAGGGTTAGTTGAAACATGCACTAGATAAGGAGAATATGAATGGCTCACTATTGGTGCTAAATCTAGTTGGATAGTGTCAACTATGAGTGTGAATGGAAAAGTGACCTTAAGAGTTAAGGGTGCCCATACTTCAATAGAAGGATCTTGTTGCTTTGTATCTTTTAGATTTAGGAGGCTCTTTAAGACCATTGTTCTCAGTTTATCATTAGTTTCTTCTAGTTCATCCTTTTCATGTGGTTTCCCTATTATTTATGTGGATTTTTATCCTTTCTATTATATTGTCCTAATTGCATCATCATTTTTAATAGAAAGATTACATTGAATCATTTGAGAAATTTTCATGGACATTCATATACTTCTCATTTTTATACACACTTGGGAGTCACCTTAAGCATTTATAAAGATGTAATCATGTCCATAGTATTTGAATCTTCCTTGGAAATAGTTTATGTGTTAGACTACCACCTCTCTAGGTCCCAATATCTATACCTAAATAATTTAAAATGGAAATAGCTCCTATGACAAGATCACTTGGATAGTTGTTCCCATTATTGAAAATTTTGTCCTCCTATATTGAGAGGTGTATTATGTAAGCTTCCTTGTTTAGCCATTCTAAGGTTTTCATCAATAATGTTGAATAATTGATAAGTTATTTCTTGTTGAGCTAGATTGTCTAGGACTAGCCTAGGAAAATAAGATGGTGCTACCAATGTGCCTCAACTTTAATAATTGTATGGTATAGGTAGAACAAATAGTCCTCTAATGTCTTAAGGGATATTTGGATTTTTTTAGACAACCTTATCATTGGTTGTTCATTGATTTCTTTATACACCATTGGGCAGAATGTGTTTTATATCTTTTACACGTGACTCATGAATTTGTGAATGTGATAAAGGTCAAAATAATCATAAATTGTTTTACCCTCTTTTTTCCCAAGTAGATGTACTATTATAGCTTAGAGTGCCATGCGTAACATATACTAAATATGATAGAATGTAGAAGTTATTTTTTGGTATGTTGTGTGTGACCGTCTGAGTTTTCAAGTTGTAACTTATGATCTCTCCCAATACAAGAACACATTTTCCATCTAAAATTATGGATAACAATGGAACCCAAACTTCATAAAAAAAATTATGGATGGGGCCCCAAAGAATCCTGTTTAATAAGGCCATGGATATATTCACAACTAATCTAAATTATTTAATTGGAACTTCTTCCTCATGGAAAAATTATTATGGTTTTTATCCCAATTTTTCAAAGTCTCTCTCACCTTATTGTCATTTAACCACTCCACTTTTTTTATTGTATGACATTTTGGTTTATGTAGTTTTTAATATTTCATAAATGCTACACCAACTATATAGGCCACTAGTTGTGTGTTATTGTTCTTTTGTAAAATGTCATTTTTCATGTGCCCATTGTGAATAAATTAAATACTAAGTCAAAATAGGGAAATACCTTAGGATTAACTACCCTCTTTTTATAATTTGACAAATTTAATGGAGAGTAGGTCATCTCTGTATTCCCTTTTGCCAAGGTCAAATTTTATTTAGTAGTATATGGTTGAATAGCTTCAACTTATGTATATATGGTCAAATAATGAATACAATAATTATGTAGAGCAGATGAGTTTGTATCTTTAAATTCATGATTACTCTCAGAGCCAAATAATGATGGAGTTTTTTCCTAGTTCTTAATCTCCATTGAAGTCCTTACTAAGATTTATGTTAAATTTGAAGGGGTTTCAGAACATTGTAGATGTCTAGATAGTAATTCATAAGCTAGCTAATTCAAAAATGTAATTTGATTCTACTCAAAGCATATCATATAGTCTAATTTCAAGTGAAAAAGATACTCCATTTGAATTAATTGTAGATAAATAGTTTATGTCACTTGTATTTATATTTGAATTTTATTTTTATGATATACATTTTCATGGGTCTTTACTTGACACGTGTCAGTTTGTCATTATTTCTAGTTACTTAGTCACCATTATTAGCTTTAATATGTTTATCTGCATTTCATAGCTATCATGATATCACTTAGGCATGATCTACTTATTATTTATTATTTATAACTAAATGTGTTCATAGTAATACATAACACTTGAATGTATCATCATGGGACATGTGGCAACCTTTCACTTTATCTCTTAGCTTTTACCTATTATTTGGTCTCTGAATTGTGTTAGTGTACAAATTTGTGAGGTGATGATGCATGACATGACATGTGGAAGTTTATTTCTCTAGAATAGACACATCATGTAATCTCTAAGTGACTTGTGGTAGTTGAATATAAAGGAATGACATGTGGTAGCCCATTACTTCATTGCTTGGTCATGATATTTGTAATATATGATTTTTTATATAGGATTTTTTGATGTGAGATGATGATGTGTGGTGTGATATTGCTTAGTCTTTATGTCACTATTTTTGTAACTTAGATTTTTGGATCAAGGTCTATGATAAAGAGAGATCATGACACATGGATTGATCTCACTTAGTCCCTTTGTTACATGCACAAATGAATTGAAACATTGAGAAGAGGATTATGATGAATCAAAATGAATATACTTGACATGATCTCACTTAGTTGGGATGTCACGAGTATAAAATACTTAGTCATTTTATGTTGAAAATCTACAATGGACTGAGAGAGAGACATGGAATAATATTATGTAATATATTATTCCATAACCTTTGGAAAGTATAAATTTAAAATATTCATCTTGATGCAATGAAGAGGTAACATGTAGAGTTAATATTGCTTAGTTAGGGTACCAAACATATACAAATTTCAATGTCCTCAATCTAAATTCCAATTAAAAGGGGTCTAAACACTTGATTTATGATGAGACTTTTTTTTATTTAAATATTGAAAAAAAAATGCTTTGATTTCAAGTAAAAAAGTGACATATAGCAAATCCACTACTGACCTGTAAAGTAAATATGACTTATAAATCAAGACCCTGATAAACTAGAAAAGAAAAATTATTAGCTCAGTTAGTGAAGTAAATCAAATTAAAAAAAAATCATCCTTTCAATTAATTATTATCTTTATTTTAAGCCAAAATTTGTAAAATAAAAAGTGAATAGTGAAACTTAGGATTTGGTATGCTTGGTTCCAAAGTAATTTCATGTCTTAATGATGTCCTTATTTTATTTCTTTTAAAAATGGGGCATGTTGGTCACAACACTACTATTATGATGTTTAAAGTTTAAAATTCATCAATAATGTATTTATTTTTCTACTCTTTCAATATTATCAATGTGTTGGTATATAAATTTTGATTTTGTCTATGGAAATTTGGGCCCTCCACTCTTTAAAAAAAGGTGGTGATAATTCTATAAATAGACATGTGAGATCATAATCTTGGGTGTGTGTGTGTATTATTAAGTTTTTTTTTTCCTTCTTAAGTTATAATAGTACCATTGATATTCATATTGAAGAATGTATTCAAATAACTGTGTTCATCTTTAATCATGTAGCCATTTACTATGTATATTATAATATATAGGGCATTAAAAGTGAAATGATTCTCAAATTCAAAGTTAAGAGGTAAATTCTATAAGTACATTATTTTGATGAGGATGTTGATTGAATTCATTAGAGATTGATGGTAACAAATTAAAAATTTTATTAGATGGAATATTGAGTAACAAGGAAGTTTACTCTTGGAGTATTATCAAACTTATAGATTCAATTATTTTGGAGAAAAAGTTTATTAAAGAAATAGTGGATAAAATTATATGTATAGGCTTTCGTATATCTATCTAAGTTACCTCATGCATGTTTTATAAATACTACAAATATTTTAATTTTAATTTTTTAAATTGAAAATTATTTCCTAAAATATTTGCATTCTTGTTTACCTTGTTGACGAAAGAAGCTTTGATGGATAAATTGGGGTATATTCTTGTGGATTGAATTAAAATCTACCATATAATGAATTGCATGCAATAACATGATAATACAAACTAGTAATTAAGGAATGGATGGGCCTTAAATTTAGCTAAAATAAATTCAATCATAACTATTTTATTTGTTTGAATATGTTTTTATAACATAGAAATGAGAAATTCTTCAAAGTTTTTATGACATATTACTCATGATCTTGGCCCTAAGCTTCACATCGATAAAAAAAGTGATGGAAAACTAATATGTGGAAGATACAAATCTTAACTTACATATTTTGAAATTAAATTCGGAAGCATTACCTTTCTAATTATGTCATTATTACATAATTATTTTATTGAGCCTTGTTTCTACTATATTTATAAGGCCAAAATAGGTTACCACTTCAACCAATTTCCCTTTGTTACTCATGATCTATGGACCCAAACTTCATATCCATAAAGAAGTGATGGAATAACTAATATGTGGAAGATAGAAATCTTAGATTACATATTTCATAATATAAGTTGGAGGCATTGCCTTTATAATTATGTCTTTTTCCATATATATTTTGTAGACCGTTATTTCTATTATAGCTACAAGGCCATAATAAGTTACCACCTCAACTAATTTCCCTTTCCCTTGAGAAATAATTTGTAGATTCAGATTTTTTGAATATGTAAAATGCATTTTTTTTTTAAATATTTACTTGAAGACCATGATAATCCCAAAATTAACTAAATATATCATCTTTTTAGAGACTTGTGAATACATGTGAAGGTACAAAAATATCAATTGATAGTTTCTACGAATAATTTTATTATTTTTTGTAAAATTTTATTACCATTTACAAATAGTAAAATGACTATATAAATTTTAATGATGAATTTTATTTTAATTTTCAACAATAAATATTTAATTATAAGGCCTCAAATATATCAAAACTTTTGTGAATAGGGAAAGAGACTATAAATTGAGAAGTACCTAGCACTGTAAATTCATCATTCTTCACACTAAAAATAAATGCTTAAGGTTTTTGTGTGCTAAGTGGTCCACTTGATTTGTGATTATTACCAAAAATACATGAAAAAAATATCATTACATTAATGACTACTTATTGTGATAAGTACAAAAATATCACAAAAATAAACAAAATCAATAGTTTAATACAATAGTAAGATGGTTACACAGATCACAAGATTAAATTTGATGGCTCACCCTATACATGAGGAATTTTTATATGATGACCATTCATTCAACATTTCCCTTAAAAGGCTAGGATGGTTCATATTTAAAGAAGGAAACATTAAAATAATAAATATATATTTACTATACACTAAATAAATATACTTGTAAATGGTGAATAACTTTGTGTGAGAGGAAACTTGCTCTATTAGGGTTTCTATGTCATAATTTTTTTATTGATTTAATTCCTTCCCTACATTACATATTAAATCTATAGGAATCTTAAAGATAATCACACATTTATTTCCCACAATGTACTATCCATTAGATAGTTTTTTAATATATAATATCCTCCTCCCTCTCTATTGAAATTATTGTTGTAGGAAATGAGAAGAATGCCACCCAAGCGAACAAATAAATTTGGGATGAAAAGTGATAATGAGATAAAATATATAACTCTCCCTCCTAGAATAAGGTATGATTAAATCTTGATGTCATCGATAATTTATATAAATGGTATGAACATTATTATATTATTTCTTACTTTTATGGCTACATCCCCTTTAAGAAGTCCCTTAATGTCTGCTTTTAACATTGATGAGATCCCTCAGGCATCCACATTATTAGTGTTTGAATACTTATAAATGGTTTTTTATTTTATCATTTAAGGATCCATCCTAGATCCATGATCTACTAGATAAATCAAGCTATTAGTTCTTAAGAAACACCCTTTTGATTCTATTTGAATGGACCTATGACTTTAAAGTCACTAGCCAGGCTTCCCTTTGAGTTTCAGTTTGGACTAAAATCCATGGCCTCCTAATTCCTCTATGGTATTTTAATGAGGATATTTTCCATCCCATAAGCTATCTTATGCTATGAAACAAGTAAATTATATTCCATACACCTTAACAGGTGATTCTGCATTGAATTTGACTTAACCAAGGATTTGAAGGAATCATTTGATATTCAAATCAACACTAAGAATTGGGTGCATAAATTTTTATATGTTAATATCCATAAAAAAATTATATATTATTAGTCCCCAAACTAATGGATTAAATACTACCCCCTCATGGGATGGTTGAAACACTCATCTCAACAGCTAGAACTTGAAAAGCCTAAGGTGGCAAAAAGAAATAGTGGCTAGGAAATATTTACTAATTAAAACTTATTAGTTGGTAATAAATTTATCCACATAGCATCTACCCCCTCTATGAACAAACCTTATTATAAGGTGAACAATGTCAATCTCCCACCCAAGACTACTCGAATGCCAAAAACCTTGTTAGGACATGTTTCACAAGTTTTCCATTCCAAAGTGAACTCTTCTCCCTCTCAAATATCCTATGTAATCAATTCATTCTCTAGGAAGTTGTACAACCCACCTCATGGTGGTGGATACTCTCCCTGAGATGACAATGGGGATAAACACTTCTCCATCTCATTTTGGGGTTTTGTTTTACCAAAATAGTGCAATAATTTTTGGCTCTTTAAGATATTGAAGAGAGATAGGATGAGATCCTTATGGATGATGCTTTCCAATGAATTTATTATCTTGAAATGTTTGGGGTATCATAGAGTCCTCTCATAAATTCTTTGTGTGAACTTTCTATCAACTCTTAGGATCTTTAAATTTTTTTGTCTATAAAAAGTTAATAATTTAGGTTTTATTATAAAAAATAATTTGAAATGTATATATTTTGATACTACTCAAATTTCCACCGCACATGATGATGGAAATGGTGGTGCCAGTATCTTGGTTTCCCTAAAAATTTCTACCTTAATTGTTGCTACATTGGGGTAATCCATCACACTAAGATATTTTTCCTCTTTTTGATGTTAATGTAAATTAATTATAATTTCTCAAAATATACACCCCAATGATGGTCTTGATAGATTGAATTTATGATAGTATTTAACTAATAATCTACCCCTCACCATGTGGGTTGTGTGTGGGGATTTTAATATGGTGGAGAGTGCCAATGACAAGGTTGGTTCCATGCCAATGAGATGGTACATGGAGAGAATTGGTATTATTTTAAAAATTGGTGGATCTTAATTTTCCCTATATTTTAATGATGTAAAATAACTTCCACTTCTTGGTTTACTTGGTCCAACTATCATGCCAATGTCAATAGGGTCCTTAATATATTAGACCATTACATGCTCTTAGAAAAAAAAACATCTTTTATTTTTCTATTACCGATGGTTATCTTTTCATCATGCATTCTAAATTCATTCTCACATATCAAAATCCCATCACTTATAGATTGGAGTGAAGTAAAAATCACTTTAAAGTTCCATGAAATAAAATTCTCCTAAACACCTCCTTTATATGCCATGATGACACCATCTATCTCATTTCCTGTGTTCATAATCTTGAACCTTAACCAAATTTTGATACCAATTGGATAGAGTAGTTAAATAAGGCTATCCTTCACACCACCACCTTTCTTTGTCACTATGGAATATAGAATTCTCATCTTCAAAAGTGAGGTGGTGAGGTTGTTCTCATGGAATACCAAAGAATCTCATATACTTCAATGAAAACATTTTGAATTTCAACTTAAAAACTAATATGCCTCTCTCAAACACTAAATCAATGTGGCATTGCTACACACCTAACCTTTGGTGTGTCTAAGGATATGTGTGGCTGACTTGTGGCATACACACCTTTTTTATATTATTGTTACATTTCTTTATGTTCTTAGTTAGGTCTTCTTATGGAATAACCTTCGCTAAGTAGGCTATATATATGAGGTAGTGGTTAGTCTTTGATCATATATGAAGTATTATGCTCTTATTACATTATTATGGAGGTTTCCCCCTTGAAGTGGCTCTATTATATTATCTAGTATTCTACTTTACTATCAATTATTGATGTGTTATCTCTTATCTTTGATTATTATGTGTGATATATAATTATTCCATGTGAACATTTAAGTATTTTCATTACAAGTGGTATTAGTTTTTTTATTTGGAAAAGTATCTTATGGCATTTTTTGAGATCTGGTGAGGTGCAACTACTACAAGTGAAAGGGGCGAAAAAACATAACTTGTAATCTAAGAAGAATTAATTTTTTTTATCAGTGCAATATTTTTCAAAATGATTTTTTAGAAAAAATATTAAAAAAAGGTATGGAAAAAAATTTCCCTTTTCACATTAGTAGTTTTTGGATTCATCTCGATGATATGATCACAACAGTATATTCTACCGGTATACTTTTTTGGTGCCAAATTTTTTCACCCTAGTGTGCAAAAGTAGTCATTATATTTGTCTTGGCAAGGCAATCACAATGGTACCATCTATTGGTACACTTTTTAGGGTGAAAAAACCCTCTAAGGGTTTGTTCATGGTGGGTCCTATCACTTGGGGAAAAAGGGGGCAAGAAACTCCTAAGACTCATAAGGATAACATGAAATCTATAACTTAAGATTCACTAATTTCTCAACTTCAGGATAATATAAAGAGCTTGGTATAGTAGGACGACTTTAGTGTAGTTCAAACTAATGTTTTAAGGATGCATGGAGAGATTAATGGGGTTCATACTCAATTGCATCAAATCACTACACAATTGGCTACCATTTCATTTTCGTTATAGACAAACAACCCTCCACATCATCATTCAGGTACTCATCCTCTCAACACTAATAAATCCAATCTTGGTGTGAAATTGATGTTGCTAAAAGTGGAAATGCATAAGTTTGATGGTAATTATCCTATCACTTGGATTACCCAAATTAAGATTTTTTTTGATGTGCACCAAACTCGTAGTTCTTAGAAGGTGATAGTGGCATCTCTGTATCTGGAACTTGAGTAGTTCATTTGGTATCACTGGTTGTGTGCTCAAAATAAAAATAATGGTGATCCTATTACATGGTCTATTTTTACTGATGAGTTGTTGGCTCATTATAAGAATGTCTCTAAGAACTAATTTAGCCAGTTAGCCAAACTCTATTAAATATGAATTGTGAAGGATTATATTCATCAATTTTAGAATCTATCCTTATGGGTGGAAGATATCACTGAGATAAATTTGATTTTTATTTTTATAGGTGGACTCAAAGATAACATCTAATTAGAGGTTTGGATGTTTAATCCATCATCTGTATCAAAATCTATCCCAAGGGCATGCATGATAGAAGAAAAAGAGATGGTCAAATGGAACTGGTCATGATCATACCTTTCCAACACCATCATTTCCTCAACCCACTAGATTGAAACATCAAAAAATTGAGGATAAGTAAGTAAAATGGTTATGTTATGGTTGTGATATCAAATGGAGAAAAGGACATCATTGTGATTAAAAGAAGCTATTTTACATCAAAGGCGCCAATGAGGATGTAGATGACGAGGAAGTAATTGATGAGGATGTAGAAAGACCCAAGGAAGAATCTAAATACTCTTAGATTACTATTTAATATCATGCCCTTTCAGGTATTAGTACTCCCCAAAATTTTAATGTGGTGGGTTTCTTTAAGAACCAAAAGGTCACTGTATTGATTGATTCTGGGAGCACACACAACTTCATCAACAATAAGTTGGATATTCATTTACACTATTTCATTTATCCCACTATAGAATTTTATGTAATGATTATAGATGGTGGTACTATTAGCTATTCAAGAAACTTTCATAATATTAATCTATCCATGGGAGACTACTTTTTAGATTCTCCTATGTTTATTATTCCCATGGGTGAAGCTGACATTATTCTGGGAGTATATTGGCTCACCATTTTGGGCAGTATTAAGATGAATTTCCATGAGTTATTTATGTACTTTCATTCTAAGCAAAGAACATTTGAGATAAGGGGATTAAGGGATAAATCTCCATAACTTGTAAGCTACCATAAAATGACCAAGATTCTCCAAAAGGGTGATAAATTATTTATGGTTTACTTGTTTTTCTTTGAAGTCTAGCCATCTCAACTATCTAATCCTTCTATCTACAATAAGTGATTGATGCCCATTCTTTTATTTTTGGTGACATGCCGAAAGGAATTCCACCCAATCACATGCATGATCATGTCATCAAACTTATTTTTAGTAGTATAACACCCAACATTAGGCCATACAGGTATCCCTAAACTCATAAAAGTGAAATTGAAAAGATGATATAAGAGATGTTGGATGCAGGAATCATTTACCGTAGCCAAAGAAAATATTCTTTGCCAATTGTTATGGTGAGAAAGAAAGATGAAACTTAGAGGATGTGCCTTGACTATAAAGATCTCAACAAGTACACTATCAAAGATAAGTTTCCTATTCCTATCATTGATGATTTAATAGATGAATTGAATGGTGCTCTTTATTTTACTAAGATTTGCATTTTGGGTATCATCAAATCTAGATCCATGATGAAAACGTATCCAAAACAACTTTTAGGACTCATGAGGGCCATTATGAGTTTATGGTTATCCATTTTGGTCTAAAAAATTCTCCATCCACCTTTCAAAGTTTGATGAATACTATTTTACGCCATTTTTGAGAAAATTTGTTTTGGTGCTTTTTGATGATATCCTCATTTACTGTAAAAATTAGGAAGACCATTTGCATCATGTGAAATAGGTACTCTTAATTTTAGAACAACATTAGTTGTATTCTAAACCTTCCAAATGCACTTTTAGAACTCATGAGGTTAAGTATTTGGGTCATATGGTTTCACATGAAGAAGTGAAAGTAGATCCTAAAATAATACAAGCAATGGTGGACTGGCTGGTTCCTAAGACACTCAAGCAACTAAGGGGATTTTTGGGGTTAACTAGTTACTATCATAAGTTTTTCATAAATTATGGTAGCATTGTATCCCCACTCACTCACCTCTTTTTTAAAGAAAAAGTCCTTCTAGTGGACTGATATAACTACCAAGGCATTTGAATAATTAAAATTAGCTATGTGAACCACTCTAGTGTTGGCCACTCCTAATTTTTATAAGACTTTTGTGGTTAAATGTGATGCATCTGGATATGGTATGGGTGTTGTGCTCATGAAATAAGGCATACCAATTTCATTTTAAAGTTGTTAATTGAAGGGTAAAAATTGACTCAAGCCCATCTATGAGAAGGAAATGATGGCCATTCTACATGCAGTCAAACAATGGAGACCTTATTTTATGGGTCATCACTTTTAGGTAAATACTAATCATGATAGTCTCAAATATTTTTTGGAACAATGGTTATCATCAAAATAACAATAGAAATGGGTAACTAAGATGTTAGGCTATGATTTTGAAATAGTCTACAATAAATTCAAGGAAAAGGTGGTGGTAGATGCACTATCTAGGAGGGATGAATCAGTTAAGGTATTGTCATATTTCATGACTATTTGGCAGGCATATTAGCTAGAGGAAGAAAGATCAAAATGGGAAAATGATAGTGCTACCCATTATTAGATTCAAAATATTCAGCAAGTCTTGGGTGGATTTAAAAAATTCACATGGAAGGGTAATGCATTATGGTATAAAGATATATTATACCTATGTAAGAATTCTCTTCTCAAACAAAAAATCCTTCAGGAATTTCATCAACTCCACTTGGGGGCCATTCAAGATTTTTGAAAACCTATCATAAAACCAAGTAATTTTTTTTAGGAAGGAGTCAAGGGGGATGTCCAAAAATATATGGTTGAATGTATGATATGCCAAAAAAATAAAGGTGAAACCATCAAAACCTTAGGTCTTTTGCAACCTTTGTCCATCCTTAGCCATCATTGGGAAGATGTGTTTATGGATTTCATTACTGGGTTACCAAGATATGATGGCCAAAATGTTATCATGCTTGTTGTGAATCATCTTAGTAGGTATGATCATTTTTGTTCTTTATGACAGACATTTATTAATAGTATAGTAGCTTCTGCTTTTCTCAATACAATTCAAAAATTGCATGGTTCTCTTAAGATCATTATCAGTGATAGAGATCTCATTTTCACTAGTAATTTTTAAACTAAATTATTCTCATGTTTGGACACAAATTTGTGTCATAGATCATCTCAATTATATGGAAAAATTGAGGTAGTCAACAAATGTATGGAAGGATATCTCCATTGTTTTGTTTTTGGTAAACATGATAAATGGGTTCATTGGTTTCCATTTGTTTGATGGTGGATGTAATATCCCCTTCTAAATAGGAAATATAGCAACACAAAAAAAACTGAACCAAGATATAATCGCTGTTGAATAAATTCAGAAAGATCACAATAATATAGTCTCTTAATAACAAATTATAGATTGTATCACTTGTCCTTCTAAATTATTACAATTACAGTCCTCTAATATGCATATAAATATGAAATACAGTCTTGAAAACCCTGGCTTTGCAAATCTGGAAGTGTAAATTGAGTTCTGGAAAGTCTCGGCCCTTATGTGTCAACACACAGTCGCCGTCGTCGGTCGATATCTTGACGGCGTCGGTCTCTGCCGGTCGGATTTCTGTCGACGTCGGTCTTCAGTCGGCCGATGTCGGTCACTGTAGCCCTTTCTCTACCGAGGTCGGTGCCTGATGTGGATCTGTACGGACCTGTACGGACTTGGTACGGCCGCCAACCTGTCTCTTCTTAACCCCTGATAGCTGAATACCCTGATCTCACGAATATAGATTCTAACACAAGATCTATCTCTGTATAACTTATTAGATCAAAACTAAATAAATAAAATACCTGGAAAGCTCTGTGATAAACTTCTGTGTGAAGTTATCTCTCAACCCTGGAATTCTGTGATAACTTCTGGGTGAAGCTATCTCTCAGATCTGTATCTCTGTGATAACTTCTGGATGAAGCTATCTCTCAATTTGGCAATAAATCAACTGATATCTCACAGCCTCTAAATCACACACAATGAAGAGGGAACGTTCTCCACTACAATGGAATCCTGGAACCCTTGGCTCAGTCTTCACAGAAGAATTTCTCTAATTTTCAATAATCAATTCATACATACATAATTCCATAATGGCCTCCATGTGAAACCCTTATACCCTCAAAAGATATGCTTGCCCTAATTAGGGTTTTTCTTAAATTAGCATTAGGGTTTCTAATTTAGAATTAGAGCAAATAATTAATAATTAATAATTAATTATTAATGAGACCAAATAATTAATATTTGATTAAATCAATCAAATATTAATATCTCCCTCAATATACGTCGGATCCTCAAACCGATCGAAGTAGGTGAATCAGGGAGTGATTCTGCATATGACCATACCAAAATAAAGGCGCTCCGCTGCATATCAAATATCCCTAAAAAGTAGGAGCTCAGGCCAAATGTGTTCGAAAGAGCCCGAATGAAAATCAAATGTAGAAATCCTGTGAATCAAAGTCAATCCAAGCTCCATTATGACCCTCTATCCATCTTATTAGCCTATGAAGGTCGTATAATAGGCCAATCATCACATTTGTCAATGTCCATGAAAAAGGGGACATGACAATCCGCCCCTCCGAAAATTGCTTGTCCCCAAGCAATCTCTGAACAATGAACTACTCGATCCACCTGGATCCCAAATGTAGTTATGCTCTGCACTATTGTGAATCAATGTGAGTACCTGCAATATCATCAGAAGTAAAACAAAGTTGAACCCATAATAAAATTGGTGAACATAACTCAACCAATCTCTGAAATCACAACTGCCCTGGATGTGTCGATACTGTACGCTGTGTAATTGGCAACTGCGAAGTCCATCTACAAAAGATGGTGTTAATCCATCCCATAACTGATCCCTCTGTAACGGTGGCACAACCAACTGTACCATACTGTCAAATGTGTGAGAAGAATCAATATGGAGATTCAACTCCACTGGTATTCAAAACTCCTCAGAATCAGGTACTCCCAAATCCTTACTATGAGTGTGAGCCTCAACCACATGGTCCTCATCATCAGCTACAAAAACATACTCATCAACAATACTCAATGTACTAACCTCTGAGTATACCTCCACACTCTGAATGCAAGCATCAGGCTCATCCTCACTGTCTAACACCTGTGCTAAACTCACTTGAAGACAAAGCTCATCCACAACATCCTCAACTACCCCTACCGGTGAAGATAATGCAGATAAATCATTACCTGAAGATGTGTTAATATCACCCTGTACTGGATCAGCATAACTGTCAAACTCATCATGCAAGTCGCTGCATGTCATAGGGAAAGCACTACGATCCTTGGGCCTATTAATTAAATTCTTTAACCACATGCAAGCTCTAGGTGAGACATTTCTCCCTTTTGTCCAGACATACCATAAATCTTCTGCCAAGAGTTTGGAAATTTTATCCTCCTCCTCAAACAAGATTGTGAACATAATAGAGTGCATTGATGCCAATATATTGCTAGAATGAAACTCATCTAAAATATTCCAAAATATTTTAAACATCATGCAAATTTCACCAATACAACCTACTAACATCATAACGTTTTCAAACCCATACCTTGCAAATGTTTCAAGTAATCTTGCCCTCCTTGAGAAATAAGGGTCTCTAATGTTATCCAACTTTTTGAAGCTTTTTACCATGGCATAAAGTACCTCTCTCATAATCTGATCATCATAAAAATCAAAGCCAGCTATGATCCTCATCATTTCACTAATGCAAGAGAGAGTTGCAAGTCTTACCACCTCATCATGATGTCTCAATAATCGGGGCTTCACCAACGAATCAAACGCTAGAAATAACGCTGTTTGCATCTCATAAGTATTTGAATGCTCAACCTTGCCTAAATAAGTGTCCAACTCCTCCAAAATTTTTAGAGTGTCATTTGCTTGCTGAAATGGATGATCTAATTTCTTCTTTGCATTATGCATGCTTTCTTCCAAATCTTTGACCCCTCTTAGAGCCATACTGATAATCGAATTGAACCTGGAACTACCCAACAGGTTGGCAAGACATTAGTTCTGATGTGCCCAACAGGATGGCAGGAATTTAGCTCTGATACCACTGTAATATCCCCTTCTAAATAGGAAATATAGCAACACAAAAAAAACTGAACCAAGATATAATCGCTGTTGAATAAATTCAGAAAGATCACAATAATATAGTCTCTTAATAACAAATTACAGATTGTATCACTTGTCCTTCTAAATTATTACAATTGCAGTCCTCTAATATGCATATAAATATGAAATACAGTCTTGAAAACCCTGGCTTTGCAAATTTGGAAGTGTAAATTGAGTTCTGGAAAGTCTCGGCCCTTATGTGTCAACACACAATCACCGTCGTCGGTTGATATCTCGACGACGTCGGTCTCTGCTGGTCGAATTTCTGCCGACGTCGGTCTTCAGTCGACCGATGTCGGTCACTGTAGCCCTTTCTCTGCCGAGGTCGGTGCCTGATGTGGATCTGTACGGACCTGTACGGACTTGGTACGGCCGCCAACCTGTCTCTTCTTAACCCCTGATAGCTGAATACCCTGATCTCACGAATATAGATTCTAACACAAGATCTATCTCTGTATAACTTATTAGATCAAAACTAAATAAAGAAAATACCTAGAAAGCTCTGTGATAAACTTCTGTGTGAAGTTATCTCTCAACCCTGGAATTCTGTGATAACTTCTGGGTGAAGCTATCTCTCAGATCTGTATCTCTGTGATAACTTCTGGATGAAGCTATCTCTCAATTTGGCAATAAATCAGCTGATATCTCACAGCCTCTAAATCACACACAATGAAGAGGGAATGTTCTCCACTGCAATGGAATCCTGGAACCCTTGGCTCAGTCTTCACAGAAGAATTTCTCCAATTTTCAATAATCAATTCATACATACATAATTCCATAATGGCCTCCATGTGAAACCCTTATACCCTCAAAAGATATGCTTGCCCTAATTAGGGTTTTCTTAAATTAGCATTAGGGTTTCTAATTTAGAATTAGAGCAAATAATTAATAATTAATAATTAATTATTAATGAGACCAAATAATTAATATTTGATTAAATCAATCAAATATTAATATCTCCCTCAATATACGTCGGATCCTCAAACCGATCGAAGCAGGTGAATCAGGGAGTGATTCCGCATATGACCATACCAAAATAAAGGCGCTCCGCTGCATATCAAATATCCCTAAAAAGTAGGAGCTCAGGCCAAATGTGTCCGAAAGAGCCCGAATGAAAATCAAATGTAGAAATCCTATGAATCAAAGTCAATCCAAGCTCCATTATGACCCTCTATCCATCCTATTAGCCTACGAAGGTCGTATAATAGGCCAATCATCACATCTGTCAATGTCCATGAAAAAGGGGACATGACAGTGGATAATACTCCTATTCATAGTTCTTTCAAAATGTCTCCCTTTGTGGTCTTGTATGAATATCATCCTCCATCCATCACTTTAACCTTGAAGATCCATCTTAAGGTTCATAAAATTTAGGAACATATTCACCATCAATAGGAGTTCCTTGCAATTTTACGTGAAAATTTATCCATGGCCTAGAATTGCATGAAGCACCAGGAAGATCAACATAAGAGTGAGAAGAATTTTGACATTGATGATTGGGTCTTTATTCACTTTCATCCATATAAGTATATGTAATTAAAGCAATATAAAAAGGATAAAAATATATCCCTTAAGTATTATGGTCCTTACTGATCTTGTATAAAATTGGTAGTGCGGCCTACAAGTTAGAGTTTCCTTCATCCACTCGCATACACCCTATATTTCATGTATCATGCCTAAAAAAAGTCATTGGACATAGAGTTATTAATCAAACTGAGTTTCCAAAATTGAATGAGGAAGGGAGATTTATTCTTAATCTTGAGGTGATCCTTCAAATGTGCACTAAGTAGCTACAATCTAGAGTGATTAAGAAGTACCTGATCAAATTGAAGAATCTGCCATGTGAATATGCCAGCTAGGAGGATGAATTCTTTGTGTAATAACATCCAAAGTTGATTCAAAATTATGGATAACATTATTTTTAAGGGGAGGGGCATGATATGTCCTTAGCCTTTAGTATGTCTAGGGATATGTGTGGTTGACTTGTGGCTTACATACTTATTTTATATTCTTGTTACATTTATCTATGTTCTTAGTTAGGTCAGCCTTTATAGTAACCATGTCTAAGTAGCCTATATATAGGAGGTAGTGGTTAGTATTTTATCATATATGAAGTATTATACTCTTATTACATTATTGTGGAGGTTTATCCCTTGAAGTGGCTCTATTATATTATCTAGTATTCTACTCTATTGTCAATTATTGCTGTGTGATCTCTTATCTTTGCTTATTTTGTGTGATATATAAATATTTTATGTAAACATCTAAGTAATTTAATATAGACATAAATTCATGAAACTAGAGGGGTGCAACTTCATGCTCACTTTCATTAGATTAGTATTAGTGGAAAGGATTCCAAGGATTTTTTCAAATCTCTCAAAGCTAAATAATATTGAGACTAGATCAAGGCCATCAAGTCAACCCAGTTGAGACTCATTACTCTTGTTGATATCTCATTTTATTTTCTAGATCATTATAAATTAGTTTTTCAAGCACATAAGGAAACAATTGAGAGGATTTATAGGAATGAATTGATGTGTTTCCTTGAAAACTAAATATTTCTAAAAAAGGCTATGTGATGTACGTTTGTCTCTTCATGAGCTCTCTTTGGCCCTACATTTCATGAGTAATTAAAAATACCTAAGCATTGATGGATTCCCTTGTAAATTTTATAAAGCTACCTAGGAGTTTATCAAGCCTAACCTACTCCAAGTTTAAAAATAAGTGCTCAAAAAAACATCTTTAGGTTCCATTATTAATCAAGGAAATACAAAATTAGTACCCAAATGTAATGACTTGATCACCTTGTTAAATATATCTTAAAGGATCCTTGGTAAATATCTTTATAACCTCCTTTGGCTTATTTTAATTGACATTATTAGACCTAATTTAAAAAAAAAAAAATCAAAATCAAGTATATTCTTCATAAACTTAGTGCTGTGTGGGGAAGTATGGAATGGGTGAGGGCCTGTCTTCAAAGAACCATCTTTCTCAAGCTTTATTATGAGAAATTTTGTGATAGGATTGAATGACCTTTCATTATAGCCATGATCCCACCTATTAGCTTCAACCAATTATTTATTTCCGCTGTCCAAAGCCTATTTAAAAATGCCTTAGCCTATTTCAGTATCAATGGCCTCAAATATGAGTACATTGGCCTCTACTACTCCATAAGTCAAGTTTTCCCCCTTTCTCTAGCATTAAATGTATTATCTACTAAAGCTCTGGGATATATGTTAGCTCATAAGGCTAAGAGGTGTCTTGTCTAAGGAATTTTTATTAGATAATTATTCTATCAACTTGTCAATGGCCACTTTTTAGATGCTACTTTATTCAATCTAGAAGAGAAATAAAAATCATTAAAGAAGGCTATGAAATGTCTAGATGTTTTTTTGCGTAACTTCTAGTTCCAACTTATAGTGGAGTAAAACCTAATGCTTTAAATAGAGTATGATGTCCATGACATATTGGATACAAAAATAAAAGTGTAAATGTATTCACTTAGGATAAATATTAAATTTGTTATCAATCCCTTTATTTTTGATAGTCCCCCTATAGAGTTATTTAAATATGGCATAAATATATTGGAATGTTGGGTCACCAAACCCCTCAATTTGACAAGGAAATTTTAGGTGTGCACTAAGATTCCAAACACTACTCATCTTTATTATTCCTCATATTGGGAACCTTCTAAATCCTCCTATAAAAAATGGCTAATATTCTTAGAGACTTTATTTTGTCTACTGCCAAACAAACACATGGCTTCTATAGAGTTACCTATGATATTTATTGTCTTCCTCATGATAAAGGTTATATGATAATTATTGACATTTATAGATAGAGAATTTATATATATTAAAAATGGGTTGTCAAATCCATTTAAGGTAATGAGTATTTAAAAATCCTTCTAAACCATTTTATTTCATCTAGAGCTCCTTATGATAAATCCACTTGGAAAAAAATTTGTTTCCAAACTGTAATAATCACTTCTCATCTTATCAAAATTGAAGGATATTTTGTGGCTAAAATCATTTAGAACTATTATGAGGTAGTTAAGACTCATTTAAAATGTGATAGTGATGGATTTTATAGTGGTCTTTGCTTCAATGACCATAATCTTTGGTGATCTCCTATCATGATCAATACTAGCCTCCTATTGGTAGAAATGCATGGTATCAATGATTTGAGACACTTTAATAAAGCAATTAAAAATATAAAGGATTTGGTTTCTACTTTTTATTGGGATCCTCAACCCCTGGTAAAATAAAAAATCAATTTAATTAATTTTGGCTTACCAATTATTCTTTGCATTCATGAGTTAATGCTAGATGTCATACTCCAAAAGTTGGGTCTACAACCTCCATGATTGTGGTGGAAATATTGGAGGTGGAACTATGATAGTGATTGAAAAAAATTATTATCCAATCCCCCTTTTATTAGGTGCTTATCTCCTTTTTATTATCCCTTAGAAAACTCAATAGGTGATGAAGCCTTAATTTCTTGTTCAGGACATATCTTGCCTAGCTCAACCAAATTTAGAAGACCAAGATTGAGCCCAAGCTAGTCCATTTATTTTGATGAAATTTTAATCAAGGCATTCCACTTTGGGAGTGTATTTATCATCTTGGAATTAATCAACTCAAGTGTCTATAACTCAAGTGCCTAGCCTATCAAAAACATAAGTCTTTTAAGCACATCTTTTAGACATGCCTTAAAGCCCATTCTTATTGGAAGTGGATACAGAGTCTCTTTTAGCCCTACCATCTTGAAATTTTATCATGGAACTTGGACCTTGTTAGGGAATATAATAATTAGATAGATTTTATAGTTTTTTATGGAATTTATTTAGAGCTATTATTCTATTTCAACTATGCAAAGTTTGAAATTTTAATTTATTTAAAAATGATGAATCATTTTGTTAATTCTCTATTAATGATAAGGTATATATATTATACTCATCATGAATGTAGATTAAAGTCTAAGTAGAGAAATTTTCCATGGATGTTAAACATTTTTAAAAGCTTATTGATCATTAGAGGTTTACTCCATGTACTATGAATTATGTCCCTTAGATCATCCACCATAGGGCCTCCCTTCTCTAGAAATAAAATGCTGATGAATTTAATATTTTATCCATAACTATTTGTCCCCTCCCCCTCATTAGGGGGATGGAGTCCACTACTACTATATTAGAAATATGTTACTAGTCCTTCTCAATGGGGTTTGCTAATTATCACTAACCCATTTGGTACTATGGTGTATCCTCATGTTGGGTGAGACATTACTATTTATTTTGATCATATAGGCCCTATGGATGGAAGTGTGAATTTATATCCCCCTTCAGTGGATCTTTCATCTTGGAATGCTTTTCCACCCAATAATTATCCTCCACCTCTTCCTTATGCAGTAACTTGTGTCTAGTCTCTTAATGTGATTGCTATAATTATTATGGTGTTATTATGTTGTGAATTTATGGGTGTTTATACTTGATCTTGTTTATTTTGAACCAAGTTTTTACTTAGGTAAGGAGTCTAATCCATGCATATCAACTAGATACCTTAATGTGTAACCTTTTTTAAATTTAAATTTTATTTATAATAGTATTATTGAATCATTATAATAGTAAATAAATATACTCATTTTTTTTGAAATTTTAACATCCCAAAAAAAATTATCCATATCATCTAATATGATCTTAAAAAAAATTAAACCATGTTTTACAACTAAAAAATTATAAAACATACACATGGGCATCAAATTTAACCCATGAATTAGATCGAAAAGAGAGTACATGAGCTCATGCATCCACAAAAAATGTGAAAATATCCTTTAAATAATTAAAATAATTGATTAATAATTATTTTATTTATATTTAGAAAGGATAATTTTGATTTAATAAATATTTGACAAACTTTATTTTCTAGGGTTTGCATATTTGTCTTGTACTTTGTTAGCTTATAGTTCTCTATTCTCATAATACCTCTAAAGGACTTCCAAGACTAAACTCAAATTTATTATGTTTTAATCTCAATAATTTTATTGGATTATCATTATTTAAATGGACCTTAACTAACATGTCATAACCATTATTTCCAATATTTGGAAGGAAACCATTGAAATGAGCTTAGAACTTCATCTCAAAGGTTTACAATGAGGTACAAATTATGATAATATCCTTAGCCTATTTTTTTTACCTTTTTTTTAATAATGTGTGTATATGGTATGAAATTAATTATCTTACTACTTATTATATTATCTGTATCACCTTTGAGGACTCCCTTAATTCTTAGATTTGACACCACTAGGGAACCCTTGGGTTTTTACGTTACTCATGTCTATAACCTTACCAAAGTTTTTTTATTCTCCTTTAAGGATCCCTATAAATTAAAATCCATATTTTATAGGTCAAGGTGTTCATTTTTTAGGAATAACCCCATGGTTATGTTTTCTTGGACCCAAAATTTCAAACTGTTCAAGCAAACCTTCCTTAAGGTGCTTATCTAGGTTAAGTTTTTAGGTCTTTCTCTTCCTATATGGGAATTTATTGATGATATTTTAAAAATCATAGGGGGTGTTATTTTACATTATTTTTATAATTTTTACCCATCACACCTAATAAGCATGTTTTTATTGAGGTTAATTTGACAAAAGATTTGAAAAAGTCCATTGATATTCAAGTAGGGATGGAGCAATTTTTATATAAGTTCAGCTACTTCAATCTCCCAAACACATGATTTGGATGTTAGGATCCTAACCATAATATTCATGGCTATCCATTTATGGTTCACATATGTTGATTATGTACCACCTAAAAATTAAAAGGTGGATGAAAAAAATTGATGGTTGGACTATGGTGGCTAATAAAAAATGTTATCGATAAAAAAATCCTAAGGTTACCCCCATACCCCAAGTAATAAAACCTTAAAAAGAGGGAAAGGTTGATAAAATTATCCCCTCTTGCTAACTCTCCTTAGTTTCATAGTGATATTTTAGCTTATCAAAGCCAAATTTCTCAAGATAAACACTTATAAACATTTTATTCTTGCATTATGACACCATCTAAAATAATTCCTTCCCCATGACTATCACATAATCCATATCAAAATAATGATGAGTCTCCTTGGGAAGTAAATGGGTCTAAATGGCACTCCATTGCACTTGGGTATTTTATTTTTCCAAACTAGTAATCATTATTGGGGTTTTAGACTATGGGCAGGGAAAATTATTCATTAAAGATTCCTCCCAATGAATATGTCATCCTAGAATGTTCAAGGTCTCATAGAGTCATTTCATAAATTATTCATGCATTAAAATTGTCTATGTTTAGGTGTTAAAGGTTTAATTTATATTCAAGAAGTTAATATTTTAGGGTTTATTTTGCATTCTTTTTTTAGGAGTATATGTTTGATGAATCTCACTTTTCCACTTTTCATGAAAATGGATGTGGCCTTGCCAATATTTTGTTTTCAAAAAAACTTATCCCTTAGTTATTGCCTCAATATAATATCCCTAGCATAAATTTATTTGGTATTACTTGACATTTATGGTGATTCATTATGGGTTCTCAATGTGTATGCATCAAATGATGACATTAATAGAATAGAGTTATAAATATGTATTCTTGATAATCTCTCCCCCATTCCACCTTGCTAATTTATTGAGTATTTTATATGATAAATAGTTCATAGGATAAATATTGTGCTCTTATGATGACATGGTATGTTAGAGAATGTGAAGTGTGTTGGTTTTAAAACATCGATGGGGATTAGTGGACCCACCCCCTTAAAGTCATGTAATGACTAATAAACCATTGTTTACTTTTTCTAGCTATCATGTTGACATTAATAGGGTCCTAAAATGGTTGGATCATGTCATGATTTAAAATAAACATGTGTTTTCATTCTTATTTTATGATGGGAAAGTTATCATAGTCCCTTTAAAAAAATGCATTTATGGTCATAGTCCCATCACTTGAAAATTTGAGTGGAACAATGTCTATTTTAAAGTCACTCAAAATAAATTCTTCCTGCACACATCTATTCTCAACCATGAGGGCATAAATCTAACTCATCTCTATGGTGTGGAATTTGGTGCCATTTCTACCATATGTTTTCAACTAGATTGAGTGGTGGAGTGACATGATCAACCACATTATCACCTTCTGACACCTCTATGGAAATTATATTTAATGATCATAAAAATAAGATTATGGTGTTTTCATTAAGGTATACCAAATCATTTCCTCCATCTTAGATAAAATCCCTTTTGATTCAAAACTTTAAGAGATGGTTGCTTATTTCAATCACATGATTAAAATAACTAATAACCATCAATCTAGAGGGGTAAAAACTAGGGCCTATTTTTTTTTTTTTTGGCTTAACATTGGGGACCATGCCTTGAAGGATGTCTTCAAGTTTATCTAAGAAAAACAATATAGGGAAAAAATCAAATGCATCAAGCTTGATCACAAATGTCTCACCAATATACTAGAATTTTTTTTGGCCTTTTTAAAACATTATAAATTAGTGTTCCAAGCTCAAGAAGATTCAATAGATATAGTACATCTATTAAAATAATTTGTGTATGTGGTTATCCGCAATTTAATCCTTTTGGAAGTAAAAACACTAAAATGATCTTCCTTATCTTGATGAAATATTTTACATAGTGTAATGCATGGCCAATGACAAAATATCAAGGAAAAATGGATTTATTTATGAATTATATAAATATACTTATCAATTTGTAGGCCATGAATTGTTGCAATCTTAAAAATAAGACCTAAAAAATGAGTCATTAAGGGGTATCACTAATGAAGGCAATATTAAATTCATCCCCAAGTCTAGTGACCCAAAAATTATTACTAATTGGCACCAACCACCCTTTTGAACATTTATTATAAAATAATTTCCAAGGACTTGGTGAACCAACTCCAACATATTCTACTTAAAATCATTACATTTCAAAGGTTACACTTATAATACCATTTAATTCAACTACAAAAATTGTAATTTTAAAAAAGTAATCATATTTTTTAAATTCATTTTTTCTAATTTTTTATTTAGGTAAAAATAAAAAGCAATGAATGTTTAGTATACTATTCATATATATGTGACATGATTTTTTGTCATTCAGTACTCATGAAATATGGGTTAATGTTTATTGACTCATAAATAATTATCTAAATCTCAAAATCATAATACATAATTTAATACCACAAAAAACCACTACCTATACAAATCAAAAGATTGTGTTTTGATTAATTAAATGAGAGGATATTTAACCTCAAGTAATTGAGAGGTTATTAGCTTGAGTGGTTTACATGGTGACACCTCTCAAGGGCTATGCCCAACTAGATAATTCAAATGAAATAGATGAGATGAGAAGAATTCTTTGACCAAGAGTGTTATTTCATTGAAAAAATATATTAAATAATTTTTTAACAATTTATAATTAGATACTAAAAATACCATTGCATGAGTTACAATCTAGAGTCAATTGTGGTCCCTGGTACATATACACACCTAAAAATAAACTATATGTATTTTATTAGTAATTAAATAATGTGATTTTATGATTGTTTATTTTTTTTATTAATGATGCATTTGTTTTTTACTTTTTTTGGTTCTCTTTTGATCCCAACAATTACTAGGGACTATTAAATACAAGTAATTATTTATTTATATAGATTTATGATTTTTTGAAAAAAAATAACACAACATAAATGGTACTTTTCAAATGCATTTGAAGCATTTTATAGAGGTCATAAATTCCTTGACAATCTAATTTAACAATTTGATCTTATTCTTAGTAAGTCAAGATTTTTGAAAAGGTATTATAATATAAAATTGGAGAGCACACAAAATTTTTGGCCCCAACAATGTAGTCAAACCCAACTAGTTATTATTAGTAAATATTATTCTATTATATCTATTATACTAAAGAGTTATCATATTCGCATGCTTATGCATATTGAAATGATATTGTTGGTTTTCTTTCGATTTAAATAAAATTAATATTTGCATGCATATTCATGTTGAGTGGATGTTATTACCTCTATTTAAATTTAAAATAATTTACTATTGTTAGTTTTATCTAGCTATAAGATAAAGGCTTGCTCTACTATAATTTAGAGTGGATGGATAAGATCTCTTCCACATAGATTGATTTAATTTTAGAAAATATATTATTATATTTAAATAAATATTTGATTATTACTCTTAAAAAATTGTGTCAATTTAGTATAGAGGAGTATATATTTTTTTATAACATACTAGTTCTAAATAGTTGATGTGTTGTCCCCTAGAATGAATCTAAAATTTGGATCATTGATTTCCATTTAAATCCTATAGTTTCTCTTCTCACTCTTTCTCTCTCATGACTTGGGAATTATTTCAAAAGTTACTCTAATACTTCTAGGATTAATTTTTGGTCTTCATTTGGTTAGGGTGCACTCATCCCCTTAGTCCCATATTTTTAATTTTTCAACCATTTGATGCCAATTTACATGTAAATAGGGTCCTAATTTCAATTTAATTTTCTATAAATACACAAGTGTTGTAATCCATTTTATACATACTATCTAAAAAACATTCATTCATATAAATTTTGACATATTTTATTTAGTGGTTTTCATTTGATAGTGGATTCATAACTAAACAATGTTTATTGAACCTTGTTAACCCTCAAAACACATACCTAAAGTTTTCCTTGTTTTCCATAAGTTTCAAATATTTTAATCATTCTAGGGAAAAGTGAAGAAATTATGCCTTTTAGGTTATAGGTTTTGCACTAAAAAAATAGAGTAAGGAAATAGGAGATCAAGGTTAGGTGAACATAATCATTTTTTTTTAATCGGACATGTATTATATCAAAATCATTCAAATGTTTCATACTTCTATAAAAAAATACTAATGTTTCATATGTCTTGATTCAATAAAATCTCAATTTTTGTGTGAGCTATGGATCACTTTGAGGTATGCATTTATAGGTTTAGAATCAAATGATAGTCAATAGATCTCATATTATTAATGATAAGTAAAGAAGTCTTATGTTGTTGCCCTAGTTTTATAATTATAATAATTAAATATGTATTGTTATTGCAGTTATTATGAATATATAAGTTTAACATGCTTAATTATTATTTTTACATTTAGTGGAATTACAAATAGTTGTAATACATTTATTTGTAAAATATATTGGTAAACCTGAGCTATCCTATTTTAGGGATTCATATTTTAATAAGTCTAGATACCCCCTTATTTTAGATAATTACCATATCATGTTAGATATCATATTCATCAATTTTTTTTAAGGTTAATTTCATTATATTATCTTAGATATAATAGTCCAAACATTATTTTCTTTGATTTTATTGATCCCAGGCTTTAATTTGATTTATCAACAAAAAAATTAAACTCTTAGTGTTATTGTATGGTGTTTTTTCTTTCATTATGTAATTTCATCCTATGTTACCTTTAAAATTAATTTAATTTGAGATCCAACCTAGGATGTATCAATATCCCATTGATTTTGTTGAAATTAATTTAGTTAACCCTTGGAAAAGTTTAAAAAATTAAATGAAATAATTAGGGGTATTAAATATGTTATGAAAAAATGTACTTCAGAGTCACCTTTGATGCTAAAGGGTTATTTAATGGGACCTAGGTATTTTTATGGGTATAAAAAAATGAGGGTTGTGTAGTAAAAAAATAAAAATAGGGGTATAATTTAACACCATATGCACACATTTGAGATGCAATACCTAAGTGAATCCTAGGTGGTATGGCTCAAATTTTTGGGTAATCTCAATACATATTTGAATTTTGAAAAATTTGTAGCATATGTAATTTTGCATTGATAATGATTTTTGTAATTTAGTAGAATATATCATGTATGTAATACTCATAGAACAAGATATTTCATTATTCCTTCATAACATAGGTTAGAAAAAATACGTGTGTTGTAAAGTTTTAGAAGCTTTGACACATATTTGAATTTGGGGGAATGTGCAACATATGTAATGTTCTAGTGAAAATGGTGTTTGTAATGCACTAGATTGTATTATATATGTAATTTTCATAAAACCATGACCCACATAATTTCTTGGTAAGTTATGCAAGAAAATTTGTACATGGAATATTTTTTGGGAAATCTTGAAATGTATTTTAACTTTGGGAAAGTTTCAATGTATGTAATGTTCTAGTGATCATAATGTTCATAATACACTAAGACATATCATGTATGTAATGTTCACAAAATTAGTTAATGCTTTTCTTTATTTTGGATTAGTTTATTAAAATAAGTATACAAATTTAAATTATTTAGGTTGTATAAAATATAGGAATAAATCATGAATTTGAATGTAAAAGATAGACTATGATTTTAATAATTGAACTTGATATAAATATAAATGACCTAAAGGATCTATATACTTATCATTTTTCTACTTTGTGTAGGTCTAAGACTGAATATAGGTGGAAGAAAGAGCTGAAAATGGATCAAAAAACACTTGCATTAGGAACTAGGTATCTAGATGCATCTAGATTTTTTTTGAGTCTATGGACACTATTGACAGATATTAGAGTCTATCATATGATTGATTAATATATGTGCATAATGCCTCTTTATGTTAATACACGTTATTTCACTTGATTATAGTCTATCTCTATATGTGATATTAGGGTTCATTATGTTCACAATATATAAAAAACCTATCTCCTTTTATTTGAAGCCTTAGGTCCATTTTCATCATTAGGTTAAAAATTATAAAAGGGTAAGAATGGTGGGTCGAGATGATTTCAACCACTCCCCAATGAATGGATGAGCACTATCTACATATCTAATATGCCAAAATGAAATTCAAACTACATGTAGTCCTCCATAATAGGTGTATGCATGAAATAGTGCTTCTTTAATGACTATAACCTATGATCCAACTTTTAACACTCAAAAAATGACAAATTTGACTTGTCTTTAGGTGATTTAGACTTGGTTAGGACCTACTCCTTGTGATTGATTATTGAATTTGGAAGTTTCCTATTAATGATACATGATTTCTAAATAAGTTTTATATAGGGAATAAGCTTACACAATTTGTGTCTTTATATGGGACTATTTGGGTACTTTCTCATGCAACTAACATGTGAAACATATGGGATAACCCATAAAGATAATTTGAATTTTAAATATGAATATTTTTGGGCATGGGGATGTATTATTTAGAGTTTAATGCCAATGTAATTACATAAGCATCTTTTAATTTGATGCACTCATATAAAAGATAAGAATATTAATATGGTGATATGCAGATAATGTGAGTACAATAATACATATTTTAGGCATAAACTATAGAATTATTTTAGTGATGGATAGTAAATTAGGAAGTAAAAACCCATGGAAATCATGTGATAATGAGATAAGGACATGTAAGAGCTATATTTGTATACACAAGTTATGTAAGGTTTATGAAAGTAAATAATGATATTTCATAGCGTCTAATACTATAGTTTATTATCTACAACTACCATCTTTTATTTTAGTATTGAAATGAAATAAAAGATAGAGTAAAAGGATTAAAATATGTACTTGATTGTATAAAAAACATTTTTTATTTGGGGGGTTATTCAAATGTGTAGCTTTATCCATGCAAACATAAAATGAATATTTGTAAAAATAAATTTCCATATGTGAAAATAAAAAATAAAATGAAAATTAAAAGTTTTTAACTTAAAGAAAAAAGAAGGAATACACTTTTAAGTGGGCAAATCAAGTTTATTATTGGAACAAAAATTGTGTAGTAATATATTTTAAGTGTTTTGGATCCATAACACCCAAAAAAAGGGTGAAAGAATAACATAAAGGATGTTGGCACAAAAGAGAAAGATGTGGAAGAGAGAGGCATGAAATAACAACATGGAATACTTTGGTTCAGAAGAGTGAGTTACAAAAGACAAGGAAATGAAGGATGAGGAACATAAGATGCATGACTCAAAAAAACATTCGACTAGGACAAGGGGTTAGGAAGTAGAGATGGTTATAAAGTAGTTTGAAGAAGCACTGAAGATTAATCAAGCATGAATATAGTAGTAATTCATAAGGGAGGAGGAATATAAACATAAATACATAGAATAGAGAGAGTATATAAGGGATATTAGGCCTGAGTCAAAAGGACTTAATTATAATGACTTGTTATGACTTTTTTTTCCAGAAATAGTCATTGGCTTGTCATCTTCATTTGTATTAATGATGAAACCTACAAAGGGTTTAAATTATGTATAAATATCCATTAGTTATTATTATAAGGTGTTGTTATTTGTTATTGATTAAGTTGTCATAGATGTGTATAAGCAAACATAGAATGTTTTTGAACACCTTTTTAATACTCTTTAATGAAATGAATGGAATTATTATTGTATATAAATTTTGGTGTGTTAATCATTTTATATAGCATTGATTAAAATAATGTAGACTGTGTTGAATGGATAAAATAGTAACTTTAATATGGTGAATAATAAAAAATGATAATATATCTAATCCCAACACCTAATCATAAATAGAGTTAAGTCTATCCATCATCGTGTAGCAGAATCAATGGGAACCAATCTAGGCTATGTGCCTTAAGTGAGTGCATGAGGTCACTATTCATGTGATATGCCAACATGATATCTAATTATTTTCTTCCTTATTCTAGGTATGTGACTAATACTTAGTCAATATAAACTAAGGATTAAAAACTCTAATATTTTTGTTCAGTTGTCAGGACCCATTACACTTGTTAATATGATGGTAAAGACATGTTCAATCAACTCTCTTTGGAAAAATTTGAGCATAGGGTTGACATAGTATAAGATAAATTTACACTTTAGTATATTTGAATAGGAGTTTTTATATTCACATGGGTAGAAAAACATCTATATGAAACCTTCTTTGTAGATTTACTCATTCACTTGTATGCTTCACTTTTAGAATATGCAAAAGACCATTTAAGAAATTATGGATGGAAGGATTTCTAGTTATTAGAGATCCATATAGGCTTGGAAAATTTGAAAACTACTTGAACACGTTTGGTGGACATCTAGTGGAAAGGAATGATCAATAGCTACATTTTTGAATATGTTGTATCTACATATTCTTGTATAGAGGAAGCACAGTCCAAATTACTAAGGGAACTACATGAAATGTATCTAAAATAATTTCACTTACTAATTTAAAATTTTTACAGTTGATTCTAGACTTAAGAACTTCCCCATGGATGACTAAACTCTCTTGAACATGAGAAACATGACTAGTGGGGAAATTAAAGGGTATACATTAATATGGGATTGATAGTTCAACATATAATTCTGTTAATGAGAATTTTGGAAGTGTAATTATGATTAGGTTAGGCATAAGGATGTGAGAAATAATGATCCCAATGGTAAATAGGAGGATACTAGATGTGTCACAAGAATCCACAAGAAGACAAAAAGGCATAGTGAGTAATCCCTAACCAAGGGTTTGTGCCCTTCATTGGCACAAGTACACATATAAGAAGAAGGACACACATTGATGATAGTGGAACCCAATACAAATAGGTCCAATTTACCCACCATAGCACATGATCATGACTCTAATTTATATGGAATTTTAAAGATAAATTTGGATATTGATATTGTGGAATTTGAAGTTGAGTCTATAGAGGAAATTTTGGGAATACAAGTTTAATGTAGAAAATAACCATTAGATTTTACCTTTATAGTACAATTAAGACATATGGATCACCTTGTAATGCTAGGTGGACTAGATATAAGTAGTGGGAAAAATATAAGCCCAAAAAAAACTAATCAACCTCCCTTAGCACCCAATATTTTTTGTGTTCATATTACTATAATATGTGTAAGAGATAATACCAATAATGGTTTTACTAGAGGTGTAAGAGGATCAGGAGGTGGATTAAGAGTAATTAGAAGACCTCCACCATAAGGTTTAGGAGAAACTATAGGAGCACCATCAAAAATTCCATTTCAACCACCTAGTGTACCTATAGTCTACTAGAGATGACACTTCATCTGCCTGAATATTGAGGTGTTAAAAATGTAGTTGAACATGTTCACAAGTGTGAACTCATTTGGTAGATGTGGGGTATAGTTTTTACTAAAAAAAATAAAACTTAGTTTTCCACTACATTATTATATCACATGCATAAATCATATCAAAATTTTGATTCTTAACAAGCAATTGTAAATTATAAATTGTTAAAGATTGATTTCCTCCAAAAATTTAATATCCCTAATTTTGAGCAACAAAGTATTGCTACTTTAAAAGATATTAAACAAGATCTCACTAAGAGTGTGAATTCATATGGTGTTCACTTTAAATCCCTTATTTCAAAGTTATATTTTGAAATTAATATTATCTAACATGTTTAATGGTTTATGCGAGGCTTATTACTTCTTTTTTGATGAGCCTTATCCCATAAGACCTTTATTAATCTATGTGAGGCATTAGATGTTATGCTCTATGTCAAAGCCATACAAAGTATAGATACATGTATCAACCCCTTTATGGAGGCCCAAATTATTTTTATGAATTTTTATATGGATAATATTATGACCAACAATGCTCATGACACATGTAGTGTCCTATGGTGTGTTGACTGTGAAGTGAAGGGTCATAACAAGAATAGTTACCCATGAAGTAATGTTTGTGTTTGAATAAAATATTCCTATGAGATCTATAAATAAGACCATGATGTAAGGAGTTTTCCATTGATTCATCATGACATCCAAGACAAAGTGTCACTATAATGTAAAATATGTGATGCATATGCACATGATACTAATGATTGTTAGGTCATCAATGAAATTCATGAAGCATGAACATGAGGTACATGCCAAGATTTTATAAATAACACACAAGAGACTGGTAGGAGTTAGTATTTCATAGGTTGAGGGTGTGACAATGTATGTGAAGGTGGTTTCTTTCTTCCTAGGATGTTTTATAAGTGTGGATCTATGGACCACTACCAACATGATTGTACACTCTACCTAATCTGTGCCCTTTGTAAAAATGAGCATTGACTGGAAGAATGTCTAGACTTGTATGCTACCATTACCCAATAATGGAATGATAAGGGTGATGGAATGATATGTATTGAAAATTTTCAACTAATTAATGGAGACCATGCCCTACCAATCCAATAGCTAGACCCAAGGTAAATATTACTAGTTAGAGTGGCACTTATTCCCAACCAATTATTTCAGACCCACCTAATAAAAAGGTTCAAAATGAATAACCTCATGCACAACACTATATAGATGCCCAAAATCATAAAGAATCATTTCATTCCATAATGTCCTTAGCATAGGAGCTTCAAGATGAAATTTAGTTCTTGAACGATAAGGATTCTACCATGTGTGTTGAGATGTAAATAGATATGATACCTAAAGACTTAGGGCATGGTGAATTTTGAGAGTTATGAAATCTATTCCTTAGTGATGAAATCATCCCCTTCTTAAATATTTGGTTATGATAACAAATGACCAAGCCTTTGGAGGATCATCATTTGAACCATGCATAATGACAAGAGACTCATATCCAACCAAATCTAGAATGTGATAAAGAAGTCATTATCAATATATTCATTGATGGCTAGAAGATATATGACATCCTAATGGAAAGTGTTGTATAGGTTAATGTCTTTAGTAAAGATTCTTAAAAAATATTGGAAGCCCTACTTTACAACCTTCCCCACATGTTTTATTCATGGCCAATAAGAATCATGCACTACCCATAGGAATTCATAAAGATTCAAATATCAACATATTAGGTGTCATATTTAAGGGTGATAGTAATCAAGCTTGATAAAGATGGTGACTTCCCTGCTCTCTTGGGTAGACTTTGGTTATATGCCAATAATGTTAACTTACATTTCAAAATGTGTTATATCAGATTTGAGAATGACACTCATTGCATATTCATTCCTCTAAATAATGACCAAGGACCCCCTTTCTAGAAATCATCAATGTTG
The DNA here is from genome assembly GCA_037957365.1 of Torreya grandis. Classification (NCBI taxonomy): domain Eukaryota; kingdom Viridiplantae; phylum Streptophyta; class Pinopsida; order Cupressales; family Taxaceae; genus Torreya; species Torreya grandis. Next base: position 177,337 of record JARHVA010004146.1, on the reverse strand, counting down.
ATGAGGATCTCAACATGGTTTATAACATCATTTCCCAAGGAAATGAAAATGTAGACCCTAATCCTGATGACATCTTGGAATAGATAGACATGAAATCCATTCTTGACACTACTAGTATTCCTTGTAACTAATGGTCTCAAGGTGCATATGATATTTTAATATGTGTTTGTGGTGTCCTTGATATCCACCTAAGTTCCTCCCCCAAGTTATTTTAGTTCCATAAGAATTTTTGCCTCATTAGTCTACCACCCTTGAGGTTGGACCATACACCTCATTTTTATGATCAACTTGAGTTCAAGGAATATGTTTAGTAGTTGGAAGACTATTATGTTATTGAGGATGAATTTTTGCACAAGCTCAAATTTTTGTTCCAAAGAATTGATGCTTGATGGTGGTCTACTCATCGATACCATTTTCACACATGGGAACAATTACATGCATCTATGTATTATTGCTTCCATAATGATAACTACATTTCTGCCACCCTAAGCTATGATGGTATTGCTTCTCCAAAAGACCATATAACAACTTGTGAAACACTTTGGAATGATGAAGACATGATTTTAACAAAATATTTATGGATTCATGTATTTTATGGTACTCTACATGCATGGTCTACTTATCTCAAGAAAATCTTATGGAGATGGATAATTTACAGTGCATTACACATGGTCTACTTATAACATTTTCATTTTCTTCTCTATGAATAGATTTACATTTATACTTTCAAGAAATATATAAAATAATTTTAGGAGATCAGGTACTAGTTAATGAGTGCATATAAGACATACATGGTACACCTAAGGATAAAATTTGATATATTTCAAGAGCCTAATACTCCTACCTTTAATCTAAATCTAAATATGTCCATCAAGAGTAGATAGGTAAGGGAAATCAAAGGGTCATGTACCAGGTCGATGATGGTACTAAATCTGATATGTTAACCAACATTTGACCACCTACACCTACATAATGAGTATGACATGAATAATGTCATGTATACTATGCAATTTGATAAAAATCATATTATACACCACTCCAAATAATTCAACATAATATTGGGATGGAAGATGTGCCTAAAATGGCCACTGTGGGTAATTACTGGTCTAATGTTGAGTTACCCAAAATATTTGAACTCTTACAAGAATATTAAGAAATTTTCCCACATAACTACATATAAATTAAGGGATTGAAACCATCATTAGGAAATATGCATATTGAGTTGGTTGAAGGAACTCGACCAGTGAGGAAATAACCATATTGAATGAACTTGAATATATGTGCTCGAGTTAAAGAGGAAATTGATAGCATATTGTGTACTATAATTATTACTCCCATTGATGAATCTGAGTGGGTTAGTACAATGGTTATCAACATCAATAAAGATGGTCAAATTCACATTTTCATGGATTAAAGGCTACTCAATGTTATATGTGTAACTGAACCTTTCCCAACACTTTTCATAGAGGAAATTTTAGAAGGTGTTATTGGGTGTGAGATATACACCTTCACTGATGGATTTTCTAGCTATCACCAAGTAAAAACTAATGAGGAAGATAAGGCAAAAACAAAATTTACAACTAAATGGGGTTATTTTATATATAATGTTATGCCTTTTGGCTTGAAGAATACATTGGTAGTGTTCTAATGCATTGTGGTGGAAGCCTTTAAGGATTTAATATATAATTTCCTTTAGGTGTACTTGGATGACTGAGATGTGTATGGTTTAGTGCATAACCATTATGATAACCTGTGCCTCATGTTCAAACATTGTTTCCAACTTTAGATTTACTTTAATCTTAATAAGTACATATTACCATGCTATTTGGGATCTTGTTGACACACATCATCTACTAGGATGGGATACTAATGGATCCAATTAAAATTGTGGTCAATGTCCAACTATCAACTCTAACCACTCAATGTGAGGTCTGTGTCTTCTTAGGTCACATGGGGTACTATCGTAAGTTTATTTGGGGTTATGCTAACATAAACACACTAATTAAAGAAATAATTAAATACAATGGCATCTTTTTATGGACCACTAGACACCAAAAAATATTTGAGGATCTAAAGTAAAAATAGGTGACTGCACCCATTCTCCAATTCCTAAACTAGACCCAACCATTTCAAGTTCATGTATATGTTACAGGCATGCCATTAGGTGCCATCCTTGTAAAAACTAATGAATTAAACCTTGATCATCCCATTTAATTTGGTATACATAAGCTCACACTAGTCAAACATAACTACTCTACTACAAACCATTAAGCCTTGTCCATGGTTTACGCACTTTAGAAAGTTTCACAAACACTTGTTGGTCACTCGATTTTTATTCTATATAGATCATGAAGTTCTCAATTATTTGGTAAATAATCCAATATTTCACAATTGAATTTTCCAATGGATTTTCCTCTTTCAAGAGTTATAGTTCTCCATGGTCATGAAACTAGGTAAAGTTAATTTTGGTCCAAACCACCTCTCATGCATTTAATCAGGTGAATCGGTACATGCCCTAGAGGATGATTTACCACATATACAACTATTTAAAGTGACATACATACTCAAATAATTGGAATAAATTACATATTTTCTCATAATAGGTTAGTACCAAGCCACCTTAACACCCAAGAGAAAAAAATAGCTGGCTATCTACATTGAACCTTTCTAGCTTATTAGAGGAGACTTATATAAACTGAAATGAGATGAGGCATTACGAAGGTTCATAATGAATCATAAGTGTATTTAATACCTTTATAAAGTCTATGAGGGTGTCACAAGAGGACATTATGCTGGTGCCACAACAATAAGAAAGGTTCTACTAGTTAGGTTATGGTGGCCCACATTATTCAAAGATGCCAAAGTTTATGCACACCAATGTGATATCTTTCAGCACGTAGGTAAAACAAACCAAATGGATACCATGAAACTTCATCAAATTATTTATCATGAACCATTTTAAAAATGGTTTGTTTATTTTTTTGTCCCCATTCAACCTATTATGAATTAGGTTGATGCATTCTACATGATTAATGCCATGGACTATCTCACATGTTGGGCTGATGCAACACCCACATAGGATTGCATTGATTCTACCACTACTATATTTGTACGGAAATATATCATCAAATGATATGTATGACTAATAATTCTAATCAATGACCATGTCACTCACTTTCTCAATGTAATAAGGTGCATCCTCCTAGTTGAATTCATGATTGCACACCATACCACCCTCAAGCCAATGGTATAACTAAAGCCTTCAACAAGGTCCTTACTAATAAACTAACTAAGATTTGTAATATAAGTTAAATTCATTGGGATGCTTGTGTTTTGATAGTCTTATGGTCTTATTAAACCACATACTAATGTTTGAATTAGAGTATTCCTTTTAAAGTTGTCTTTGTCATTGAAGCAAATTACTAGTAGAATTATTTGTGCTATCCTTTCATATTGCATTTGTGGGTAGATTATATGAACAAAAATCCCTCAATTTTTTCTTGGATGCCTTATTTTATTTAGATGAAGCATGAATTCTCACACACTAGAGTCAAGGGGTTGAGAAGAAAAAATAAAAATTATGGCATAATCGACATATCAAAACCATAGTTTTTCATCCTAGTATGCAAGTCTTGGTTTATGATTCAAATTTTGTGCACCATCCAAGTAAACTATGGATTTGATGGAATGTATTTTTATCATTCATGATATCCATCCAATATGAACTTGTAAAATAAAAGTATTAGATGGCCAACTCCTTGTAAGCCATTTTAATGGAAATCAGCTTTGACCCTACCATTCTATGTAACTCTTACATTTAGTAAATAAGGCATATTCCACTAGTTTAGTTCGGGACTTAGTTTTATTTTCAAATAAGTGTGGCATTGGTTTTACACCTTTTTTAGTTTGATTTCAACACTTTATGTGCTCTTTTTTATTCAAAACTTTGCTATTTATCACTTTCTTGACAAATGAATTTCACTAAGTTATGATGTGAAGGAACACACACATATTTTAATGTGGGTTAGGTTTGAAGGTGGATAAGATACTTAATCTAAAAGTACATAAAGTAAAGGTTGGGAGGAATCATGCATGATCAAAGAAAAGCTCAAGATAAGGAGGTGTTCAAGATGTGGTGCATGAAGAAAGCATGCAATATGTGGTACGTGAAAAAATCTCACAAGAGGTGGCACATGACATAGGAATGTGAAATGAATATAGATAATGAAATTTTGTTATAAAGATTAAAATATAAAAGGCTGTTCCCATAAATCAAAAATGTAAATTTAAATTTTTATAGCTAACATGCACAATAGGAAAGGTGCAAACACTTTCAAATGAAGGATGAGACATGAATTTATTGATGAAGGAATGGTATAAATGGTAGGCATGTGAAATGGATGTCAAGACATGACATTTGAATCATTGATGGTTAAATGATGGATGACACTATGGAGGATAATTAATGTAAAAATGTGTTTTGTCTATAAAAGACCTTGAGGCCTCTCATTTTAATTTTTATTGTTGAAAATGTGTAATGATTATAGAGATCAAACAAGTGTGAACAAGTGATATAAAATGTGTTTTCATATTATTTCTAGTGAAAAAAGTGAAGCATATATTGTGATGAAGAGCATTCAATGAAAGTAGTGGCAAAGTGATCATAGGAATGTGTGTGGGTGAGTTATGGGTTACAGATGCTACATATACTATTAGAGGAGGTTAAAGTAGGAATTAAAAGTATTTTAGTTCTATTAAAATGAACCAAAATGTATTAATTTGGGAGAATTGGTTTGCCATGTGTTAAAATTTGGGGAACCTAGTTGATGATGCAACCAAAAATAGAAAAGAAGAGATCCACTACCAGTCATTCCTAAAGTAGAGAAGAGTGAAGGTGCAAAAGAATGAATTATTGTGTTCATCTAGGAATAAGGTTATAGTGTACAAGGAGAACACCTTTCAGAACTAGCAGAGGAAACATCTGATAAGTAGGCACCAAAGATGGCATGCATAGAGAAGAAGGTAGCCACCAAAACACCTCCACCATTGATAATGATTGGAGAATTGTAGTTCCCTAACATAATTTTTTACATTGAAAATTTGGAATATAAATTTTTCACTTGTCAAGTTTTGGAATATAATAATTTCCAATCTAGTAATAAAGGTGACTTACAGTGTGACAATCAGGTTGAGTACCATCATGTAAGACATGAGATCAGTTATGATCTCATAGTTTTCAACTTATTGGAGGATATGAGTGTGCTTTAAATTTTTCAATTGTATTAATTTTTGAAACCCCATGAGGTGGTTTGGATCTTGATTTCATTTATCCACAAATATTATATTTAATTTGCATGGTGAATAATGAGGATTACTCCTCAACATATCAGTAAAGTAACTAGGTTACTCTATATTAAGACTAATGTTAATGTGGATCTTAATGATTAAGATGTGATAGAAAATATGGAAATGGTGATAAAGTACAATATATAAGGCCATGCCATGTATATTAAAAGTCTTGTGGATCTCACCATTCAGGTAGCTGTGTGCTTGGCCATGAGAAAGCTAGGGGGTGTAGATAGGTAGAAGGAGTTGAATATGGCCAACCTTTATGTTTCAAGAAAAATAGACAAGGGGACCAAATACAATTATTCCCAATTATTTGCTAAGAAAATTGAATAAGATGCTACAAAGGCACATCGCTTGCCCAACCATAAGTTTCATTGGGGATTATTTGTATTTTTACTTTTTTTATGATATTGGCATCCTGAAGTATTCTAGTAAAGAATTGAAGTGGGTTTATCCACTAGAGTATAAGTCCCCACCGAGAGATTTAAATATTTTACATGTTTTGGCACCATCACACCCTCCTAAAATTCAAATGTGAAGGGTTGGTATAAGGGGACGAATGAAGCTTTTGGGAATGAATGGTGCATGCCCAAGGATATACCCATGCAAATGGGAAGATACATTAATTTTATTATGAATCAACATTAATCACTCATGTGAGTCTAGTTGGAGACCATCGATAATTTGTTAGTATGGTTAAATTTACCTTATGCCTTCACTTCCAAATATTTCATGTATTATGTTAATTACATCCAAGAATCATGCCTAATGAATATTGATGCTAACAAGATTGGCATTGAGATTCACACTCTTCACAATCTCTATGTCCCTCTAGGAAGGGAAGAATATACAAAACAACATGAATTAGGTAAAATTGGTATCAATATTTTAAATATAATCATGCAAGGTAGAATCTAATTGGTTTACTACATGCTTAAGCCATAAAAGAATACATCATGAAGCCAAGAGGTAGAGAAGGAATTTCTCCCCCATCAACCATAAACATGGGTATGAAATAAAGAGAAAAGGCAAAGACTTTAGGCCACTAGTTCTCGTAGGTCATAGGAATAGACTTGGGCCTCCCACAAACAAAAAAATCATGCCTCATTACAAAAAAGAGCCTAGGAACTACATGTATAATAAAAGTATGACATTGATAGGTCCCAACTAGCTAACCAAGTAGATCAAGAGCTTATAATGCCCTAAGTGGTGATTCCTAAACTAGGTGAAACATATATAAAATCACAACCTAAAGAAGAGCCCACTCTTGAGCATAAAAAATAACAACCTAATTTTGAGGAGAAACAAATAGACATTAAAATTCTAAAGACTGAGGAAGAAATTGGAAGAGGGAAAACCCCCAATGTAGAGGACCTTAGCAATAGTACCAATGAACAATGGGAAAAGAGTCCCAAATTTATACATCTAGAGCATGACCCTCAAAATGGTAAGGAACTATGGAATAAGCAGACGAATAACATCATTATATAAATGTGGGTAATAAGGACCTTCCTACTCATGCGATGTTCCAACAAGATATACTAGTCAAGAAACCATATATGTTAGATTATTTACATGAATATGAGTCCACTGAATAAACTTAGTGTGAGTTATATTTTATGATAGAGATATATCATGATGAATTCTACTTTGATATTATTATGGCCAACATCAATGTAATCCCAGGGGTGGTAAATGTTCTAGACATGCTTTAGGTAGAACTCCTTAAATTTTATACAGCTCAAGTAGGCCCAACCCTAATAAAGTTTTCTCTAGATGTTTATAATAATAAAATTCTCTATATAAATGATGTTATAAAGCTTCACCATAAACATCAAGAGGATATCGACATGTAAATAGAAGAGCACAAGAAATGGTGTATGCTTGAAGAAGAAATTGAAGCACTCAAGCGACAACAAGATGGGGATGAGGTGTTTTAACTAAGGACATTATGATTTTGTTAAAAAAATTTAAGAGTAAGCTATTACTTGATGATGGATTTCCTATTATTGATGATGCCATCGATAAATTAAAGATGCTCATGGACCTCTTGCTTAATAAATGAAAAAACTAGGTGAATCCTCAACAAGATAATCTATGGGCAACAAAATAATTTATAGAGGCCATGGATGTATATCATACCTTTTTGAATATATTAGGTGCTAATATTACCATCACTAATGGGGTTTTTTTGCATGGTTGAATAAAATTTTGGAAGTGTGATTATATCTTGAGGAACTACAACATCAAAAATTGGCTAATAATGCACTAAACATCAAGGATAGGACCCAACATGTGAAAGTGTTCTAGGACATATAAGAAATGGAAAAAAGTAAATGTACATTGACATGATCTTAATGCTAGCTTTTCAATACATTGAGGGAATGTTTTAGTTCGTGATTGATGCATATATTGATTGATAAAATGTTAATTAAGATCATAATGTCATACATGATGATTTATGTTAGCATTATTTTTATTTTGTAATGTTATAAGGGCATTCTAATTTACTAAATCAAATATATAATTATGGATTATTTTGTTTAAATTTGAATATAACTATTGATTTGGTTTAAATTTTCATTATTTAAACCTAAGTGTTTTTGAAACTAAATACCTAAGGGTCGAATGTTAGTGGATTAAAACTGAAAAACTAAGGTTTGAATGCTAGAAAACCTAGGTAGTAATGTTAATAAAGACTAAGGTGGTGGAGTGGAAACATAAGAGTAACCTAGGTGATTAATTGACTCGATGGTCAAAGTAATGGTTTGAAATCATATTAGCTGACAATTTTTAGATTTAATTCCTTGGAGATACGGTGATGTTGGGGATTGTTTTTTAACCCATCGATTTTATAGAATTTAAACCTGAGGTACATGCATCATTTGAAGGAATTTAACAAATAGTTTGGTGGTAACTTTAATCATGATCTAGATAGTGAAGTTGCCAAAAGAATTAAATAAGGTTGGCGACAAGGTATTGATAGTTTTCTAGCCAATGTAATGGAAACTTGTAAGATTAGATAGTTAATTTTGATCTAAAATACTCAAATGGTAATTTTTACACTACTACCCATCATTTTGGGCAAGGTTATTATAGAAGCCACATTTTTTAAGCAAGGAAAAAGTTTGGGAATCTTGCAGATTGGGTTAGGATTTTCAAACTTGTTACACCCAGTATATGTTTTTGTAATATACAAATTATTTGATGATTGTATAAATGTGTATATAAGGTACTTACAATTAAGTTATTTGTTTGAGCATACAATGTTTGGTTATAAGGAAAATAATGTAGAATTTGACTACATATTGTTTATATGTTTGAAAAAAATTGATGCATGCAATTTTTTGTTTGATTCTATGAGACTGCATAGAATATAAATGAGTTTTAGTTTTGTGTGGTTATTTGATATTTGAAAAAATTGTGGGTTTTATTTGGTGACTGGAAAATATGGATAACGTATGGACATTACATGTCAGTTCTTGTTTTTATATTAGTATTGAGTTTTTGGATATATATGGTAGTTTCTATCTAGTTTGGTTGGAAATGTTTTTGGCAAGTCAATGTGGCAAATGTGTGCTATGTGTTAATTTTTATTTCAAAAAGTGTTGGGTTTTAAGATATGATTTTCATTTCTTTGTGTATAAATTTGAACATGGTTAAAATTTTATGAACTGAGAAATAAACACACAAATTTTAAGTGATGGTTTGTATAATCTTACATGCAAGCTTTGATAGGGGAAAAATGTTTGTTTCAGATAAGGATTAGGTTACAGAATGGAAATATGATTTGTTTGAATTTTTTTTTCTATACTTTGAATATTCTTGGGTTGAATAAAATCTATTGATTTAAATTGCTTATATTTTATGAAGTTGATTTATGGATATGTGGAGGTTATGTTCTTTAGTCTAGTAACCTTGTGCTTTCATTTCAATTTGATATTCACGGTCAATTTCAAGATAGAAAAATATGAATATATGTATCATAGTAGTTGACAATGTTTGTTAGATATTAGTTTCTAAAAGGAAAACCAATTAGTTTCTGAGTAGAATTTGTTTTATTTTGATTTATGAGGAAAAAGTCTCAATTATTTTGTCATAATAATGTTTATTTATTGATTTTAAAATTTTAATCCTTCTATTGAAATTTATGTACCTTTAAATATAATTTTATATCAATTTGACATATATTAGAGAACAATTTCAATGCAAGTAATCATGGCTTGATTTTTTTTATATTTTAGAAGATGTCATGTTGGATACCTCATTTTTCTAATAACTTTGGTGGTAACATTTAGGGGAATGATCAGAGTTGGGATAGTGAAGATTCATCTTTTCATAGTTTTTCTCCTAGATGACAATATTTTAGACGTAGGATGCCTAGTAGGAATTTACCAAGACCTTTCATTAGAGGAACCCATATGTTAATGTATTTTGGTGCCTCAGATTTTGCATTTTGGAATGTTTTTGATGTTTTTCCATTCAACCCTACAAATATTAGGAAATAAACATCCTACATGTGCAAGTAAATAATATAGAACAACAAGCTAAAAAAACATAGACAAGAAAGAGGAAAAAATTACATAGAGATTACATGGAAAACCTTTGTAAATGAGAAATGGAAAAAACTATGGGAAAAATGGTAGATTTAGATTTCATATTAATCAACAACTCTCTTCTACAATATCTCCTCTAGAAACTCCTTTAGTGTTAACAACCAAACACTTAATGCTTACACCTAAAGCATTCAAGTTGTGAACCAAGCTTAAATTAACTTACAGGATCAAACCTCCAAGCACACAATCTCAAGATTTCATGGATCCTCTAATAGGATAAGTTACAATGAAGAGATTTATGATTATTAATAACATTTATAATAAGAGAGAGATAAAGGAGAGAGAATGCAATACTGGCCAAAAATACACCACACTTGGGTGTCATGTGATCTCCATAGTGGTGGTGTTGTCTTCATGTGAAAAATTCTTTAAGGCATATTCACTTTAGATAAGAACATTTACCACCTCCATGTGGATCCAAAACCATTGTCTCCTACTCACACATGTGAGAAAAATCTACTATAGTATATTTCTTATCTTCATTCTCCATGTGACCATATGGTACAGAATGTGCTTGTAATCACTTTTAGATTTTATACACACATGGGAATCTTGGACACATCTAAGAATGCACTCAATAATCCACATGTGACTACCAAGGAAAAACCCATGTTCCTTGGTGGAGTGATATGACCCAATCCCATCACATCAATTTGATCACACTTGGGATACCCTCTATGGGACCCTAAAACATCACTAATTAGTGACATCACCACCAATCCACATCACTAACCATCCACATCACTAGTAGGCCACATCATCATGAATATTGTATATGAATAGTGATTCATGAATAATGATTATGAATAGAGACTTCACATCCTAACATACTACCACTTGAAGTCAATATACATAGGATTTTACCACACCTGAGTATTCTAAAACTAGTTGTCCATCTATGTCTTCTACTTCCCTAACACAAACCCAATAGAAGTTTTCTTGTACTACTAAAACTTCTCTACCCTAAGTGACTTTGTCAACAACTACTCCTCTATAGTAGATTATAACACCTGAAGTGACTCTCACTTCTCCATAAACCAATCCTCTAATCATAATTCTACCATGAGCCATCTCACAACTCTCACTACTTGGGAATATTCAGTTTAGTGCCCACCATGTCACGATGAGGCTTCCTACACTTGATGAATCCAATACATAAGACACAACATGTCTTTTCCTTCTCTAGGAAACTCCTAATAAGACAATTCAAAATGCAAAATGTAGGGTACTTCATTACTTTCCCATCCTTGTGTATCTCCATCCTTAAATTATTCCTCCTATCACCTTCATCTCATGTCCTAATCACTGATCCATCAAAATAGTGATCATGTTACATCCTACATCTAACATTTCATCAACACATAACAACATATTCTAAACACTTCACTCTCCATGAAAGTACTAAAATTCATGTACTATATGTGTTATGTTTGTACCAACTAGTACAATGGTTTCATGTAAACCATCAACTTTCTGCCTCATTCATATATCTATTTCTCTCTAAGAGAGATCACCATGTAGGAATCACATTGTTCCAACTCCTTAAATAATAACATGTGCAAATAACACTCTTGATATTAGTGAGGAAAAAAGATCTCATATAAATCAAAACTAGAATTCTCCACATAGCCACAAAACTATCAACATGGAACAAGTTCACTAGACCAATCACATCTCTTGAGAAGTCATTGTGCTACATAGTGCATCACTACACCTAATGCATTTTTGAGCCCACATCTAAAATACATCCCACTCTATCAAATATTTCCAAAATACTAACTCATATGACTATAGTTTTACTCCATGCATTAGTTTACATAGTTAACACCATAACCATATACACAATACTCTAAAAATTTAAGTTATATCGTCAACACCAGCTTTCTACTTTTAGGAACACTAGGTCTCAATTAATCTTTTGCATGTACCCTTCAAATACAAATTGTGACAAATATGATACAAGGGGACCAATCACAGTTCCATGGAATTCATCACACTACTCAGTGCACCAATGCACCAACAAAGTTTTTGAGCCTAAAAATTGCATCCAAAATGCATCACTACTATACTACATGTCCAAACACATAGTATTCTTATTTTAAGAACACTAAGTATCACTTGTTTATTTGCATATTCATCTCCCTAATCCTTAACTACTTCAAAATAAGTACATCTTCAAGTTTCTTTGTACCTACTTCCTTTGCATGGATTTTTATTATTCAACATCTTGCATAAAAACATGTAGTCATTAGGATACCACATCAACACCCCTTTTGTTTGTTTCTAAGAACCACAATAAGGCTATGCCTTTTCCTCAACCTCCTCCAAAGGAGACTAGCTTGGTCCTCAAGTTGTAGATTTTATTTATCATCAAGAACACTATGTAGGCTAGTGAATTTTCTTTAAAAGCTTTGTTAAGCTCTCTCATTCAAATATCCCATGGGATTATTCTAAAAATTATGAAGAGAAAAGGATCTTCACTAATAGATCTTCCACCTTGTTCCATAGAGAGATACTTTCCAATAAAACTTAATCTCCAACTTGGTGTCTCTATTGGAACACAACTATCTACTAAGAGGGGGGGATGAATCAATAGATTGAATACATTAGTCCTTTAATACTTTTAATGTAGATTAAAACATATATGTAGAAATCACACACACAAACATGTATAACACCATATGTATACATGGAAAACCCAATATGGAAAAAACCATGGTGATAATAGATTTTAGAATCTACTTTTCTAATCTAGCCTAATAATCAAAACCTTACTGGTTACAACATTTATTGGTATTGACCCTGAAGAGACACCAATCCATTGATTTAAGAGCACCTACTCTAAGGAAGCATCAAATCCCTAATTGAGCACCAAATTAGCTATTTTGATGGCACCTACCAATCAAACTTATGGAACTATAACTCTAAATTACAATATTAATTCATAAATGACTCCAATTCTAATTTTTTTTACAAGTTTATTCTATAACCACTCAAACTCTACTCTTCATCTCTCTCTTCTCTTCCACTCTGTCCCTCTTCCTTTGTGTCTCTATATTTTATTTTTGACACAATTCAACTATTTTAGTAGCTTCAGCCTGTATCCTAGATGACATATATATATATATATATATATATATATATATATATAAGCATTTTATCTAGGTTTCACATCTTCTTTGTGTTCACACTTGTTTACTAACACATCACACCAATTCTGGACTCGGTTCATATTTATTGAAAAAAAAGTTTCCCAAGTTTTGAATTCATCATAATTCTTTGCTTGATTACTATTTTTAGCATATAATTGGCTTTAGTTTTGATGCACATGACATATTACATAATTTAGATCAATCACAATAATCTATTTCATTGTCTATGTTGTATTACACAACTTACCTAAATGTTTTGTCACTTGATCATTGGGATGAAAACATCTTTAAATATTGACATTTGATCTTAAGTTTCATGGCATGATCTAATGATCCTCATTCAATTTTCTCAACTTTAAAACACATCCATTAGATCAAGCTTTGATAGGCTCACACACTCCATTGGATCCTTGTACACTTCTAGTATTTAATGTTTTAACTTTAAAATACATTCATTGGATCTTTTAATCCAAGATCCCATGTGTAATTATATATTCAAAGTAGCATGAACTTTATCTTTGTCTAATGTTAAACCTTGATCACTTAGTCTAATCTTGTTGCTTCCTAAGACTTTGGAATGAATACGCTCCATCAATCTCATTAATATAACTCAATATTTAACTCACCTCTATGTCTTTAAACATCAATAACTTTATCCCATTGAGTCTACTCACTCTATTAGATCTTCATTTCATGATCATAAGGTTACCATTTGATCTTTTGACAAGCTCTAACTTTATCTCTGATAAGCTCCCATGAATGTGACATTTGGCATCCTCGCATGCCTTTTAAAAATTTGATGTCAGTTCTTGCTATTGTGACACTTGGCATTCCCATGTTAATCCTTAATTATTTGACTTTAAACTAGTTCGTATATTTATTTTACAAGATCCATGATTGTGACACTTGTCACTAGTGTGTTTACTCATATGTGCCTTTGAAAAATGAACTTTGTTATGCTTTGTTGGATCTTCAACATATGATTAAGCATTAACCATTGATCAAGATGATATAAATATTAAGTTAAGGACTTAGTAAATATAAATGTCTTTGATCACTTCTCAAGCCAATAATTTTTAGGTCGAAGGGGCTGATTTCATAACAATAATAAGGGTTTAAGATATAACTTAAGTAATTGGTTCCTGCCTATATCTGTCAACATTAAAATAAAACATGCCTATGAATGCCATGACTAAAGCTCATAGGGTTTTAATATGAAACCTTGGTAATGTTTGAGAGCAAAGATAAATCAATTCTGAGCTTATTTCTACTCAATTGAACCTGCAGACCATATATCTAAGATGCACTCAAAAAACCATAACATATCTTCAATCAATTGTTCTTCAATCCTCCAAAAATGGTTTCTATAAAAATGACAACTTTGCACTATGAAACTTTAAAAAATGATCTTCTCTCTAATCTCATGCCAAAAATATCCCTTTTGACATCAACGATATTCATATTTCCAAGATTCTCCCCCTTTGGCATTAATGGCAAACTAAATGCTTTGATCTTATAATACTCTGCTCCTTATCTAGCATTGTTTGTAATGGCTTATGATGAACTGAAGATGAAACTATTCATACAAAACTTATTCCCGATTAGGCAATGGAACATTGCCTAAACCCAAATTGGACACATGCTCTATTCTTTAAAACTTTTAAAGAGAGTATTTGGACTTTTTCTCCCCCTTTGACATCAATGGCAAAGGGACTCTATCTTTCTCACAGTTTTTCCAATTTTTTCTCCCCCTTTATAAAAAAAAGAGTTTGTCCAAGAATATGAAACCATCAACTCATTATAAATTTAAAAAATATGCATACCTAAGTTGTCTTTTCTCTCTTCTTCTAGGGATTAACAAAGCTTCTATGATGCTCCCCTTGGACTCATGCCCTATCACTAAGATATAGTGATGTGATGTAGGATCCACCACTCTTAACTTCTATCTCAAATACTTAAATTATTCCTTGGTAAGAGGTTTTGTGAATATGTCTATAACTTGAACCTAAGTTGGCACATACTCCATTGTGACCTCTCTATCTAAAATATTTTCTCTTAAGAAGTGATACTTGAATGATATGTGCTTAGTTTTGGAATGCATCACTAGATTCTTTGATATGTTAATAACACTTGAAATGTCACAAAGAATAGAGATAAGTAATTTATATTATACCTTGATGTCTTTGAGTGTTTACTTCATCCATAAGACTTGATTGCAACATGTCACTACTACCACATATTTTGATTTTGCTATATAAAGAGTAAATGACTCTTGCTTTTTGCTTAGTCATGAAATAAGTCTATTTCCAAGGAAAAATGCACCACCACTAATGCTTCTTAGATCATCCACACTTCTTTCCCAATAAACATTTGTATATGCTATCAAAGTGAAATATTTACTTTTAGGATACCATAGGCCATAGTCAATTGTGCTCCTAATATATCTAAAGATTCTTTTCATTACATTAACATGTGATTCTTTAAGAGTAGATTGAAATATTGAAACCATGCACACTATATGCATGGTATCAAGTCTTGATGTAGTTAGGTATAACAAGCTACCTAACATTGATATGTATAGAGTCTAATTTGCATCAAGGGACTAATCCTCTTTTCTCAACTTTTATCTAGTTATCATGGGAGTACCTACTAGTTTGTTGTCTTTCATCCCAATTTTTTTGAGAATTTCCTTATCATACTTGGTTTGAGATATAAATATCCCTTCATCATTTTGTGTTATCTTTAGACTTAGGAAGAAGGAAATTTCTCTAAGTATAAACATATCAAACTCATTTTGCATTTGAGTATAAATTCTTTGGCATTCTATTTTTGTTTCCACCAAAAATGATATCATCTACATAAACAACAATAATTAACATATGCTCACCTTCTAATTTAAAGTACAGATTGTTATCTACACATCATTAATTCAATCCTTATTATTGTAGGTACTGGTATAATATTTATTACCATGCTCTAGGTGCCTATTTTAGACCATATAGATATTTCTTTAGTCTACACACATAATCTTCTTCCTTTAATAACTAAAAACCTTCAAGTTGTTCTATGTAGACTTCCTCTTCTAGGTTCCCATTCAAGAAAGCAGACTTAACATCCATTTGATAGACTTTGACTTTCTTGTAAATAGAGAATGCTATAAACATTATTATAGCTTCCAATATAACAACTAGAGCAAATGTTTCTTCAAAATCTATGCCTTCAACTTGTGCATATCCTTTTCACACCAATATAGCCTTATTTATTATGATAGTTCCATCCTCATTGAGTTTATTTTTAAAGACCCATTTTGTACCTATTACATTATTGTTTGAAGGTCTTGGATTTGATTCCTAGGTTTTGTTCTTTTTAATTTGGCTTAGTTCTTCATCCATGGATTTTATCCAATTCTCATCCTTACTAGCTTCAACATAGCTCTTAGGCTCAATTTTAGACATTAGAGCAAAAATTACTTGCTCCTTGTTTATTGGAAATCTTTTCCTTGTCTGAACTCCTTTATTTTTATTTCCAATGATATAATTTATATGATGATCCTTTTAAAAAAATCTTGTATGTGCCTTTTCATTTAATTCATCATGCTCTTCATTAGTTAATTCCTCTTTATAATCTAATTCTTTATTATAGATTTCTCTGTTAGGTTTAACAAGTTTCAAGCCTTATTCAACCTTGACATTGATGCTCTCTACAATCTTGTGTAGCCTTTTATTTTAACATATGTAAGATTTGCTTTAGGGTGGAATAACCAAAAAATATTCCTTCATCACATCTTTATTCAAAGCTTTCCAATTTGTCTTCTTTTCTCCTGATGTAGCATTTGCTACCAAACACTTTGAAATACTTAATAGGGGTAGGTTTTCCATACAATAGTTCATAGGGAGTTTTATCACTATGTATCCTTAGTTTAACTCTATCTAGGATATATAATGCTATTTGTACTACTTCTCTCTAGTATCCATCAGGTAACTTGGCCTCTTTTAACATTGTTCTAGCCATCTCCTTGATTGTCCTATTCTTTCTCTCAATAACTCTATTCTGCTATGGAGTCCTTGCTACATAGTAATGAATTTTGATTCCATGCTTCTCATAGTATTCTAATAAATCATTTGAAGTGAATTATCCACCTCTATCATATCTTAAGCATTTGATTTTTTGTCTAATCTCATTCTCTACCATGGCCCTAAAGATCTTGAATCTTTCAAATACCAGAGACTTATCCTTAAAAAAGGTACCCATGTCATTCTTGAGTAATCATCTAAAAATGACATGAAGTATATTTCTCCTTTAGATCCTATTATCTTAGTAAGACCACAAAGATTAACATGAACTATTTCTAAAGGCTTTGTAGTTGTATACTCATTTGTTTGAAATCTAGCCCTTATTTTCTTGCCTTGTTGACATTCCTTACAAGTAGTGTCTAAACGTTTAGTTATCTTAAGCATGTGTCTAACACACTTATTTGAGCTCACCTTTACCAAGTTGTCAAAATTGACATGGCCCATTATTCTATACCATAACCAGCTCTCATTAATATTTCTTATCAGGTAGTTATTACCATTCACTTCACTAAAATTATAAATGTTGATTTTAGTTTTTTTCCCTTTTATAACTAATATTCTATATCTCCTTATCTTATATCCCTCTGCATTAAATTTGAACTCATATCCATTATCACACATTTGGCTGACACTTAGTAGATTATGTTTCAATCCTTCAAGATAAAGGACATCAAGTGTAGGTAGTTTTCCATCTATGTTCAAGGTTCCTTTACCTCAGCTCTTTACTATAGTGTTGTCTCCTAAGATGATATATCCTTCATTAAATTTGCTTAGTTTGATGAAATTGCTCTTGTAATTAGTCATATGTTTTGATCAACCAATGTCTATTACCCATAAATTCTACTCCTTGGCATGGAGTGTAGTTTGAGAAATAATAGATTGATATTTCACTTTCCACACATCCTTGAGTTTGTTATTTGGCTTATTTTTTAGAGACTTTTGAACCTTTGTTCACACTGAGAGACATGCTATTATTTTGTATTTTTGGTCTTACAAAGTTTGCCCTACATTTTTAAGCTATGTGACGAAAATTATTGCAATTATAACATATTACATTTGTATCTATCAAGGGTGCAAATGAATTTATTATTACAAAATTTGTTTTCCTTTTAGGTAAAACTCTAAAATAACTAGACCTATGACGAAATTGATTATAGGTATAAAAATAAAAATGGAAAGATGAGGAATACCTAGAAATATTCTTAACTCTAGCTTCTTCAAATCTTTCATCCTTATGAAACCATCTATATTAGCTACCTTTGTCTTCGTATCTCTAGAGGCATTCTTTCAAGATTTTTCATTCTATGTTCCTAATTATCCATCTAATTTGAATTTGTCATATAAGTTTGTATATGTTTTGGTTATGGGAATTTTCCCTTTTTCAAAACCAAGACTAGATTTCTCTTTTGATGGCTTTTGAGAGTTGATCAACTCATCAATAATTACTGAACCTCCTTTCAACTTTAGAACTTTGTCTATTTGTTCTTTAGTTTTTTCAAGTTATTTTCTCAAAGCCACTATCTCTACTTCTAACTTAATGCACTCATAAGTTTTAGATTATAGTTCAAGTTTAACTACATCTTTTATTCTTTTGGCCTCTTCAACTTGTGTCTTTAGGCTAACCATCATTTGATTAGATTTTTCAAGACTTTTAGACATTTTTTCAATCTCCCTTTATCTAAGATTCTTTTGTTTTGAGTTATCTTTTCTTAGTTTTTTAATTTCATATAAAGAATAGATGAGTTCACACTCTAGATCCACTTCTCCTTTCTCTTATTCATTTGAGTCTTTAACTTTTTATTGATCCATAGAAGCTGATCCTAATGTCATGAATAGGACTTCCTTTTCCTTAACCATAAAATCATAGTCATGGTCATCATCAGAACTATCACTATCATCCATTGAATCACTATCTTCTCATGTGTATAGGCCCTTATTATTTTTAAATAAGTTCTTCTCCTTGGAGTAGTGGGGTTTCAACCTTTTTACTATCCTCTTCTTGCTCAGAGTTATCCTTTTTTTTATAAGGGCATTTAATAACAAAATATCCTACCTTACCATAGTTAAAACATTTAAAGGGTAACTTACCTTTATACTTTATAGACCCTCTTCTTAATCTTCTAACAAAGTTCTCTTCTTCTTCATCAGTCTCCTCAAATCTAGATTTAGGTGCTTCTGCCTTTATAGGTTTGGCTACTTTGAATGTAGTGTCTCTCTTGAAAGTGTTTACTTCTCCCATTATCATCTCAAAATAAGTGCAAGTTCCATGTAACTCATGAATAGTGAGTTTATCTAGATCTCTTTCCTCCTCTTATAGATATTTTAGAGTCATACCTAGATGGTAGAGATCTTAATTTTTTTTGAAAATGACTAATTCTTTCATCTCTTCCTCAAGGCCTCTGATTGCACTAACTATTTAATCTACTCTAAGGAGGTATTCTATAATTTTTTCTTCTTCATTCATTTTAAGGCTTTCAAACTTTCCTTTGCATGTTTGTAGCTTGGCCTGATTTACCTTATCATCACCTTCATATATTCTCTTCAACTTGTTCTAGATATCTTGTGAATTTTGACAATACATCACTTTGACAAAATCTAAATTAGACAATCCATAAATGATAGCATTCTTTGCCTTGGCATTGCTCTCATATGCCTTCTTTGAATCCTAATTAGTGGGATTTGTAGCAGGGGTTATATATCCATTTACAATAGACATCCATACATTAAACCCTAATGAAGATAAATATGCTTCCATGATAATTCTCCAAAATGCATAGTTTGATCCATCAAAGAGAGGTGATTTGTTTGAGGAAGATATTTCTTGACTAGCCATTTGTGTTCACCTTCCGAGATCTACCTACATAGATTAATCTTATTCTAAGGAACTAGGGATCTAATACCAATTATTGGAACACAACTATCTACTAAGAAGGGGGGGTGAATTAGTAGATTGAATAAATTAGTCCTTTAATACTTTTAATGCAGATTAAAACATATATGTAGAGATCACACACGTAAATATACATAACACCACATAACACCATATGTATATGTGGAAAACCCAATATGGGAAAAAACATGGTGAGAATATCTAGTAGAATCTACTATTGTAATCTAGACTCAAAATCAAAACCTCACTGGTTAAAAGATTTAAGGGCACCAACCCTAAAGAGACATCAATCCCCTAATTTAAGAGCACCTACTCTAAGGAAGTATTGAATCCATAAATAAGAATTGGCTTAGCTCTTATGATGGCACCTACTAATTATATTTATGGAGATACAACTCTAAATTACAATATTGATTCTTAAATTAATCCAATTACAATTCTTTGTTACAAGTCTATTTTTTAACTCCATAAACTCTGCTCTTCATCTCTCTCTTCTCTTCCACTCTACCCCTCTTCCTTTGTGTCTCTATATTTTCTATTTGACATAATTAAACTACTTCATTAGTTTTGGCTTGTATCCTATATCACACACACACACACACACACACACACACACACACACACACACACACACACACACACACACACACACACACACACACACACACACACACACACACACACACACACACACACACATATGCATTTTATCTAGGTTTCTTATCTTCTCTATGTTCACACTTGTTTGCTAACACATCACACCAATTCTACACTTGGTTCATATTTCTTGAACAAGTTTCTTGTGTCTTGAATTCATGCTACACCACCATGATTATTTCTCTAATTACTATTTTTAGCATATATTGGGCTCTGGATTTGATGCACATGCCATATTACATAATTTAGATTAATCACAACAATTTATTTCATTATCTATGTCATATTTTATAGCTTACCTGCATGTTCAATCACTTGACTATTGGGATGAACACATCTTTAAATATTGGCCTTTGATCTTAAGTTTTGCATCATGATATAATTATCCTCATTTAATTTACTCAACTTTAAAATGAATCTATTAGATCAAGTTCTGATAGGCTCATACACTCTTTTAAAACCTTGAATGTTTTTTGGATTTAATGTTTCAACTTTAAAATACATCTGTTGGATCTTTTGATCCAAGCTCCTACATCCCATTAGATATTCAAAGTATCATGAAATTTATCTCTATCTAATGTTATATCATGAGAACTTAGTCTAATCTCATTTCTTCTTAAGACTTTGGAACAAATATGCTCCATCAATCTCAATAAAGTAGCTTAGTGACTCTGTGTCATTAAACATCAATCACTTGATCCCATTGAGACCACTCGCTCTATTAGATATTCATTTCATGATCACATTCTCACCTTTAAATCTTTTAATAAGATCAAAATTTATCTCTGATAAGCTCATGTGAATGTGACACTTAGCATTCTCACGTGCCTTCTTCACATTTACTGTCAGTTCCCACTAATGTGACACTTGGTATTCCCATATTAATCCTTGACTATTTGAATTTAAACTGATCTATAGATTTAATATTCAAGTTCCATGATTATGATACTTATCACTAGCATGTTTACTTGTATGTGCCTTTGATAAATTGACTTTGTTATGCTTTATTAGATCTTCAATGTATGATTAAGTGCTAATCATTGATCAAGCTAGGATAAATATTAAGTCAAGGACTTAGGAAATATAAAGGTATTTGATCACTACTCAAGCTGGTAATTACTAGGTCAAAGGGGCTAATTTCATAATGATGATAAGGGATTAAGATATAACTTAAGTAACTGGTTCCTACCTATATCTAATCAACATTAAAATAGAACATGCCTGTGAATGCCATGGCTAAAGTTAATAGGGTTTTAATATGAAACCCTAGTAATATTTGAGATCAAATATAAATCAACTTTTTGCTCATTCACACTCAACTTAACCTATGAACCATATATCTAAGATGCACTAAAAAAACCCCTAGCAAATCTTCAATCAATTGCTTTCAATCCTCCAGAAATGGTCTCCATAAAATCATGACAACTTTTCACTATAAAACTATAAAATATGCTCTTCTCTCCAATCTCATGTCAATAATATACCTTTTGATATCAATGACAATAATATTGCCAACACTCTCATCCTATCATAATAGATTCAACTTACACACAACCTACCACTAATAGAAAAAACTCAAACATGGAGTTTTTCATTATGGATATGATACCAAATTCTAGAAAGAAAAACTTCACTAAAGCTCTAATACCAAATTTTATGAAATAAACATCCTACATGTGTAAGTAAATAATGCAAAACAACAAGATATAAAAATATAGATAAGAAAGAGGAATATGTTACATAAATATTACTTGGAAAACCATTGCAAAAAAGTAATGAAAAAACCATGGGAAAAATGGTAGCTTTAGACTTCATATTAATCAACAAATCTCTTTTACAACAACTCCTCTAGAAACTCCTTCAATTCTAACAATCAGGTTGTGAACCAATCTTAAACTAGCCTATAAGATCTAACCTCCAAACATGTAAGATCAAGCGTGCATGGGTCTTCTAATAAGATGAGTTACAATGAAGAGATTCATGCTTATTAATAGAATTTATAATAAGAAATAGAGAGAGGATAGAGAATGCAATAGTGGCAAAAAATGTGCCACTCTTGGGTGTCATGTGATCTCCATAGTGGTGGTGTTGTCTTCATATGCAAAAGTCTTCAAGGCATATTAAAATTAGATAATAACATGTGCCACCTCTATGTGGATCCAAAACCATTGTCTCCCACTCACACATGTTAAGACAATCTACTATAGTAGTTTTCTTATTTTCATTCTCCATGTGACCACATAAGTCTAAAAGGTGCTTTCAATCACCTTTAGAATTTTTGTTGACGTGGATTTTATGCACACCTCATATAGTTTAAATGATGTAACCTATAACATTATGGTATCTCTATGGAATAGGGCTCCAATATGGTGTACAAGTTATAGGTATGTGGTTAAAACAACCTAATGATGGAATAGTAGGTTGAGCCTATGGGCTATTTACCTAGGTTTTGTGGATGAATACATGGATTCTAATAAAAAGGGTAATCACTAGGTGAGTTGGATGGGTGGAGAATTATTCTAGGTGGGTAAGGTAGAAAAAAAGGTTCTATGTTCTTGAAAGATAAATTCTAAGGCTATTTTTTTGATGGAAAAGTATCTCCATGACCAGTATTTGCTATTTGTAGCTTTTGCACACTCATACACAAGAATGGCTAGAAATCTAGGGTAGCAAATATAGGATGATTAATGATCTAAACTAAAGTTTATCTTCTTAGGGATATTGTTTAACACCCTTGTATAAGATATTACATCTTGGACCAAGAAGTTATCTAGGGTAGTTATGGCTCATGTCTAAAAGACTATATCTAAAGAGATACCTCTACACACCTTTGATTATCGAATCAAATTTTACTAAATTCTTAACTTAATGGAATATATCAATCCTCAATTTCTATTTCACATCTAAGTTTAATATTCATTAATTGAAACATTCAAATTCATCTATAACACTAATACACTTTAGAATTATTGAATTAATATAGACAAAGAAACTTTAAATTTCATTAACACAAAGAGGGAAGAATAAAGAATAAACATAGTTTCATGATAATCAATCTCTTTATCTCTTCCTGTATATTCATTCAAAACTTTGACACTTTTACAAGAGGGTTCTACATGTATTTAAATAACTTGGGGAAGGGGTCACCTCTTCCACCAAGTTTAAAAAACTTTGATTACATCTTAAACGACTAGATCATAAGTCTTAGTTACATGTCATAACTTATAGATACTTTAAACATGAAATGTGTGCAAGCTAAAAAAAATGATTTATCTAATTAAAACATGGATGTAACCAAAATTTAACTATTCATTTATAAACATTATGTGAAAAATTGTACAAAAATAGCCTTTATCTTTAGGCTAAATCAGTTCTTGCTTAATAGTTTTCAAAACTATTATTATAACTACCTTTGTGTTTTTTATTGTGGGCATGGTGATCAGAGATGATCTTGGTTATGAACTCATTAATTTAACTAGAGTTATAATTAGAGATGAATTTTGAGGTGTCACTATTGTAGTTGTTGAACTAGAAGGGGTTGTAGTTGATGGAAGTGTTATTATTAGTACTGTAGGTTGGGTCTAAGGAGCAAAATTGGCATGTAGCACCAATATTGATTTCTTATTTACATCCAATTCTTTTTAATATTTGTATGTATTAACATATTTCATGTGAATGATGTTCATGTCAAGATGGGGTCTTGTCACCTTACCAGTTTATTCCATCAGCCTTTTATATTTTGTCTTGGTGCCTCGAAAGCCAACTTAGAAGACTTCCACCTCTATTGCCTTTATTCTTGTTGTTCTCAACTTAGATTCAATGTCCTCTAAGCTCAATCCTTTTAAAATCTATTTAAAGCCATCTTATCCATTCTAAATCATTTGATGAAATGTGGCTTGAATTGCCAACTTCCCTCTATTGTCCTAAACTCTAGTCAATTCAAGTTTAGTCAAAATTTTAGATGCTTGATTTTCTTGTTCTATAAGTTTATTCACAAGAGATAAAAAATATGACACCAAATATGAATCCTTTTATATTCTGATGAGATTTAAATTCAATGCATTAGCTACCTCTAAAGGGGTCATTAGGTCTAGGTGGTTAAATGCCTTATTGGGGGTGAATAATACCAATAAATTCAATTTATTCTCATCTTATCTAAGAAGCTTGAACAATTTGGTTATTGAATTTACATGTGGATCCAAATTGACTCTCAAAGAATGAATTAAATCTAAAATTTCATACAACTTGAGTGACAAATTTTGTACATCCTATTCTATTTTAGGGGGAACGTGTATCACCTAATGTTTCTCTCTGAGAGTTACCAACTCTTCGTCTAGATCTTGTCTAGCCAGCTTTGTTCCTTCATGTATAACCAAGACTACCTTAGTATGGGTCTTCATATAGGACATGAGGTCCTTAATGTATGGGGATTGACCCTTCTTCCTGTTCTACCTCTTTGAAGGTGAATAAAATTCTTCCCTTTCTTCCAAAATAAAATCCCTACCAAAAATATGCTCAATATTTCTCTTTCTAACCCTCTGGACTGATGTTATAGCCTTATCAAAAAGTGAACTTACTATGGGAAGTTTGGTGGAAATTTTTAGATTGGGCCTCTTAGAAGCCAAATCTCCCAACTCCTTAGCCCAGTTTGGAAGAGTGAGATTTAAAGGATTTGATGGCTAGGATTCCACTTGTGTATGCTCCTTAGGTTCATGTTTAGGTTTAGAAGAAAGTTTGGGCATTGAGGGCCAAATTATTTTAGACTAGTCTATGTTCTCAAATTGTGGCATTGGGTGAACAACATAGACTAGTTACTTTCTTGGAGATCTACTGGTTATCACTACTATTGTGGTTGAGACTAGTGTTGAAGAAGGTAGAGGTGAACCTAATTGGGTATAGGAAGAAAAAATTTGGGTGATGGGTTGGTCAATGGATATGATGGAAAGATATCTATTTGAAGGTATGAAACTAAAGGAAAATAAATTGTAGTAGTAGAGGCTGAAGAAGGGAAAGTGGAAATAGGAAGAGTAGAAGTTGGGTGCATGAAAAGGAGACCAAATGAAAGTACTTGCACATGAACAAAAGTGGAAATAATTAGATTAGGGAGGGTAGAAAAAACAATAAATGACATTAAAGGAAAAAGATCTAAGTGGGAATTGAAAATAACACCCTTACTAAATGAATCATCGGTGAGAGGTGCCTTTACTTTTAGTACTTGTAAGCTTTATAACTTAGCTTATTGTAATTCCTCCTCATCCACCTCTTGTGTTATCTCACCTTATAGTTAAGGTTGTGTCTCCTTGATTGATTTCATGGATGGGGTTTGAGGTCTATCCCCATTTGGTTAGCTCTAATAAAGTCATGTTATTATCTTGAATCATAGAGAAGTCACCTTTTGGGGAAGAGAATGGGTAGTCATGCTCGATGTTAGGGATATTTAAGCCATAATTTATTCTTCATTATAATAATCTAAGAAAATAATCCCCACATCTTCCCTTATTATGCTATCCTTTCTTTGAGTCATATCCTCTACTAGCTCCTACTTAACCTTCTTTAGTTAAAAAATTGACACTTAAATTAGAGGAGTCTATTCCTCTTCCTCTTTCATAGAGGCATGTATTTCTTCTTCCTATTCTTATTATTCATGTTCTTCATAATGTGATGCTTAACCTACCAACTAGTCTTACTCTTGTTATTGGTCTTAAGCTATAAGTGGACCTTGGGGATCTTATCCCTAGTCTGTTAGTTGTTGATATGGCCTGCCACTCTAGAAGTTATAGGATCTCCATCCTCCTGGTGGTGGGATCCTGAATTCTACTTGGCTAAGTGTGAGAGAGGGGTCATCTTGGATTACCCTCATTAAGTCCTCACTCACACATATTGTCACTACTCTTTCCTTCAATTCTTCATCATCCTTGATGTTTATAAATAGAAAGTCATGATCAAATGTCTTGTGTTTATATGAGATGTCAAGGGTATAACTATTCTACTAGACTTTCCCATGGGGGTTTTAATACCTATGAGGGAGAGTGGCTAATGCATGTGCTCTTCTCACATTTATAGATTCCCCAAATTTCCTCTTGATGGTGTACTACATCTTCCTAATAGTGATATGGGATCCATGGAAGGTAGCTTTCTTATTCTTTGTCAATTTTCTTATATGCCATTCCATATCTGAAAGGCAATATCTTATTCAAGTACCTTGTTGGGAATAAACATAGGAAGCTAAAGAGGATCCACCTTATGGCCATAAACCATGATGATAGTATAGATAGGGTATAGCCAGTAATCTCCCATACTGGAAAGTGTTTTGGCAATGCTTGGTGGAATCCTAGCCAAAGGTTGGCCATCTAGACCTGACGGTAGATATCTTCTACAATCCTGGTGATGTTCTTGATATATGAGTATATGTGAATGAAAGAGTAGCAGTCAAATATTCTATTCTTGATAATATATGGGTTAGGAGTCCATAAAACCCCATTATGCTTGTCTATTATTCCCATGACTGCATCTAATGGGTAATACATCATATAAAAGTTTCCTCCATGTGGCCTCCTATATTTATGTATAAATTATTCATTTAGGTGGGAACTAATGATTTCCCCCAATGTGTATATGTACTTTAAAGTATTAAGCATGTCTAGTAGGGTAACCTATTCCATATGCAAGAAGTGGATGATCATGTGGCTAAAGAGTCAATTTAATAGTATGATTTCTATGTGAATCCCCATTTTGAATTGAGTGATGGGGATAAGATCCTTAATGTCTTATTTTTTAGTAAATGTTTTTCCTCAGAAAAGTCACCTTGATAGTGCTCACTCCACATTGTTAGATTTATTCTAGGTGACTATGGTATGAAAGTCAAATTTAATATAGGGGATATGGAGACTCAAATACATCATAAATTCTTCCCTTGAGATATACAAGATGCCTGTGTTGTTGTTGACATAATGTAGGTAACCATAATCTACAATTTTGTCCTCAAAGAATAGGCCTTACAAAAAGTCTATACATGGTATAACCTCTGACTTAGGATATATGTAGTGGTGGGTATGTCACTTGAATGGTAGCAGGTCATTTAATAGCTATTTATCCTTGGAGGAGATGTTTTATTCTAATGCAAATGAATCCACATTATCTACAATGTCCCATAACACTAAGTAATTAAGATAAAGGACATCAAACATAGTTGCATCAAAAGTGGCATCCAAGTACTCAGTAGAGTCATTAATGGAAAACTTGAAGGGTGATGAGGGTCCCTTATATGACTTAGACAAAGACACCATGGTTGTTTAATATATGTTCATATGTTTCAATCTTTTGAAAATGGTGGGCACTAAATTTAATTACATGAGTTGCAAGTCATCATGATCATAGATAGGGATTTCGATATTGCATAAGGCTTGAGTTTACTCAAGCTCTTGAAAATTGAATGAGATGAACTTGGTTGGGGGATTGATGTTATATAATTTTACGTTTATTTCCATTTCATGCACCATTAATTTCTAACATCTATGAAATCATCACCTTCATTCAATTTGAATTTGACCACCCAGTCTTATTGTACATGCCACATAAGATGCTATATCATTTAGGGTGATATGGTGTTTCCTTTCCATTTATGAAATTTGTCATTATATGGTTTAGTTAGGGGAGTCAAACTCTACCTTAGGGCCTAAAAATAGCCTAAAAATCTATGTGCTCTTTAGATAAATTTGTTCTAAAAGAATTTGTATGAAAATTGTTAAAGGAATAGTTCCCAAAGACTAAGTACTATTCAAAAATATTGTTGTTGAAGACCAAAAGTTTTCAAAGTTAAACTTACCAATCAAAAATATCTCTTATGAAAGGTTTCCAAATGAAAACCCAAAAGAGAAAGTTGATGAAAATCAATCTTCCAAAAGGAAAGCTTCCAGAGTAAAAGTTGCCAAAGAGAAACATTTTGATGAAAAAGTTTCCTACTAGAATAAAGTTTTTGAAAAAAAGTCTATGAAGGAATAAGTTGCCAAAGAGAAACCTTTTTATGAAATATTTTTTGACCAGAACAAAGTTTCTGAAGAATACTTTTCAACATGAATAGTCTAAATAAGCCAATTTAAATACCTGCCATTCAAAGCAATTATTTTTAACTTTCCATTGATATATTAGTTTGAACAAGTCCTTTCAAATGGAAAATAAGTGTACCTTAATGTGATTCAATGTTCAAAACACTGAGCTTATATAGTTAATAAGAACTAACATAAACACATACATACCTAGATAAAATATAGGTCTTATTTTAAAAACAAAAAGGAGGTCCCCACTTTTCAAAGAAAAATACAAGGTGGGGTGTATTGAATACAACAAATGGTGAATCATAGGGGTGAATACTCATGAGTTTTAAAGAATATAGAATCCATGGTTTTTTATTTCCAATAACCACCATAAACCAGAGTTAAAAGAAATGATTAAATAATAAATGAAAGAAGACTCTTAATAATCCCTTGAAACATACTAACTTCACTTAACCCTTGGATCTACGTGTGGAAAGTGAACTTATTTATCTCTTATCTCAAGGTTTTAGGCAAATACATGGGGTGAGATGTAGGTTTAATTTTGATTGGGCATTAAGTGCATACACATTGGGGGATCAAGCATTGCTTTATTTATAGCTAGGTGTCCATAGCCCTGATAGAGATACCTTTGATCACCTCTTCTCTCTTTCCTTATATTTTTCATGATGCATGATACATTGATATTGATTTTTTTGCTCTCTGAAAGAAATAAGGAAGAAGGTGACCACCATGAGCTGGTCTTAGTAAAATTTTAGTTTAATCAAAATGTCCCTATCAACTTTTTCCCATGTAAATGGTTATTACCTTAAATAAGTATTAGTATTTTGTGTGCATTTGACCTAAGGGGATAAGGAGAGTTTTCTAAATTTGCATAGAATTATGGAGTAACTTTCATGTACCTAATGGAATAATTATCTTTAGGATATGGTCATGGTAAAATCTATCATTGCTTGCCTAGATTAAGAATTATGAACTACATTATACAACACTAATTGATTAGAGTTGGATTAAAAACACCTTTAACTATCATTTTATTATACTAAGATTGATCAGCTTAGATTGCCATGAAATCAAAAGAAAACTACCCTAGAAATTAGGAAAACTTATAAAAATTAAAAGCTATTCTATAAAACTTGACCTACTCTAATAAAAATAAATGACTAAAATCATGAAACTAACTAATGAAGAAAATATAACCTAATCTAACCTCTACCATAACATTTGTCATTACTCAGAGACCTCTCTAGATTGGGAAACCATGAATTAATGCTTTAAAAAATTGCCATTAACTAGATATATCAAATTATGACCTTGAAGATATTTTAAATGAAACAAATTATTACCCAATATCTTAGAGATTTGATATGGTCTTATCCATAGTGAGGTAAACTTGTCATGCATTCATTTTTTCTCATGGACTTTATCCCATAACAACACTAAGTCAAATTGACTAAATGCTTCAAATTTTTCTCTCTTATCAAACCATCTCTCGACCACATCCTAATGTCTGATAAAGTTTTGTAATGCTTCATTTTTAGAGTCTTCTATTTCAATGATATCCAATAGTATGGACTCTATTTTGTCATTGGGCTCCATGTATTATTTCATAAATTGATATGTTGGTAGTTTTAACATGATTGGGAATAATATCTATTTCTCATAAACTAGAAGATATGAAAAGGGTTTAAGGGCCTATTTGTACCTAGTCTAGTCTACTTAGAGTGCATATTTAAGTAAGAAATGCCATTTGCTAGGTTTATCTCTAGCTAACCTTTTGATAGCATCTATGAGGTTCTTATTGGTTGACTCAACCAATCTATTCCATTATAGGTAGTGATTGGAGGATAATCTGATTGTAATCTAATTATTATGGTTCCATTATTTGAACGTAAATGATTTAAATGTTGGTTCATTATCATAAAATAAAGAGATAGGCATGCCAAATCTAGTTGTGATATGTTCTTCAATAAAATTGATCACATCTTGTGCTCTTGAATTCTTGGAGGCTACTGTCTCAGTCCATCTAGTGCAATAATCTGTAGTAATGAACAAAAATTTGTGCCCAACTAAAGAGTTCAGGTTTATAATATCAATGAAATCTAAACCCCATTGGGAGAATGACTTACCTTCAATCATAGGTTTTAGTGGCATTATTGTGTGTACCTCTCTTTTTGCTAAGACTTAGAATTCATGGCATGTCCTCACATGGAAGTGAGCATCATTCAAGACTATTAGCCAATAATAACCCATTTTAAGTATTTTATGGGTTGTAGTATTGCTAGATGGATGGCCGCTACCAAACTTTTAATGCATATTTTCTGAGATTTCTTGAGCTTCTCTTCATGACACACATATTAAATAGATTCCCTCATAATTCTTCCTATAAAGGACTCCTTTATTGATCATATGATGAGCATCCTTAATCCTTAAATCTCTCCTTTTCTCTCTCTTGAGTTCCTTGATGCATGTTCTATTGAGTAAGAACTGAATAATAATTGAACACCAATATTTTTGGAAAACATGTGTTTGATAGACCTCCTTGATGGTGATGCACGAGTTTGGTTTAGTCATCAATTGGATAATGCATTGTCCTTTCATTATCCTAGTAGGTTTAATATCAATATATATTTCCTATAACTTCACCATCTATTTACCTTTATGCTCCCCCAATTTTTTATGTTCCAATGTAAGCTTGATAATAAGATATGTTACTATGGAAATGGTCTTATTCTAGAGGATCTAGTACATAAACTTCTTAATTGCCTAGATGAGAGTGAAGATTTTCTTGTCAATCAGGGAGTATTTGAGATTAGTATTTCTCAAGTTAGTACTCATGAACATTATAGGATGATCAATTTCTTCCCTTTTATGTGTAAGTATAACAACAATAGTATGATTTGAGGCAAATGAGTACTAAAAAAAATTCCTTAGTGAAATCTGGGCTTACCAACACTGGGGCTTGTGAAATAGCCTTCTTTATGTATTAGAAGGATTTGTTAGCTTTAAGTATCCACTCCACTTTGGAATTATAATTAAGAATTGCATTGAGGTGCTTGACAATATCTACAAATCTTGATATGAATTTACTTATGAAATTTATCTTGCCAAAAAAGGATTTGAGCTCCTTTTTGCTATTTGAAAACATTATTTTTGAAATCCCTTGGATCCGGTCTAAGTTAATGGTGATACCATATTTAGTAATAATATGGCCTATTATCTTGCCTTTGGTAATGTTGAATATACTCTTCTTAGGGTTAAGTGATACACCAAACTTCCTAAAAATTTCAAAAATGGACTAAAGGTAGTCAATATGATCAAATCTATATTTAGAGAAATTAGTGAGATCATCCATGTATATGATTATGAAATTATCTATCATTATCTATAATCCATGATCCATTAATCTCTAAAAATTATCTCCAATATTGATTAGCCCAAATGGCATTCACTTGTATGCATATGTTCCCCATTTCTTAATAAATGTTGTTTTCATCCTATCCTTTGATTCGACTAGTACTTGAATATAACCTAAAAATATGTCTAAGAAAGAAATTATTTTAGACCCACTCACAGTTTTTATTACCTCATCTAAAGAGGGAAAATTATAATTATCCTTCTTCAAATCTTGATTCAAATTCTTGAATTCAATACATAGTTTGATTTTGCCACTCTTTTTCCTAACTGGAACTAGATTGGCCACCTAGGCGGAATGCCTAATAGGAAAAACTATCCTAGCACCTAGTAACTTCTCTACTTATTTTTAGATCAAAGGTTATAAGAGAGTATTAACTGACCTTTACCTTTTCCTAAATGGTTTATGACTAGGCCTGAGTGGATATGGGTGATTAATTTAGGGTTGAATATCTTTAAGTCATCATAAGTCCATGAAATTATATATTTATACTTGATAATCAGTTCCTTAACATTTTTCCTTTCATTTAGTGTGTATCTTAAGCCAATATTGACAAAGTGTGCATCCCTCTCATTACATATCTTTTTTGAGTTAAATTTAGATTCATTAACCTTGAGTTGTCTATGTGATTTTACTTAAGGATCTATATAAAAGGTCCTTTCCAAGGCAACCATTCTCACTGGGAGATGATTCTCCTTTATTTGGATAACACGTTTATCCAATTTTTAATGACACCTATGGTTTCTTTCCTCATCATCAATTATTTGAGATTTGAACTACCCTAAATTTGTTACAAAATGAATAATCTATTGGTCATCATCAAAAACTTGAAAATTTTCAACACTGTTTGGTATTGAAGGATAAGTTACCAATTCAATGGAGAATCTTTGGACTTTTGACTCTTGTAAGGGTGAAAAATTCATTACTGAAGCAACCAGTGAATCAATGTCTTGGTTTTGTTATATCTATATAGATACTATGTTGAAAGATTCAAATGATTCAATTAGATCTCAAGATTTATTCTTGTATTTATTTAAATATGACAATCTACATTGATATTTATTTTTGACCTAGTTATTCACTAATTCAAGTCTCCATATTCCAGTATTTCTTTGACATTATTCTTGAGGGTAAACTGTAATCCTAAAATTAGGGACTTGTATTCTACTATATTGTTGATACATGAGAATTAGATCCTATATGCTACCAATAGTTTCTTCCCTTATGGATCGACCAGCTCGATACCAATGCCTGATCCTTAAATTGTATCTTTCTCCATAAAAATGGAGGGTCTATAATTGGGAAGGGCCCTAAATTTATCTTGGTGCTTTATGTCTCATAGTAAATGTATAAATTATAATATTAGGAGACTTATAACTTACCTCTTCATTGGTGGTATTGTATTGTATAATAGGATACTTCATCCTTGGCTCTTGATCGATCCTAATTTGGTTAGTAATGGCTCTCCAAGTTAGCCAAATATGTGAAAAGTTCATCAAAAGATATCTATTTAATGTTTTTGATCAATCTCTTCTCAATAATAATCTATATCCATCAAGAATATCCACTACCAAAATGTTGATAGTCATCTATACTCTAGGTTCTAAGGCAATTTGAATTATCACATCATTAAGCTCTCCCAATATAGGCACTATTATTTTTAGATGGGTTTGGTGTTAAACTAAGATTTTGACAAATGGAATTTGTCATTACTATTGATGAAGCTTTAGAATCTACCAGATAATTGTGTATATTCTTGTCAAATGCCCAAATGGTCAACCAAAAAGGGGGAACCTCAAGCTTGCTTTTATATATGATGTTTGTGTTGGTTATCTTCAAATTTTTTGTAATAAACTTGTCTATGATGGACTTCCACAATATCTCATTATGCTATTTGATTTGTGATAGTTCATGAAGAGTGATGTTAGCCTTAATTTTTTTATATCCTCAATAATATTGTATCCTCTTTATTTTGTTCCTCTCTATGCTGAGGTTGATCATTCCCTTTAGGGGGAGGAGGATTATTATCAACTTTTGGGTTTGGAAGGATAACTATATTATTGGGAGGAGTAGAATTAGTAATAGGATGCATGTTCCTCAAGTTATAATTATTCCTATTGAACTACTGGAATGCCTGCACTTCATCATAATTATCCTCTAGAATATTTTCATCTTCATTGGGGAGGAAGAATCATAAGTTTCAAAAATCATAATTGAGCTTGAAGGGCCAGACTCATGAGGGAGATTTGGAGGATTCATCATTTGATCTTGTCTAATAACTTCTCTCTAGAATATTTGAAAGGATTCATAAAACTCTATACAGTCCAATTCTTCATGCTATGATGTGTTATGGACCCTACACCAAGTGGACAAAGTTATCTCCATGATATTGATTTTTGGTAGCTTATTATACTATTTTTGTTCTGCATTATTGGTGGTCCTATTAAAAGCCCTATTATATCTTGGAAATCCAAAATTTTAGTTGTATGATTAGTGGTATTACCCATACTTTTTTAAATATTTAATAAATCATTTCTTAGCTTCTAAAACATTATTTGTATAGAATCCAATTTAACTTTGTTAGAATCAAAACCCTAAGCAACTTCTGCATTGGTGTGAACCTAATGTAGATTTTGATGGTGGCCATTCATTTGTATATTATTGCTCAATAAATAATAATTTTTATTTGTTGTTTGTTGCATCATAAGAGATAGAGTGTACAACTAATTATGATTGAATGTGGGGGCATTTTTATTAGCATGTAGAATTGTATTCAACTATGGGAGTCCATTATTGAATCCTTGGTCTCCTAGATTATGAAGGATAAGTTATGGATTGAGATGCTTGTCAATGTTAATAGCTTCCTATAATAACAAAGCTAGAGTATTGGTAGTGGTAGCTCTTTAGTTATAGGATCTAGGGCATTCTTGTATATCTCAAGCATCAGATTCACATCTTGATTATACATAGCATTTAATCGAGTGTACATCTTATGGAATCTTACATTAATGGCCTAGATTAACTTGTTAGGTTCCCTCTTCATGAGGGTAAAGATATGATATACCAAGATTGAATTAGTCACTTGTCCAAATTGTGCAAGGAATGTATTTTGACACTCATTTCATGAGGTGATAAAATTCTCCTATCAATTGAGATACTAATCATAAGAATAATATTGTAGAGTAAATGGAAAAAGCCTGCATGTAACATCCTCATGGATGACATTCATTAACCTCATATCAGCCTTGAAAGATTTGATGCATTCTTCTTTCATCTTCCCACTTAAGGGGAAAGGGTAGGCAAATAATTCTCAAGATTCCTTGTCAGATCATGTTGGTCCCCAGGGATGGTAGTGGTAGATATGATTAACCAAGGTTGAGCCATAATAATATTGATAAGTGGGATGTTTATTATAGTAAAACATGTCCTATCTTAGTGTATCTCAAGGATGATAAGTATGGGTCTAGGACTCTTAGGATTTGACAATGGTTAAACAAAATGGATAACTTGGGCTCTAGACCTTGTTAATCTTTTAGGTGTCTCTGTAATGACTAACTCCTATTTAATGGGAAAACACATAAGTGTGACCTCCTTCTAGTGCCAACTTCCTTTATATTGATGTGGATTTTATGGACATATATAAAGTTTAAATTAGGTAGCCTCTAATGTTTTGGGATCTCTATTAGATAGGGTTCCACTTTGAGGCATGAGTTACAGGTATGTGATTAAAATAATTAGGTGATGGAATAATAGGTTGAGCTTGTGGGTTGTTTACCTAGGTTTTATGGATGGAGGCATGGAATCTAATAAAAAGGGTAATCACTAAGTGAGTTAAATGGGTGGAGAATTATTTTAGGTAGGAGGATATCAAATAAAATCAAAAGGGAAAGAAGGGTAAGGTAGAAAAGAATACGTGTTCTTGAAAGATAACTTATAAGGTTATTTCTTTGGTGGACAAGTATCTCCATGACTATTATTTGAAGTTTTTATCTTTTGCATACTCATGAACAAACACATATAGGGTAACAAATATAGGATGATTAATGATATCAACTAAAGGTTGATCTTCTTAGGGTTATTATTGCACACCTTTGTATAAGAGATTATAGCTCGGACCAAGAAGTTGTCTAATCTACTTATGGCTCATGCCTAGAAGAGTATATCTAAAGAGATAACTCTAAAATCCTTTGATTATCAATTAAAATTTTATTAACTACTTAAATCAATGGAATCTATCAATATTTAAATGATATTGCACATATAAGATTAATATTCATTAAATGAAACATTCAAATTCATCTTTAACATTAACAAAGTTTAGAATTATTGAATTAATATAGACAAAGAAACTTTAAATTTCCTTAACATAGAGAAGGAAGAAGATATAATAAACATAGTTTCATGACAATTAATATCTTGGTCTCTTCCTATATATTCATCCAAAAATTTGGAACTTTAAAAACAGGGTTCTACATGTATACAAAGAACTTGGGGAAGGGGTCGCCTCTTCCTCCAAGTTTATAAAATTTTGGTTACATCTTAACTGACCAGATCATAAGTCTTAGTTAAAAGAAATAACTTATGTATACTTTAAACATGAAATGTTTGCATGCTAAAAAAATGATTTATCTAATTACAACATGGACATAATTAAAAACTTAACTATTTGTTTTAATCTTTACATGAAAAAAAGTAAAAAAATAGCCTTATCTTTAGGATAAATCAGCTCTTGCTTAATAATTTTCAAAACTATTTTCTCAACTACCATTGCATTGTTTTGTTTTAGATGTGGTGAAAAGAGATGTACTTGGTGATGTACTCATTGATTGAATTGGAGTTAAAATCAAAGATTAATTTTGAGATAGCATTATTGTATCTATTGAACCAAAAGGGAATGTAGCTGATGGTAGTGTTATTGTTGGTACTGTAGGTGGGGCTTGAGGAGCATAACTAGTAGGTGGAATCAACATTGCTTTATTATTTACATATAATTATTTGTAATAATTATATGCCTTAGCATGTTGTGTGTGAATAATTTTCATGTTAATAATATGGGGTCTTGTTACCCTATTAGTTTATTCCATTAACCTTGTATGTTTTGTTGCCTCTATGGCCCAAAAGACTTCTACCTCTATTTCCTTTCTCCTTGATATGTTTAACTTGGATTTAATATCCTCCAATATTATTCCTTGTAAACTCTATTTGAATCCACTTGAGATTTAATGAATCATCTGATCAAAAGTGGCTTAAGCTACCAACATCCATCTATTATCTTGGACTCTAATTAATTCAATCCTAGTAAAAATTTGAGCTACTTACTTTTCTTATTTTGAAAGCTTATTCATGAGAGCTTTAAAATATGACACTTAATACTAGGCCTCTTCTATTATGATGAGAGAGAAATTCAATGAATTAGATGATTCCATAGGGGTCATTAGATCTAGGTGACTAGATAGATGCCTTATTGGGGGTCTACAAATTCAATTTATTCTCATACAATCTAAGAAGCTTGAACAATTTGGTTATTAAATTTATATGTGGAACCAAATTGAATCTAAAATAATGAATTGAATCTAAAATTTCATATATCTTGAGTTTCACATTTATTACATCATATTTTATACTAGAGGGAACTCATATCACCTATTACTACTTTCTAAGAGTTTTCAACTCTTCCACCTCTTGTCTCACCAGATTTTTTCCCTCATGTATAGCTAATATTACCTCAATATGGGTCTCCATATAGGACTTGAGGTCTCCAATGTATGGGGATTGACCCTTCTTCCTATTCTACCTCTTTGAAATGGAATAAACTTCTTCCCTTTCCTCCAAAATCAAATCCTTACCAAACTATCCTTAATATTTCTCTTTTTGATCCTCTAAATTGATGTTTTAGCCTTGTCACAAAGTGATCTTACCATGGTAAGCTCAGTAATCTTCAGATTGGGCCTCTTAGAGGCTGAAGCTCCTAACTCCTTAGCCTAGTCTAAAAGAGTGAGCTTCAAAGGATTTAATGGCTAAGCTTCCACTTATGCATGCTCCTCAAGTTCAATAGAAGGTTTTGGCATTGAGGGCCAAATTATTTTAGACTAGTTTATGTTCTTGAATTATGGTATTGGGTGCACAACATATACTGGTTGCTTTTTTGAAGCCCTCTTGGTTTTCACTACTCTTGTGGTTGAGGCTAGTGTTTGAGAAGGTAAAGGTGAACCCAATTGGGCATAAGAAGCAACAATTTGGTGATGGGTTGGAAAATGGATAACATGGAAGGATATATTGTTTAAGGGATGGAAACTGAAGGAAAATAAATTATAATAGTGGAGGTTGAAGAAGGTCAAGTGGCAATAAACAGAGTAGCATTTAGGTGCATGAAAAGGAGACTGATAAAAAGTGCTTACATGGAAATTAAAGTGGAAACAATTAGAGTAGGGAGGGTAGAAAAAAAAAGTAAAGACATTAAAGGAAAAGGCCTAAGGGGGTAGTGAAAATATCACCCTTGCCAAATGAATCTCCAGTGAGAGGCACCTTTTCTTTTAGTGCTTACAAGTTTAAGACCTTTGCTTTCTATAATTCCTCCTCATCCACCTCTTATTTTGGATTACCTTCTAGTTAAGGTTGTGCATCATTGATTACTTCCATGGATAGGGTCTAAGGTCT
This sequence comes from Torreya grandis, assembly GCA_037957365.1. NCBI lineage: Eukaryota > Viridiplantae > Streptophyta > Pinopsida > Cupressales > Taxaceae > Torreya > Torreya grandis. The sequence continues at coordinate 138,477 of JARHVA010004146.1, read as the reverse complement.
ATCCCCCTTTAGTTTTATATGATAACGTCATGTTGTTCTCTTGGATTTTGGAGTAGTCACCTATTGTGAAAGAGGAGGGATAGTCATGCTAGATGTTATGGCTATTGAAGTCATCATTTCTTATTCATCATAAAAATACAAGAAAATGATCCCCATATCTTTCCTTATTATTTTGTCATTTCCTTGATTCAGCTCTTCTGGTATCTCTTGATTAACCTTCCTCGGTTCAACAATTAAAACTTGAACTGAAGGAGTATGTTCCTCTTCCTCTTATAGAGGGGCAGGTATTTATTCTTCCTCTTACTATTTTTCATGTTATTTAGCATGTGTTTCTTCACCTACCAACTATTATTTCTCTTATTATTGGTCCTAATCCACAGGTGAAACTTAGGGATGTTATCCCTAGTCTACTGGTTGTTGATATGGCCTGCCACTCTAGAAGTCATAGGATCTTCATCCTCTTGGTCATGGGATCCTGAATTGTGTTTGGCTAAGTGTGAGAGAGGGGTCATCTTTTATTTCCCTCAATAAGTCCTCACTAAAGTCTTATAACATTGTTATTTCCTTCACTTATTTATCATCCTTGGTGTTTATAAATAGAAAGTCATAACCAAATGGCTTTTATTTATATAAGAGGCCAAGGGTGTGGATTTTTTGTTGGACTTTCCCATAGGGGTCCCAATAACTATGGGGGAGAGTGGATAATGCATATTCTCTCCTCACATTTTTAGCTTCCTTGAATTACCTCTTGATGGTGTATTTGATCTTCCCAATAGTGATATGAGATACATGGAAGGTAGATTTTTTATTTTTTGTTAGTTCCTCATATATGCCATTTGATATCTAAAATTTAATCACTTTTTCATCTACCTTGTCAAGGAAAAACTCAGGAAGCTCAAGAAGATCCGAATTATGGCCAACAACCATGATGATAGTGTAGTGAGGGTAGATTCAGTAATCCTCCAAATTATCAATTGTTTTGGCAATTCTTGGTGAAATCCTAGCCAAAGGCTGGCCATCTAGACCTAAGGGTAGAGATCTTATGCCATATTAACAATGTTCCTAACATATGAGTATATGTGAAAAAAGTATTAGTGGTCACATATTCTATTCTTGATAACATCTAGATTGGGACTCCATAGAACCCCATTGTACTTGTACATTGTTCCCATGACTAAATCTAATAGGTAAAACATCATATAAAAGTTTCCTCCATGTGGCCTCATATCTTTGTGAATTTTTTTTTCCTATAGGAAAGAACTAATGACTTCTCCTAATGCATTTGTGCATTCTAAATTATTGATCAGGTCTAGTAGGGGAACCCATTCTAAATGTAGGAAATGGATGCTCATGTGGTTGAAGAATTGGTTAAATAGTGCCATGATTATGTGAATCCCCATTCTAAATTAGGTGATGGGGATGGGATTATTAATGTGTTATTTTATAGTAAATGTTTCACCTAAGAGAAAACACCTTGCTAGTGCTCGCTTCACATTAATGGCTTTTTTTAGGTGACTATATTATGCAAATCAAATGTAATTTATGGGATAGGGAGACCCAAATACCTCATGAATACTTACCCAAATATGTACATGATGACTATTTTATTATTGACTTAATGAATTCAACCTCCATCTATAATTTTTCCCATAAAGAACATGCCTTGTAGTAAGTCTATATATGGCATAACCTCTAACTTAGCAACTACATAGTGAGGGGCCTATTGCTTGAATGAGACTAGGTCCTTTACTATTTGTTTCTCCTTGGCTGAGATGTCTTCTTATAATGTAAATTAATCCATGTTATATATGACCTCCCATAACATTGAGTAATTAGGGTAAAGTCCATCAAACATAGTTGCATCAAAAGTGGTGTCCAATTACTCAGTAGAGTCTTTGATGGAAAACTTGGAGGGTGTTGAGGGTCCCTTGTATGACTTGGATGAAGAGGCCATGGTTGTTTTATGGATGATAGTATGATTAAATATTTTTAAAATGGTGGGCACTAAACTAAATTACATGAGTTATAAGTCATCATGGTCACAAGTAGGGCTTTTAATATTACAAAAATCTTAAGTTTACTCAAGATCTTGAAAATTGAATGAGATCAACTTGATTGGGGGCTCAATGTTATAGCTTTTTGGATTAATTTATATTTTGTGTACCATTAATCACCAATGTTTATGAACTCATCACATTCATTTAATTCAAACTTGACCACCCAGTCCTTCTGTACATTCCACATAAGATGCTTTATCATTTGGGGTACCACAATGTTGCCTTCCCCTTTATGACATTTGTCATTATATGGTTTAGTCATGTGAATCAAACTCTACCTTAGTACCTAAAAAGACCCCAAAAATCCATATTCTCTTCAGATAAATTCATTCCAAAATAATTTATCTAAAATCTATCGAAGGAATAGTTACTAAAAAATAAGTACTCTTCAAAAAGATTATGGTTTAGGTAGAAGTTATTGCATACAAAGTTCCTAAAGTAAAGATTATAAATGAAAGTCCATGAAATAAAGATTTTGAATAGAAAGTTACTAACTAAAAAGTTTCTTAATAAATTTTTTTGAAGTAAAACTTTCAAATAAAAAGTTTTTGAAGTGAAAGTTATCGACCAAAAAACTTCTAAATGAAAGGTCACCAAATGAAAACCTTTCGAAGAGAAAGTTTTTGAAGAAAAAGATTACATAGTAAAAGTTACTGAAGAGACACATTTTGATGAGAAAATTTGTAACTGGAATAAAGTTTTTGAAGAAAATTCTTCAAAAGAATAAGTTACTGAAGAAAAACCTTTTGATGAGAAAGTTACCAATCGGAAGAAAATTTCCAAAGACTACTTTTTGATATGAATAATATAAATAATATAATCTAAATACCTTCCATTCAAAGCATTTATTTTTAAGTTTCCACTAATAGATTAGTTTAAATAATTCCTTTCAAATGGAAAACAATTGTACTCTAATGTGATTTAATGTTCAAAACACTGAGCTTCTACATCTAATAAGAACCGAAACAAACACACACACATACCTAGAGAAATTATAGGTCTTATTTTAAAAACAAAAAGGGGGTCCTCATTTTTCAAATAAAAATACAAGGTAAGGTGTGTTGCATACAATAGAACATGTGCCATCTCCATGTGGATCCAAAACCATTGTCTCCATCTAACACATATGAAGACAATCTGCTATAATAGCTTTCTTATATTAATTCTCCATGTGACCACACAAGTCCAAAGGTGATTTAAATCACCTTTGGATTTTATCCACACATGTTAATCTTGGAGACATATAAGAATACACCCAAAACTAACCCTTTTATATTTTTTACCATGTGACAACCCACATGTGACTACCAAGGATAAACCCATATACCTTAGTGCAGTGCTATACTCCACTCCCATCACATCAGCCTAATCACACTTGGGATATCCTCAATGGGCCCCTACCACATCACCAATTATCTACATCACCCACAAGATGCACTCTAACCATCCACATCACTAATATCCCACATCATCATGAAAAGTGACCATGAATAGTGCCTGTGTATATTGAATTTACATCCTAACAATAAACACTCAAGGAAACCAAGGATTGAGAAGGCCTCACTAGATAACTCATCCTCTATGATGTGAAAATTGAAGTGGTTTGACTAAACACATGCAAATTTTCTTGTAGTCTGATCATAATTCAATGTCCCACCATTATCCACAACACCATCAATCTTTTCCTAAAAATGACTTGCAACAAATTTCCAAATTGCATTATCGATATTTAGTACCTATCAACCATAAAATTTCATCACTTGAGCCTATTAATCTCATTGAAACTTATTCTAAGTTGAATCTCATATATTTTCCTTCACATTTACTTGAAGAAAAAATGTCATTACCTCTCAAATGTAAGAGATGAAAGATAATTCTCTCAGCCTCACCAACTATCACCAGGATGGTTAAGAAAGTCAAGCTAGAGGTTGATGACGAAGATAATAAAGATGTTAAGCTGATAAAGCTTCTTGATAAATAATGAATTATAAAGAGTATCTAACTGATAAGGGATATTTGTTGATTGAGATGCTATCTTATTTTGATGAGAAGTAGAATATTGAGTGATCTTTAATTTTGTTATGTTGATATTTTTAGATGCTTTATATACTATAATACTATTTAAAACTTTATTCTGGTATTTGATAGTGGTTAAGCATTTAGATAATATATATTTGGGTTTGAAACATACAAACTTTATGGATAATGCATATGGTTTAATGTTAGATATATTTAATCTTCATTTAAATTACTTATGTTGTTTTAAATGTTTTTAACATGAAATATTTATTTTAGATGTTTGTGATGTCTAAGGGCTCCCACCGATTTATATTCTATCTCTTTTGGTCTATTAATATATTTTTTTGATCTTAAGACTTATTTTAAAGTCTTAAATAAAGTTAAGTTATAATTGAAGTTTAATTGACTTTATTAAAGTCAATTAGGACTTAACTAATAACTAACTAAAGTTAATTACAACTTATTCCTCAACCATATCTTGAGTAAATGATTATAAAAGAAGATCAAAGTGACATATGAAAGGAGGAAATTACACAAATAGACCAAGGACACATTCCATGACGCTTAAGTAATATGCGTAATTAGTCCAGATTTATAGTTATATGAGTATAATTAAAACTACTTGGTCTGAATACTGATGAATACTTTATTGTATGCGACATGTTGTTGACCCACTCAGATTGTATTGGTTTTTATATCAAGAATTTATGTATTAAAAATACTATTTTTTAATAAAATTTAGTTTATCTTTGTTAAGATGACTCTTTTTTGAGACTTGTAATTTATTTATTTTTGATTTAATTTACTTGTTTTATTTATTGTTTAGATTAAGTAATTAGTTTTAATTAGATTAATTAGTTTTTCTTACTATATTTTTAGTCTTTAGCTAATATTGAATTATTGTGTTTTCTTAAATCTTTAGTCTTTTTCTCAACAATTAGATCTTATTTGATAGTTTAGATATTATAGTTTTAAATCTTTAAGTTTATTTTATATGTTATTTACTTATTTTCTTACATCAGTTTAGGCTTAATTTAAATATTAGAATAGAGTTAGTTTCTATAGTTTCTTTTCACATTAGATTAAATCAAATTAATTTAGAGTGTTAAATCTTTTATTTTGTTTATTTTCATATTAGATTTGATTTTAAGTATTAGATTTAGGTTAGTATTTAATTTTTGATTTAGTTATTTGTTGTTTTTTCTTAGATTTAGTGTTTTATGTGATTATGTTAATTTTTATCTTAATTTCATTATTTGGCTTTCATTTCAATATAGTATTCTTATCTTTTACGTCTTTTTATTTTTATTTTTTTGATATTTTTTGAGTAAAACATGAAGATTCCAAAGCATTTGAATAAAATAAAAATGTTTATAACATAAATATTTTCTTCAAAATATTATGTTGATCATAGGTCTTCTTTGTTAGATAGATTAGATTATATGTTCACATCTATTTCCTTCATGTGATTTAAAGAGAATATTTGATTTCTAAAATTATAATGAAGTATTGATAAATATTTAACGTATTTATTATTTCCTAAAATATTTAAAACCCTTTTGCACATCTTTTAGATCTTTTATGACCTTTAGACTTTAATTATTATACTGGTATGATTACATCTTAACCATCATGATAGGTGAAAGGGATGATTCATTGATGTGAAAATTTTGACTGTCAATAAATTTGGTGACTCTACTAGGGAAATCTTGTAGAAATATTATATTTCTCGTATGTTTTATTTTAAGTTTCCTATGACCATTAGAGGTCCACACCTAGTCATTTAAACCTTAATTCATATTTTTGAAGATCAGGTTGACATTACTTTTAGTTTGACTCTTTTTACTTGGTATAATAAACCTTATGATTTACATCATATAAATAATGAATAATTAGAAGAAACAAAAATTATTGACATTCACACAAATCTTACACATGAAACACAAAATCATATTTAAGAAAATAATAATAGAATTAGACTTGATACTAAAGAGATTTTGTATGCTAATCCTCGACCTAAAATTCACTTAATTTAAGATTCTATTCATCCTAAAGATTTTATTGCTCCTACTGATCATAATATAAATCAACCTGATCAAGTGATTAAAGTGGTTATAATTTCAAATGGAGGAAGAGTAAGCAAAGTAGTAGAGGGTTTGATATTTTATTCTAGGTATTCAAAACAAAAATAAATAATAAATAGAAATTGATGATGAAAATGATTTAGATGAAGACATTGGTCAACCCCTATCCAATCCTTGGATTCAAGGAAATCCAATCAATATTGATTCTTGTTTGGATAAGTTACCTTCATTAAAAGGACTCAACATCCCTAAGTTTTCTAGAATCCCTAGTGAGTCATAGGAAGATCACTTAGATAATTTCAAATTAGTTTGATCTAACCTTGGTATTGTTAATCAAAAGGTTTCTCTTAGAATTTTCTTATAGACTTTGGAAGGTAAAGCATATCAAGCATTTATTAGTCTTCCACCTGGAAAGATATTGAATATTGATTAGAGTTGTGTTTTGGTAATACAAAAACATATTTAGATTTAATCAATGAATTGGTAATATTTAAATTGATCCAAGTGAAAACATTTATGGGTTCAAAAGTATATTGGCTAGACTGTGCTAGAAAATTCCACCTGATGTTAAACCTTAAAAAAAGTTGTCCAGATTATATTTTTGTAATGATTTACCTTTAAAGTATATAATGGATATAAAGGATAAATATGTTATGTATTATGATGAAAATGTAACTTTCCTATATAGAATATGAAAATAAATTAAAACAAGTTGGTTTTAATGATAGAATTATATAGGTGTAAATTTAGATGATACAATTTTTTTTAAAAGCTATTCATAATCTTAGTAATGAACTAGTCATTTCCAAGTGGAAATTAAATGAAAATCCATATTCATTAGGTAGATTATTATTTTATAAAAAAAATAAAATTAAAGAATAGGCTTTTTATTGAAATGTTTGTGAACTAGACCATGATCTACATATATGTATAGTTGTTAAATTTTTTGAAATATATATTCAAAGAAATGAAAGTATCTCAATTGATATGGATATAAATATAAACATGTGTGGGATCAATTAATCTTTAGATGACATCAAAATAAAAAATGATTATGTTGTTAATATTAGACAAAAAGATTATTCCAATTCAAATACAACTAAAATTAATCAAAATTCTTCTAAAAATCAAGATATAGGTGAGAATATATAAAATAATGCATCAGATAATGTTGCAATAATTCTAAACATAATGATTCTTTATCCAAAATATTTAATAATCCTCAATATACTCCTTATAAGCCTAAAAATTTATGCATACATGTCATACATATGTAAGGGATTATAATATCATCAAAACATGATTTTAATTATTACAAGCTGCTAGTTTGTCAATATATATTGATATAATAAATGAGGCTATTAAAAATTGAAATTCTAAAGATGTTTTATGATTTCAAGAGGAAAAGGAAAATAATGAACAAAATCAGTCAATAGATTTTGCTCGTATACATGATCCTCCTACATAATACACACCACCTTTTTATATATTTGTCAAAATTGCTAATAAGTTATACATAATTGAATTTTAGATACATGTGCATCAAATAATATTATGCCAAAATTTATCGGTGATCAATTAGGTATTTCTTAAGAAATGGATAATAGGAAGCTTAATGGTTTCAATTCACACCAAACAAAAATTTGTGGTAAGTTTTGAGATTTTGTGTTTAAAGTTGCACAAGATGAAAGGATCAAATGTATGATTAATATTCAAATTATAGATATCCCTAGAAATTATGAAATGATTTTGGGTAGATATTGGTCTAAAGCAACTGGGGAATTTTTTAGAAAAGACATTACTCGGGTTCCAATTGGAAATGAAATTCCTTTTATTTAAAGAGAAGACTGGTTTGGTAATCCTATTGACTTTGTACCTCCTACTAATGCCTATGTTGAAACATGAATTGGTACATATTAGTTACTAATGCTTGATGAACTCAAACAACAAAAACATCCTTCTTCAATTTTACTACACACTCCTTTTGGAATCAAAAAGTAGAAAATTGAATTTGAGAAATCTGTTCTTTTATGTGATAAGTGTCATAAACTAGGACATTCCTAAAAAATATACCCAATTGCATCCAAGTTGATGCAAATCAAGATTTTAGGGTAAAGGAAAGGGGGTATTTCATTCAAGGAGTCAGACCAACCAACGACAATAAAGAATGATAATAAGGATAAATAAGAAATAATGGCTAGAGAAGTCAACACTTATAATAAGATGGTGTTAGAGGACTTTAGTAAACTTGAGAAGGAAGAGGTTTTTACTTCTAATAAATTAGATTTTATTAAGTTAAAAATGTTTCTAAGGTAGGATAATCATTTGTCACTAAACAAGGAGGAAGATGCTATTAGTTTTTAGATTAAAAATAAAGAGATAGATAACCAAGTTATCAACATTCCTAAGTCTCCCAATCAGTTTGAAGTCTTAACACAACTATAATAAGTGTAGATCCATGATATTAATAAGGAATGCTCAGAGGTTTTGATTAATTAGAATATTCTCAATTCCCAGAAAGATCTTTCTCCTAAAAATTTCTAAGAAAAAGTCAAGGATTCCCAAAAGATTCCAATCATGCCTCAGAATAAGATCACATCAAAGTTTACATCTTATGTCACCACCAAAAGAGGAAATAAAGGCACTACATATAAAATTCCCCCAAAATTTGAAAAAAACTACTAGAAAAGAAATTTTCAAAAAACTTATAGAAGTGGAAATTGCAGATGGGCTTCAATCAACCCTTTCATTCAAGGGAGGCAATCCTTCTCCATTTAGTTAATCATGTTGATATTTTCATAGAACATCAGAGGAATGCAAAGTTTCTAAAATAAATAAATAAATCTCTATTTTATAAGGACTCATAAACTAATTATCTTGGATATTCAAGAATCTATGATAGAGGAATATTTTTTTTATATTAATCATAAGAATGCTTACGAGAATGATGTTGGAGTTGTTTGCACTAGTTCTTTAGGAACATCAAGAGGTCTTATTACTTATTGGGATACTAATTTTATGGTTGGGGAAGCTATACTCAAATCCCATAATCATGTGGCAGTTCTCTTCAAAGACATAACAGATGGTAAGCAATGTATTTTTTCTAACATTTATGCACCAAATTCTTCAACCACTTGTATAAATCTCTAGGAAGATATATTAATTTTTAGGAAAACTTACAAGGATTTACCTTGGATAATGGATGGAGATTTCAACTCTCCTTTACATCCAAGGGATAAAAGAGGTTGGAATCAATCATTTTTAAATAGTATGGAGGACTTATCTTCCCTCATTTTTGATAGAGGGATGACAGATGTGAAATTAAGAGGTTCTAAATTTACTTAGAGTAATAAGATATTGGGTGAAAATATCATTCAATGCAAGCTAGATATATTTTTTATTTCAATGGATTGGTTGATGGATAAGGATATGACATTAAAGGATTTCCCTTGGGTGGGATTGAATCATAACCCCCTTGAATTGAGTGTTGTTGAGATTGCTATAAAGAAAAAAATATATCCCTTTAGGATGGAACACATGTTATTTTCTCATCCAAACATTCATGGTATGATTCTAGAATGGTGGTATCCTAATGTTAATGGGTTAACTATGTTCAAACTTGTATAAAAAATGAAAAATATGAAAATCAAAATAAAATATTGGAATAAACAATTTTTTTGAAATGTTATTTTACAAAATAAATCTATAAAATCTGAAATCTCAAAGATTGAAAACAAGATAGAAATAAATGGGTATGATATTGAGACCTAGAACAAGGAAAAATAGCTCCTTTATGAATATAATACTATAGATGTAAGGGAAGATACCTTTTGGAGACAAAAATCCATAAATATTTGTCTCAATAAAGGTGATATAAACACTCACTTTTTTCATGTCAACTTTGAAACACAAAAATCATAATAACATCAAGGAAATTATGGATGTGAAGGTCTTATCATATATGACATAGACTTTATTAATCATGAGAGTGTAAATTTATTTGAAAACTTGGTCAAAAATGATTTCAAAAGAAACATAATATTTGAACAATAATTCCTTCATGTGATTCCTGAACTGGTGAAGCAAGAGGACAATGAAGCACTTATAGCTGTCACTTCTAATGAAGACCTCAAATTTGTTATTTCCAAAAGGAATCTAGACAAAGCTCTTGGCTTAGATGGGTTTCCAATAATTTTTCACCAAAAATTATGGGACATAATAGGTGATGATGTGGTTGCAACTATTAATGAATTCTTCACTTCAACCCAACTATTAAAATAATTTAATCACAGATTTATTGTGTTAATCCCTAAAAAGGAAGGAATGGTAAATTTTTTAGATTTTCATCCTATAAGCTTATGTAATTCCATTTATAAAATCATAACCAAGTTTATTTATATAAGGTTGTAACCAATTATGGAAATTATTATTTAAGCTCAATAAGGAGGTTTTATCCCTGGTAGATAAATTCAAGATGGTGTTATTGTTATTCATGAATCTATTCATTTTATGGACAAGATTAATAGTGATACAATGATTTTAAAATTGGATATGGATAAGGCCTATGACAAATTATACTATATTATTTTAGATAGAGTCTTAACTCAATTTATATTTCAAGATAGTTTCCTAAGGGATATTAGATCTTACATTTCTACTGTATGCTTTTAGTGCTTGTTAATGGTATTGCCCAATGTTTTTTTCAAAAGTGCCAAGGGTGTAAGGCAAGGGGATCCCATATCCCCATTCCTATTCATCATCATGGTCTAATATCTTATTAGATTCATCTCAAAAGTAGTGGAATTAGCAAACTAAAAGGATTCAGACAAACATGACATGTAAAGCTTGTCTCTCATCAACAATTCATGGATGACACCATTCTTTTGGTTGATACTTCTATTCAAGAAGATAGAGTGTTAAAAATAATTTTGTTTATGTATGAACATGACTCAAATTATAATTTTAACTTTAAAAGGATTTATATCTATTTTTTAATACCCCTGTTTCCAAACAAAACAAAATTATGCAATTATTAGACTGCTAAATCAAATCTTTGCCCTCATCCTACCTTGGCATGCCTCTCTTCAGTAACCATATTTTATTTCTTCTTGGAATCCATTATTTGATATATTTTAAAAGAATTTATTAGGATGGAAAGGTAAGCTTCTCTCTCAATCAGGTAAATTATTGTTAAGCAAGAGTATTTTCCAAAACCTCCCTGTGTATCTCATGTCTCTATGTTAGTCTTTCTAAGAGTATTGAAGATAATATGATGCTAGGTCCATATTTCATCTAAGTATAGCTGCATGCCAACTCTATAGAAATATTTGTTTGAGACAATCATTTGGCATGATTTCTATTTTGGTATCTTTTATGCCAACTAGAGGAATTAACACACATCTTGTGCTAACTAATAGGTAGTTAATTGGTACCCAAGTTTTTAGGGCATATTCAAGAGTAGATACATGTGGTAGCCATAATGTAAAGGATGCAAGGTGATGAATCTAGTATATGATCAACAAAGGTTCTAGCTCAGCATCTAATGTGTGCTCTACACCTTGATAAGGAGATGCTCCTATGTGTTATAAAACTAAGCTCAAACTAGTGAGAAGGGATATACAAATTTAATGTACAAAATATCTATAGAATTGGCTCTATATATAATGTTATGTATGCCATTATCATGATAATTATCATGGATGCTACTAAGGCTCTTAATGTATACACCCAAACTCACCTATGAGCCTCTGGGTAGATGAATAGCTTAAGTGATATACTTACTTTGTTTTTTGTATAATGTACTCTATTATAAATGGACTTTGATTAATGATTATCGAAGGTTACATCACATACAATGGTTATGGTTTACCTATCTTTGATATAATTAGTGAATGCATAATGAATATAATAGTTATAATGGTATAAATTCAATATCTATATGTTAAGTTTAACAGTCTCTTAGTTCAGGTCATTAATAACATCCCTATGTAAAAGATGACACCAACATAACTAATAGAAATAACCTAAGTTTATAGATCCCATGCATTTGTATTCCTACCTTTGCTATATATGCAAGCTCTGAATGAGCCTTCAAGCTAAAGCATCCCATTTTCTCATCTAAAGCCTATATGATGATAGACTTAGCTTGATAAAGGCTTGTGCCCTTATGAATAAAATGAAATCCCCAAATAGGCTTGTGCTTATATACCATCAGATTTAGCTGAGAAATGGCTTCCACCATTAGATCTACAAAAATCTTTCTCTTTGATGACCAAGTGTTATATGTCATGAGTTACGCCATGGTAAAACTAAACCAATGTGGGCCCCAATTATTTCTCTATTATGATTCAGGTGAGAGCATAAGGCTTGCACCTAATGTGAATTGATACCAATGCATAAGATTGATAAATGTTGAGTGTTATCGGAACATACTAAGGTTGTGCCTAGTTATAATGGATATAAAACTAGCTTGGACAACTAGATAAGCACCTGATTCCATAAATGATGAATTGACACCCAAATATTCTACAACATTTTGGTTTCATTTTTAGGACCTTGTTGAATTTTTTTGTTGCAATGGTGTGATATAAAAATGTTATGACTCTCCCTCAAAAATATCAAGCACTGGATGAAATAGTTTGAAGATAGATTTGCACTAAAGCATCCATCTTGTAGAGGAAAAAAACCAAGGAAGTGGGTTTAGAACAACTTGTATGATGCTTTATATGAGGTCTTCTTCTATGAACTACTTGAGCATGTGTACTAATGGCTAGATGCCTATGTGAACCAAAAAATCTGAAGCTATGGATAATACCTTGAGTGGATAACAGAGTGATTAGAGAGACTTGAGACTCTAGATGCCACTTAGACTAGAGAAATAGACAAATGGTGGTAAGGAACAATAAATAATTACATACTTGAGTTCACTTTATCAACATACTCCTACCCTGAGGAAGTAGAGTATCAATTTTTATGTGAACCCAAAGGCACATTTGTGAAAGAGTTTGATGCATAACTTAAGAAATTAATGGTGGATTTTGGATTTGAAACTATGATAATGGAAGGATAAAGTCCTTTTGTGTATGAGTAGTGAAATGGGGAATAAGTGGATGTGTAGGTGAAGCATAACGGAATAGGATGAATAGATTGACATGAGTCTAGGAGATAGACTTATAACAAGAGAAGGCACAAAATGATGGAAGATCTAGAACCTAGAAATACTGAGAAAACCCATAGTGAGTGGAAAGGGCATGAGTAAGGATATCTTAAGTTATAGTAGTGCAAGGAGGAGGGAAATAATGAAGCCATAGATCAATCCCAATAGTTGATGGGTATAGAATGCATTGGGTCCCTATAAAATTTTAAAACTAAAGATGCGATGGAAGTGCCTATCCCCTTTGAACCTATGGTGCAAGCTCATGCATTGGATCATGTGAAGGAAGAAAAGTTATAATTGGACCTATTGTCAACATAGAATTTGACCATTTTACAAACTTGTATTATCATTTTGTAATTAAACAAGTCATTCTTTATGAGGAGTTGAGTAAGGATACCTATAGACCATTGGGAGCTAGCTCACCAAAATGAAAAGAAATCATGAGCATTCTAGTTTAGCCAATGTTAGCTATGTAGACTGGGGAATAGCCTAAAAGAAGTGGCCTGGTGCCATAAGTGAGTAGTATAGTTCTATCATCATCTACAACACTAATAGTAATAATGGGACCAATGCCTAACCCAATAGCTGGAGGCATTAGAGGACCACTACCAAGATAAGAACCTCAAATGCCAGCCACCCCCCCATAAAAAATATACTATGAAATGACCATGTACTTACCAGAATACCATGGCATGGAAAGTGTTATAAAACATATGCTAAAGTGTGAACTATAGTGGCTTGCATAGGGCATCACCCAATCAAAGTGTAAGGTAACCCAATTTATGACCACTTTATTAGATCACATCTATACTTGGTATAATAAATTTGACCCAAACTAGGTGATGATTGATTATGACACCCTAAAAGAAGTATTACTTAAGTAATTTGACATATAATACTTTGAACAATAGAGCATCACTGTACTCAAGGAAATTAATCAAGGGATCTCAGAAAGCATGTGCCTATATGATGCAAGGTTCAAGACTCTCTTTTCTAAGATTCTTTATGATATTCACCCCTCCTAGCATGCACAATGGTTCATTGGAGGACTACTAGTGCCATTTAAAAGAGTGCTTTCCATGAAGACATTTATATACTCTTGCAAAGTGCTTGAATCCATACTTAGATCCAAGGCAATCGAAAGTGCTAATACTAGGATAAACCCATTCATAGAGGCATAAATTGCATCCATGAGCTCCCAACCCCAAAATATTACCACTAGTTCATTGAAATATGCTCAAAGTGGGATATGGTGTACAAAATATGAGAGAGAAGGCCATAATAGAAATAAATGCCCTTGAAGGAATGTGCACACATTGCTTCTAAGCTTGAGGTCTGTCATGAGGTGCATGATGTTTATAACTACCCATTGTTATAATATGTCATTCAAGTTAACATAACCATCTATTGTTGATTGTAAAATGCCTACACTCATACCCTAATTGATTTCCAAGTTATTGATGAGATGCATGAGAACATGGAAAGAGGCACATGATAGGCTGCTATAGTAGTCAGAGGGAAAGTCAACCAAGGAAATGAGTGCTATGGCTAACACAATATAGGCTATAGATGCAATAAGGTGCTAGAAGGTGAGGTGGAGGACATGGTGGAGGAAGACTCCCACCATGATTATGAAGTGTAGCTGAAAAGAGCATTATCAACATGACTAACCTACACATCTAACATGTGGGTATTATTGAGAAACACATAATGTTTAGGAATGCCTTGACTTGTACAAAAAATTGACCCAAGGTAGGCCTAGTGTAGATAAGGGCATATGAATGATCAAGCATGATATGAAATCAAAGAAATAGGGTCCAAAGGTGAAAGCAAACCACACAGAGATAATCAAGGTGTAGGTAACTACTCATAGTAGATTCAAAACTAAGCCACTAGTTGTACCAATACCTAAGTTATACCTAAAATATAGTGAATAAAGACACACTAAGTGCATCATGTAGTATGAACCTAAATCCATACCTTATCCAAACCCTATATACTAGAAAGATGTATTGCAATAGGCCATGAGCATCATTCAAAACCTACAAGGGGAGCTCCAACTTGCATGAGACCTAGATGCATAGGATGTTGCCTCTTGTAATAAGTAAGATAGATAGAAAGCTAAGATATAAGAGCTAACAGAGATCCTATGCCTCCTAAAAATGGAAAGAATACTAACCTTATTGAAAAAATTACTCTTAGAACATATGGGTTAGAATACAATTGAAATTAGTGTGTCATGCATGGAAAGGGTATGAGAAGTAAGGCATACATAGAGTGCAGAGTATGATAAAAAAATCCTTGTGAATGCCACCATTGATGGATGGTTTATATGTGAGGTCCTCATGGACATAGGCATTAAGTTTAATATCCTGAGTAAGAACACCAAGGAAAAGATGGGTAGGCTAGCCTTGAGACCTTTCCCTCATGTATTTTTCTTGGCCAACAAAACTAGGACCCAACTAATCAGAATTCTAAAGAGTACCATTGTAGATATCATGGGTACCAAGTTATACACTAAATTCAAAGTGATTGAGTTGGCAGAACAAGGAAATTATCTAGTTCTCTTGGGAAGGCCATGGTGCTATGAAAATAATAAAAGACATTTACTTTAAGAGGTGCTATATGACATTTGAAAATGTCAAGGAGAGGGTAGTGATCCCCCTCTCAAGTGACCAAGGACCCCATATGTAGTGATTGTTAATCTTAAAGATGAGATCAACCATATATAACATCATGACACAAGGCACCTAAATTTTAAACCCTAATGACTAATGAGTACTTTCTTAGGAAGATGGACAATCAACTTCAGACACCGTCGATGTTGCTTGTAACTAATGGCTTGAAGAAGCTTATAAAACCACTAATAAAATATTCCACTTAGTGCACATGAAGGTACCAAAACCTATGAGGATTTTCTAGGTCTAGATTAATTACAATTCAAAAAGATGGGTCCCATGCAACAAGAAGAAGGGAAAGAGAGTGATTCACTTGAGTAAGGGAAAACTTGCAACACTCCCAAGATATGAGGGGAGTAAACCTATGGAATATTATGTCTACAACCTTGATCATGCATCCTAAAGGAGGTAGATAGGATGTTTTTTTATTGTATACTTTTTATATTACTAACCCTCATTGGTGGGAAACACAAAGGCCTAGCTTACCAACTTGGAAATATGTAAAAGCATATATATGCACTAGATTTAGGAAAAGCAATGAGGACCTAGACATATATACTACTCTAGTGACTTAGAACCTATAGCATATATGTGCTTGTGTGAAGAAACATGGACTGACTGTAATGAAAACACCCCAAAAAACTTATGGGTGCACACCTTATACAAAACATTGAAGATGTGGGCATGAGCATAGTATGCTATCAATGAGCCTCAGCATGAGACAAAAAATTGGAATGTACTTAAGGATCAATTCATGCACACTTCATTTTCTTCATAAAACCTAGAATTGAATGAGCCACTATAAGTAATTCAAAGGGTAGTATTTAAGGATAATACAATCCTAGAGGAGGGCCTAAAAGATATGTTCAAGGATAAAGGGTTGGCATTAATAAATTTATTTGAAGATCAAGTTCTTAATAGTGACTCAAGTGATGAAGATAGTGATATTTAGATGGTGCAAAATTGGACAAACTTGACAAACAAAAAGAATCTAGTGTACCAAGTGGAAGATTTTACCCCCAATGAAGAATACCCTACTCATCTTTGCATATAAATAACTGAGGGCATAAATAAAATTGAGGAATTGCATTAAGAAATAAATGAACCCTATTGTGTGCCACTCAAAACTACCAAGGTAGACATTAGTTTAGATGGGGAACCAAAGATGGCTACTCTAGGCACATATTGGTCTAACATAGAGCTGACACAAATTATGGATCTTTTGAAAGAGTTCTAAGGCTTTTTCCCTCAAAATTATTGAGATATGAAGGGTACCCACCCATACCTTGGGAAAATGAGTATAAATCTATTCAATGACACATGATCTATTAAGAAACACCCTTATAGAATGAATCCCAATCTTCATGTTAGGGTTAAAATAAAGAATGATGGATTGTTGGTTCTAGGTGTCATTTACCCTATGCAATAATTTGAATGGGTGAGCCTCATGGTTATTAGCATAAAAAAATATGGGCACATCTATATCTACATCGATTATAGATTGTTGAATTCCACCTACATCACTAACCCCTTCCCGAATCCATTCAATGATGAAGTCTTGGACGGCATCATAGGCTATGAAATATACACTTTTATTAATGGGTTCTCGAGATACCATCAAGTCAAGATTGAAGATGAAGACAAGCCTAAAACAAACTTTATGACATAACAGGTTTATTTTGCATACAATGTGATGCCCTTTGGACTTAAAAATGTACCATCTATATTTTCTAGAGTGTTGATCACCATATTTAAGTATTTCATTCACAAGTTCCTCCAAGTTTATTTAGATGATTGGACTATGTATGGGTTCATAAGGGACCATTATGACAACTTTCACCTCATGTTTTAAATGTGTAGATAGTTACAAATATCTTTTAACCTTAAGAAGTGCATCTTTGTGACATGATTTGGCACTGTACTTAGGCACATCATATACAAAGATGGTTTTCTCATCAATCTTATGAATATTTACATTATTTTATAGTTCTATAATCCTTCCATGTAGAAAAACATTTTTACCTTTATTACCAACTGTGGCTATTATATAAAGTTCATAAGGATCTATGAAAATATTATAACACCACTAAAGGAGCTCTTACACAAAGATGGTTCATTCTATTGGGGCACAATGAAAGAGAATCCCTTTGAAACTCTGAAGCTCAAATTATCTAACACACCAATACTACAATTTATTGACTAGACAAATCCATTTCACATCCATATCAATACATCTATATCTGTAATTGGTGCCACTATGGAACAACCTAGTGAAGGTTATATGGATCATCCCATCTCCTTTGCAAGTAGGAAATTGACCCAAGCATATCAGAACTATACAACAATCAATCATGAGGCACTTTCCATGGTTTGTTCCCTACAAAAATTTAGGCAATACTTATTGGTGACCCCATTCATCTTGCACTTAACTACCTCTTGAATAAGCCCATTCTCCATGGGCACATTTGTAGATTGATAGTTATATTTCAATAATTTTAGTTTTTAGTTATCATGAAGTTTAGAAAATGGAATTTTGTCCCAAACCATTTATCTCACACCAAATTTGGTGATGTGGTAGTGACTATTGAGGATGACATGTTAGATCTATGGAGTCTAGCACATCATTGAGGATTTGGTGGAGATAACTACCTTTCTAATGTTTGGATCTACACCCCAAACTATGAAAACCAAAGGGAAAAAACAACTTATAGTTTACACCACTCCCTTTCAGCTCATTAGTGGGGAACTGTATAAATTAAGCCAAGATGAAGTCCTATGATGATGTGTCTTAGAACATGAAAGAGACTCCATCTTATGAGAAGTGCATGAGGGGATAGTAATAGGCCATTACACTAGAGACTCTATGATGTACAAGGTGTTATAGTAAGCTTTGTGGTGGCCAAGTCTATACCAAGATGTAAAACATTGTGCTAAGGCATGTGACATCTCCCTCCATGTAGGATAGCTTAACCATTAGACTGAGATGCCTCTCATACCCATTCTTGCCCAGACACCATTTGAAAAATGGGCCACTGATTTTGTTGGGTTGATCACTCCCATAGTAAGGTGCAAAGGTAAAATATATATTCTAGTGGCCACTGATTATTTCACCAAGTGGGTCAAGGCATCACTAACTAAAAACTTCATAATCACCACTGCTATAAGATTCATATGGGATAAAATCATAAGTTTCTATGGGTGCCCACTTAGTATGACTAGTGACAAAGGCATGCACTTCATTAATGAGACTATGAAAATCCTACTAATGGAATATATGGTGGAACACTATAATAAAACCCCTTATCATCCCCAAGTAAATGGCACCACTGAGGTGTTTAACAAGATACTAGGTATGTGCTTCATGAAAATATGTGGCATTCATCTCAAAAATTGGGATGATCAAGTGTCAATAGTACTATGGGTATACCGCATGACCTATAAGTGAATCAATAAGGCTACACCATTTCAACTGGTGTTTGGAGTTGAGGCAATTTTATCAATAGAGATCATTGTGCATTATGCATATTGGTCATTTGTATGACCAAGAATATTTGAGTATAAGGTTGGAAGACTTGGATCACTTGGATGAGGTATGCACCCAAGTAAGATGGAGATAAAAGGTAGAGAAGGCACACTAGAAGCTATGGCATGCCAAGAATATAAAACACAAGGTACTTACTCAAGGAACCTTGGTATTACTCTATGACTCCAAGTACCTCTAACACCTAAGTAAGCTGCAAATTAGGTGGATGGACCCATATGCCATCCACAACATATTGGAGATAGGTATATGTAAGCTATGCACATTGTCAAGTGAAATGCTCCCTAGGAATTTCAATAAAAACTAACTAAAGCCTTATAGGTAATATAATGGCAATTACACCATCATGCCACTAACTTCCTAGTCATAAGTCAGTTGTGTTGTGCTAACTAAAATAAAGTTTGGTGTGAGCTAAATATTTTCTTATGTTTTATGGTGATGATTGAATAAGTGAGGCAATTTTAGGCCCAATAAAAAAACTATTCTAGCACTTCCACACATAACTCTAGTTAGGAGAGTCGAGCATGGATGCCTTCTATGTGCCTAAGGCTAGACACCTAAGTTTCTAGGCATGTGGAGTTTACCAGGCTTGGAAAACTATGATTACCAAGTGATAAAAAGAGGAAAACACAATGATAATGTGCAAGAGATACAAATGGAATACATAAAATTCTAAGTGTGCAATAAACCTATAGAGTGAAGTGTTAAAGGACCAATGCAAGAATTTGTAGAGGCAGGATAGGCCAAGGCAAGAGATGAAAGAACAATAAATCAACCAAAGAATGGAAGCATGATTGAAATAAAACATAGTAAGAAGATGAAATGGAATCAAGGAGGCTGAATCACATGTATGTGAAGCGTTGCACCAAAGTTTCCATAAGAAGGGTGAAGGTTGTGTTAAGGTGAATGAAGCGTATGAGGAAGATTATCTAGACAAGCTAACATCCACCCAATGGTAAGAGGGAAGTGACTATTTGAAAACACCTATCACTTAACCAAAAATACTATTTAGAGAAGTTAATGTGATGACAATGGAGGAATAAATATATGCATTAAATGTGAATGTGGTGGTGGATTTTCCTAGATTTTATAGGTTTTAGCAGATTTTAAGAAATCTAGGCACTGCCACACCATTACTCACCTACAATTAAGATGGTATTTGAAGTTAAGGTATAAATAGGTTAATGGCACATTGGTTTAGGCTATAAGCCTTAAGCAAATTTTAACCTAAAATGTAGAGTAGAACCAGAGCTAAACTAGAGCCAAAGTGAGAAAATGCTACTAAAATGAAACCTTGAGTACCCACAACCTCCAAACAAGAATGATTGAATAAGAGAAGAGATTACATTTTATTTGAGATTAAAATAAAGGCATAGGGAGAGGGAATTTTCTAAAACCTAGATAGTATAAAATATGAGTGATGTCAAGGCTACCATTAATAGTGAATGAAGCATGAGATCCAAAGTCATAGTCATGGCTCGAGTGACTATGAAGAAGCACCAAGAAACATTGTAAGCTTCAGAAAGATCAACTGACCATACTTAAAAACTAGTTAGTTCTAAATAGGGAAGAAAAGAATGAGCTATGGTCCATTACAAGCACATAAGGATGTCAACAAGGCTTGGATGGTAGAGGAGATAACCATTGTAAATAATAAGGTGTAGCTAATAGAAGGGGTTAACATCACTAAGGCTGACCGTAAGGTGCTTGCCAAAATTTCATACATGGAAATGTAATTTCCATCGAAGGTCTTGATAGGGGAAACTTGGGTGTCCTTTACACATACCTATAGTTTAAAATAATATAACTACCATACACCAAGAAATGCACAAGATCTAAACCAAGTCTGGGTGGTTAACATAGGAGCAAAGGCCAAGGTGAGCACAACATTATTTGATGTCTCCATTTGAGATAAGCTTGTGACCACTAGCACAACCCAAATCTATGAGTTGTCATGTTTTGGAAAGCTAGAGGAACTCATGCAATTCCTCTTCTTACACATCTATAGAGACCACTTCTACTTTGTAGGGAGGTGCATATGGATATCAACATGCCTAATTGGTAGAATCATTGAGATCTTAGACTCAGGTATAAACATCCACTAGATGATGGTATATGATGCATAGGTAGAGAGGGTTGTAAAAATCCTTGGTTAATACAAAGGAGGATTTTCATTCTTAATAAAGGACATAAAGGACCCTTACATGAGGGCTGCATTTTGACTTATAAGTTCCAAACTTTTCCCTAGTAAAATATGGATGGACATCAACAATGCCTACTTGTGCATCTCCCATCACATGGCTTAAGGGGTTAAATTAAACATAGCAAAATTCATTGCTAAATAGATGATAGAGAACACACTTTATTGTCATAAGGTGTGGGAGACCTTTAGGTGGGGGTTAATACTGATATTAATAGTCATGGAGGAGATTGACATGCCTGATGGTGATGAAGATAATCTCTAGGTATTCCTAGTACACAAAGACTCCTTGGAACTAAAGTACTAAGACTTCACCTACCCACCTTCCTTCTCCTAAAAATATAAGACACAAGAAATGGGGTGGTGTGCCCAATACATTGAGGCATTTTTGATAGAATGGAACATCCCATGGGAGCTCCCCCAACACATGTTTGGGACAACAAGCTTTGTTATCATGTAACACTTCTGTGTAGTACACCTAGTGCTTATTAATGACAAATATTTAGGGTGGCTCAAACTCCCTTACATTTTTTCCATGAAATATTTTAGGGATGTGATAAGGATGATTACCAATGTGTGGTAGATGGATATACCAATTAAATTCATTGGTTTATAAAGGATCAGGTTATGACACCAGTATGTTTAACAAGGAGGAAAAGGAATAAAGGACAAGGAAGATGACTTTGACCACATAAAACTCCATCCCCTTTAGAGAGAACTCATCATAGGACACATATTCAATCTATATTATGAGATGAATCCATAAAATAATTGTGCTAACCCTAAGAAGGATGATGAACACCCCCTCTAGATCAAAAATGATAGGATGCCAGCTCCAACAATGTAAAAGAAGTATCCCCAAAAAAATTAGGTAGAGACATTTGAATAAATTCAAGAGTGCATCAGGATAAGGGTCACCTCCAGTGAATAAGCAACCCCCTTAGATCCAAATAAGAAGCATGTGACTTTTGCCTCAAAAATTGATTCAACTAGTAAGAAGCAAAAAAAGAAGAAGTCCAAGGGGACTGTTATGATTCCTTAAATAACCCTAGAAGAAATGGAGGTAGAAGTGGCCCACATGTAAAGAAGGGAGGAAGAGATACAAGAAGAGGTAAAATAATAAGGTAAAAAATTATACATTATCTAGGAAGAAGAAGTGGGAGAAGAGCCTAGCAATGAGGAAGTTACTACCAAGGTGGTACTACCACCACACTTGGAAAAGTAGAAAATCTAGAAAGTGCCTCATCCAAAGAGCCCTCCACACAACCCCCATAAACTAAGGAGGAAAAGAGAAAGGCATGAAGGAAACTAGGAATGAGTGAGGTATAAATTGTGAAGGTGATAGGATTGGAGAAGAAAAAGAAGGCTATGAAGGAAGACAACATGACTTAGGAAGATATTGAGAGAGTCAAAGCCAAGGAAAAGGTGATCAAAGAAAAAAAGGCCATGGAAGAGAAGGCCAATAAAAATAAGTCTAAGAAAGAGAAGAAAAAAAGAAGCTCCTAAAAGAATGAAACCAACTAAGGAAGAAAAAGAGAAGACACCTAACACCCCCACTAGTGAAGCTGATAAAGATTCACAACAAACATGCCCAAGTAATGAATGGGAACTTGAAGAAAAGAAAGGCAATGTTGGAAACTTAAAAAAACAACAAATGAAGAGTGTTATGGAGACCCAATAGAAGTAGGAGGAAGGTGAAGATGGCACCAAGGGATTAACCCTAGAGGTTATCACTGAGAAACCCCAGGATGAAGAAGTAGACAAAGGGGACAAGTCTGAAGAAGAACCCATCTAAGAATAGGAATAATAAACCTCTAAGGAAAGCACCGAAGAAAGTGATAGCCTTGATGAAGAGGAAGAAGATAAAATGGAGCTATACATCATAAAATAAGAAGTTTTGGGGTTGAGCCTCAGAGAGAAGGCATAGAAGGGGTGGATAGATAAATATTTTTATATGTTTGAATACACACCCCTCAAATCCACCATGGACAGGATACACAAATATCTTTCATTTGCATTCAACAAATACATGGATGAGCCTCAGTTTGTAATGCTGTAAAAGGCCATATTAGGCATGGATAAATCTAAAGAGGGGTATGGATCCCTTATCATAAATATTTATGCCATGAACCTAGTTATGTGGGTGAATTAACTCATTTGGATGGCCATTGAAGTAACATGAAATAACATCATCAATGATGTTAAGGTGAAGAAATGGAAGAAAATTTCCATGGATGTTGAAGAGAAATTGTAGTCCATGAAGTTCAAACTACAGCAACTAGATGAGAACATAGATATGGTCAAGCCATCCCTTTTGGTTGGTATTGATAAATCAAACCTCTCATAGGTTGAAAAAGTATGCATGCTAATGGAATATATGCTCCCAAGATTGAAAGTAGAGTTGGCATAGGAAGAAGAAGAAAAAGACCCATGCATTATGCTATAGAAAGAACTAGATTCCAAGATTGAATAGGTCAAATACCTCTTCATGAAAATTTAATAAGGCACAAATTATGTTGATTCCATCTTCATGAAATTTTCCAACCAATCATCAGTCATAGATGCATGCCTTAAGTAGGCAAAAGAGGAAAAGGAAGAACTGATGATGAAGGTATATTCTACAAGCATGACCAAATACACATAGATCATGGGGAAGGTCAAAAAAATAAGCACCCAGATAAAGGACCATGAGTAGAACCTAGAATAACTCTTTCATACTTTGAAGACCAAGACTTATGATCCAGGAGTAATCTTAGATGGAGGAATTACAAAGGCTAAATAAAGGTCAAGGGCCTTTAAAAAGGATTTAGATAAAATTGACATGCATGAAATTAGCACTAACTCTAGAGAGATATAAAACACTATTGAAGAAATCAAGCTCTCTATCAAGGGCTTTGAGGACATCAACACTAAACTTAAGGAGAGCACGCCCAAGTTCTATGTGCTAAAGGCTTTGGTAACCAATCTAAGGGTAGACTAGCAATTTTATATGAGGTAATGTTGGCCCCCTATTTCATCTTAATAAAGATCTATTCCAACTCAACACACATCTTTTCATAATGAAATAACTTGGAATGATTGCTATTTTGGTATAATTTTCACTTTCTTGAGGAATTGATGCACAACTTATGCCAACTGGTAGGCAATTAACTTGTACCTAGGTTTTAGGGCATCTTTAAGAGTGGCTACACATGGTGACCATAGTGTAATGGATACAAGGTGATGGATTAGGCATAATGATCAACAAAGTCTCCAACTCAACACCTAACATGCAATCTATACCCTAGTAAGGAGATGATCTTATGTGCTATAAAATTGAGCTCAAACCAGTGAGTAGGGAGATGTGAATTTGACATAGAAAAGTTTTATAGAATTGGCTATGGATATAATGTTATGTATGCCATTAGAATGAGATTTATTATGGATGTTACTAAGGCTCCTAATTTATATGCCCAAGCTCACTTGTGATCCTCTGGGAAGATGTATAGCTTAAGCGATATACTTACTCTATTTTTTGTATAACATACTCTATTTTAAATGGACTTGATTAATTAGTAATGAAGGTTGTAGCACATACAATGGTTATGGTTTACCTACATTTGATATAATTAGTGAATGCACAATGAATGTAATAATTATAATGGTATAAATTCAACATATATATGTTAAGTTTAGAAATCTCTTTGTTCAGGTTATTAATGGCATATTTGTGTAAAAGATGACATTAGCATAACTAATAGAAATAACCTAAGTTTATAGATCCCATGCACCTATATCCCTACCTTTTCTATATTCATAGACTCAGAATGAGATTTCAATCTAAAGTATCCCCTTTAACCTTCTAAGGCCTATATGATGCTAGAGTTAGCTTGATAGAGGCTTGCACCCTTCTGACTAGAATGAAGTCCCTAATTAGGCTTGCACCTATATACCATTAGACTTAGCCAAAAAATGGCTTCCACCATTGGATCCACCAAAATCCTTCTCTTAGATGACCAAGTCTAATATGTGATGAGTTACTCTATGACACAACTAGGCCAATACAGGCCCCAATTCTTTCTTCACTACACTTCAGGTGCATGCATAAGGCTTGTGCCTTATGTGAATTGATGATAACATAGAAGAGTGATAAATTTTTAGTGTTGTGGGAACATACTATGGTTTTTCCTAGTTGTAATGAGTCTAGAACTAGCTTGGACAACTAGATAAGTGTTTGATTTCATAAATGATGAATTGAAACCCAAATATTCTACAACATCTGATTAAAATTCAATGGTATGTCCTTTGGACTAGAATTGAAGAGAGAAATAGATCTCATATTATTGCTTTGAATAAATTTTATATTCTAAAAAAGTATGGAGTAATTGGTTTAAGAAACTTCCAATTTATGAACAAAGTGATAATCTCAAAGTTTGTGTGGAGTTTTATCAAAGAGAACACTTGGTCTAAAATCTTCAGTTTCAAATATTTAGAAGGTAGAGATTTGATATGCATATTTTAATAAGATCAATTTGTTAGGGGTTTACCTTTTTAGAATTTCCTATTTTTGAATAAAGATATTATAACCATAGGATCTAAATTGCAAATTGGTAATGGTATGAAGGTTCAATTTTGGAAAGATTTTTGGGTTTTAGATCAACCTCTTAGTCAAATTGATACTTGGCAGCACTTGTAAGAGTATATCCATAATAATTATGGATACAAGGTTCATAAATATTGGTAGTTGGTTAAAGGAGTGAAAACATGGAAAACTCTAAGTATAAAAAACTTAAATTAGGAAGATACCATCATGGTATCCAACTTGAATAATTTGTTGAGAAATTTTTACTTACCATTCACCAATAATGATGATCAACTTGTTTGGAAGGATCTGTTTAATGGCCAATACCATGTGAAATCTAGATACATTCTATTGGAGAAAAATACTAGAATCATCATTAGTTGGGAGAAGATATGGGACAATTTTTTGATTCATAAAATCAACTTCTACTTATGGGTGGTAGTTCAAAATAAAATTCTAACAATGGATAATTTAATAAAAAGAGGCTACACCTTGACTAATAAATGCATTATAGGTCAAAATGATAATGAATCTATTTTTCATCTACTTGTGGATTTCCCTTATATATAAGAAATTTGGATCTTTTTCTTCTCAAACTCAACGTTAATTAGGTGTATGTTGGTTCTCTGTTGGAAGTGTGGCAGCTATGGGAGTGCCTCTTTCAGAATGTCCTCAAAAAGTTATGAAAGCTCTCTTTTCCACACATCATCTAAGGCATTTGGGAATAATGTAATAACATGATTTTTAGAGATAAGAAATGTGTTAGTAAAATTTTATTCAAAAGGATATTTGAGTATATTCTTGAAAACTATAATATAGTACCTAAATTATATTATAACAACTTCCAACTCTTAATTGGATAATTCATCCTTTTATCCTTGTAAAGAGTGACCCTAAATATGATATTAGAAAATAACTAAATGGAAAACTCCACATTTGGGTTGGTTAAAGCTCAACTTTGATGGATCATCCAAAGGAAACCCAGGCCCAGTTGGAGGAGGTATTTTAAGAGGCTGCCAAGGTAATTTCTTGGTGGCTTATGTTAGAGATATGGATATTAATTACAATCATCGGGTTGAAGCCCTTATTGATCTATGTAGCCTAAAATTGGCCCAAAAATTGGGAGTTTAATTTCTCATTATAGAGGCATATTCTCTAAATATTTTAGACTATTTTTTAAGAAAAATTCTACTAGTTAGTATATTAAGTGTATGGTAGATGAATCCATATCTATTCTAGATTCTAGGAAATAGGTGTTCATCTAATATATATATTGTGAAGGGAACATGATAGCTGATTGGTTTGATAATAAGGGTATGGCATTTTTGGGATTGACTACTTGAATGGATTTTGAAGATCTTCCTCATGGCATTGTCCAAAGGATTAAGGGGAAGGTATTTATAATAAAAAAACACTTGAGGTTATGGGGGTCTTCCCCAAGTTTAGTCATAGGAGATATAGGGACTTTAGACTTTGCTATAGTCTTAGTATTTTATATTTAATATTTCCCCCTTTCAGTCTCTTTGAGAAGTTTCTAAAATTGGGAAACATCCTTCAAGATTTTGTTTCTTTTATCAAAGGCATCAAGAAGATAACTTTGGTGGTTTTTTGGCTTTTAGAATATTTGATTTGGAAAAGTCTGATTCTCCCTTGTTTTAGAGTTCTTGTGGTTATTATGGGTTTGTCAAATAGGATAGATATAAGAAATTCTAAATAAGTCAAAATGAATGAGATAATTTAGGAGGATATGAAAGTTGGGGGATTCATAAATTTCGTGGAGAAAATTGAAGGGCATGATAGATACATTTTGACTCTATTTGCTAATTCTTGGAAAGATATAACCCTTAACATCAATGGGGTCTTTCTGGAAATCATAGAGGAGATGATAGCACACATTATAGGGTTGGAGATGGAGGATACCAAAATATTCAAAACTAGTAGAGATCATAAAAAATATGATGTTTTTTTAGAGGAAGGAGAAAGCCTAGAGACTCTTCACAATGGATTTGATCGTGAATCACTGCCAAGGCCATTTGGAGAAGTTGCTTTACATCTAATGTAATACATCACACTTGAAGGTAGGTTCAATATTTTCAAATGGTCTATTTTAATTTTTCTAAATTATTTTAGACATATTTCTATGAGTTTTCCCTTAGACATTATTCTCTCTTTATAATCCTCCATTTTGAAATATAAAAAAGGAAATTACCTAGTCGCTAGGCATAAAGGGGTTATTTTCCTAATTCACAAGTACTTTAAGGGAATGAATTAGATCAAACCTATAATTTATCATCCTAGAAGAATACATTTGATGATAAACTTTTGGATATAAGGAAAAATTATGAAGGTTTAGATTAAGTGTCCTTTCAATAGTCCGAAGAGTATTATGGTTAAAGATTTTAAAATATCAGAGGTCAAAGTCCCAAACGGTTTAGAGGAAAAACCTATTAAGTTTTAAGATAATATCAAAAAACATTTGAGGAGCGAATCTAAGGCAACCACTATGCCTATCAATACTTTAAATAAGAATGGTAAAATAGGTCATACTTCAGGTGACTTAATATTAGTTGAATAATATTTGTCTGGCTTAGAGGATGTAAATAATCAAAAGGATCTAGGTGGACCTAGTAAGACTGCTCAATCCAAGAAATTTGAGTCTAGTAAAAGGAAGTATAGAGAAGACCCTAATGATAAGGTAACAATTTCTTATGGTAAGCAATCTCAGGTTTTAAATGAAAATTTCAATAATTTAGTGAGTTATTTGAAAGGTAAGCAAAACTTAGATAATTTTTTTGAATAACTAGACCTCCAAAAGTTTATCATGTGTTGGTTCATGAGGGAAATAATAGACCTCAAAGGGAAAGTCAAATATCTACACTATGAGAATGATATAATGGTTCAAATTAATTCCACCAAGGATGTTGACCAACAAATGTAGACTCTCCAAACTAGGGTTGAAATTTTTGAAAATGAAAATGATAAGCTGAAAAATAATATCACCTTCTTGGTGAAATGTAGCAAGGTTGCTATGAATGAGGGGATTAAAAATGTTGATAATATTAGAGCCCACTTGGGATATTTATTTGATACTAAGACCCCCATAAAAGGTAAAGGCAAATAAGTAAAGTGCAATAGATGCGATAAAGATGTTGACAAAGAAAATTTGGTGTTATAAATTGACTTGAATCTCAAAAGAATGAAAAGTTGTCGGGAAGAAGTTTTTGAAAATATTGACATGGATTATGCTTCTGCTTCTCCTTTTTTTGGTTCTTATTTTTAGTAGTTTTTTGGTTGCTCCTTTTTTGTATCTAGCCTATGTTCTAGTTGTCTCTGGCCTTGTTTTGTTACTGTCTCTCTTGTGGACTTTAGTAGTCTGTTTGCTTATTTTTATTTGTAATTATCTTAGGGTTTAGGGACCCAACAAAAAAAAACATTTAACTTTAATAAAAAAAATAACAACAAAATATTTTTTTAGGAGTGACTTATTGACTCCTTGTATTTTGATGGTGCTTGTTCATAAGCTAGTAGTGGTGCAAGAATTTTTCTTATTTCTATTGTAGGTAAGATTTTTTGTTATACTTATAAATTGTATTTTGATACTACTAATAATACAATATAATTTGAATCTTTATGTATTGTTTTAGAAAAGGTTATAAAATTGAATGATAAATAATTAGAGGTTTTTGGTGATTCTATATTAGTTATCAAATAGGTAAATAAAATTTATAAAACAATCAAACTCATCTTCATCGATATAATAAAAAAAATTGGTCCTTGAAAAATTTGGAGATTTTAATATCACTCGTATACTTAGGGAATTCCATATACAAGTTGATAAACTTGTTATTTTCACTTCTAACCTTACCATGAGTGACAAAATCTATTGTTGAGTTTTCATTTTTAGAGATTTTTAGACCTAAAATTCCTAGCTTAAATGAAAATTGGCCTATTTTTTTATTATGATGAACATATTGATTATTTTATTATTTAAGGCAATTATTTTGATAATAATGATTATGTTTTCAACTATGAAGACTATTTTTAGCTAAATACTAATAAGTTACCAGCTAGTTTGATGAGTTTAGAATCCATGTTTACTGTAAATGATTATCCTAAGATCTCATGTATAGAACTTTATAGGAGAATTATTAGAGAGACTATCCCCATAAATATTAGAAATGAAGAAGAACCAAGGATTGTTTATTTGGGAATTCAGTGTACACCTAATGAGAAGGTAAAATTTATTAAACTTTTTGAGGACTTTATTGATACTTTTCATGGTACTATAAATATCTAAAAGGTGTGATACTAATTATGTAAGACATGACAATCCTATTAAGCCTAGTATTAAACCCATTAGGCAAAAAATACAAAAGATAAGCCCTTTGTTGGAAGATACCATCAACAAAGAGTTTGATAAAATGATTGATGGTGGTGTCATTTTTCCTATAACATATTGTGAATGGGTAGATAATCTAGTATGTATGAATAAAAATAATGGAGATATTAGACTTTGTGTAGAATTTAGAGATCTAAATAAGGTTAGTTTAAAGGATAATTTCCCTCTTCCAAATATTGAAAAAATTCTGTAGCAAGTTATGGGATCTAAAAAGATATCTTTGCTTGATGTATTTTCTGGTTATAATCAAATATTTATCAATCTAGATGATAGACATAAAACAAAATTCAAAACTCAAAGAGGAACTTTTGATTTTATAGAATGCCTTCTGATCTCATGAAGTCAGGTGTAACCTTTCAAAGAGATATGCATATATCTTTTGATGATTTAATTATCATTGTCATGCAAGTCTACATAGATGACCTTATAGTCCATTCTAAAAAAAAAGAAACATATAGATCATTTATGTGAAGTATTTGAAAGATGTAGAAGATATGGTATTTCCCTTAATCCTAAAAAGTATAGTTTTGGTGTTATTTAAGGCAAGTTATTAGGACATGTTATTTATAAATATGGTATTTCAATTGATCTTAAACATGTTAAAGCAATCAAATGATTGTATCCACCTAAAGATCAGTCTGGTCTTAGGTCTTTCTTTGAAAAAATAAATTTCATACATAAGTTTATATCAGATTTTGCTAATAATTCAAATCCCTTACAAAGTTTTTAAAATAAAAACCAATCATATATGTGGGATGCAAGAGTTGATTCTAATTCAAATAATGTAAATAATGTCATTGCAAATGCACCTATGATTTCTAAACTTGATTTGTCTAAACCTTTCATTCTTTACATTAATATAATAGATAAAGCCATAGGTGTTGTGCTAATACAACAAGAAAAAAATAATGATGAAAAACCCTTTGGATATGTGAGTCAGGTTCTGAAAGACATTGAACCAAGTACCCTCTTATCAATAAATTTGTTTTATCTTTGGTTTCTTTATTAGTTAAAATTTATCATCTCTTGATGGGAAATAGAGTTTTCATAAGATATAATGAACCTATTTTATCCTATCTTTTAAAACAACCCATAATTCAAAGAAGGTTAGAAAAGTGGATTTTAAAAATATAGGAGTTTAACATTAAATTTGAAACAACTAAAATTATTAAAGGGAATGAATTATCAAAACATTTATCTTAAAGTGATTCTTCTAATATTAATATTTTGATTTTATCTATTGATGATTCTTTAAATGTAAAGCCTCATTTTTAGTCTATGAAGGTTGCTAATTTTTTAAAAACATGTAAGTTTGGAATTAAAATGAAAGATTGGGATTGTTTGATAGCTAAGGATGATTGGTATCATTATATTTTATATTATTTTCAAAATTAGGCTTACCTTTAATTTAGATAAAAGACAAAGAAGGTAATTGAGAGTGCAATCTTTAAAATTTTGCTTTCTATAAAATGTTTTATTTTATAGAAATTATTACGATGTATTGCTAAAGTGTCTTACTCATGATCAAATCCAAAAATTTCTTAGAGGATGTCATGAAGGTAGATGTGGTGGTTATTATGTTGAAAAAACTATTGCTTATAAGATTTTATGTGCAAGTTATTATTGGCCTACATTGTTTCAAAATACTTATAAGTTTGTAAGTTATTGTATGCCTTGTTAATTATTTAGTGGTAGGTATAGATTACTAGCAATGCCTTTGAATCCTATAATTTTTAAAAAACCATTTACTAAATGGAGAATTAATTTTATATCAAACATTCATCCTCCTTATTCCACTAGCCATAGATATATCCTAACTATGATCAATTATTTTACAAAATGGCCTAAAGCAGAAGCTTTAAAAAGTTTAGTTACATTTGAAGTTATTTTATTCCTTGAAAATCGAAAATTTACTAGATTTGGTGTGCCTTATGAGATTGCTTTAGATAATGGTACTCAATTTGTTTCAAATAAATATTTAGAATTTCTAGGAAGTTATTCTATTATTTCTAGTCATTCTTCTAAGTATTACCCTCAAATAAATGGACAGGCTGAGTCCACAAATAAAAATATGATTTCCATTATGAAGAAAATAGTTTGTGAGAATAAAATAAATTAACATCTTAATATATTTAAGGCATTATGAGATGATCAAACCATTATTAAAGTAGATACAATATATTCTCCTTTCATAAATATTTATGGTTTTGAAGCTACATTAATAATAGAGTTGTGAATCTCATTTGCTCATCTACTTTACAATATTTATCAAAAGACAACTTTAATTAAACAAATACTTAATGATTTAATAACATTAGATGAAAGTAAGATTGCTGACTTACAAAAGTTGGAAGAAGCTAAAAGAAGGTTGAAGAATTTTTTTGATAAAAAGTTTTTTATTAAAACATTCAAGGTTGGTGATATTGTTCTTTATTGGGATAAAGCTCATGAAGATCTAGGTAATCTTCACAGTTTGATTCATTTTGGTTGGGACCATATAAGATTGATTTTATACTTGCGAAAAATGATTTTTATTTACAAGATATGGAAGGAAATTAGTTTCCCTATTCAGTCAATGGACATCATTTTAAATTGTTTCATCAATAGATCTTTCCTTTGTTTGTTTGTTTGTTTTGGTTATGGTTTGTTTGTTTTATTTTTATTTTTGGATTATGTTTTATTTTATATTGTTATTTTATTTTGATTGGATCAATTCTAATTAAATCAACAAGTTATTCATTAGAATGAAGGAAATTTCACATAGACTAATATATTTCTATAAATACACAATGATGGTAAGATTTTTTACATGACATAATTCAGATTTTTATTTATAAATTAGGCTGGATTGGTTATTAATGTATTTTAAAGCATTACTTATTTTTAGAATTTGTGTTTAAGGATTTTGCATTTGATTGTATATCTAACCCAAAATTCCTTGTCTAATTTATTCTTTTCTTAGTGCCACACTAATTGAACACTTCATCCCTTAAAAGAAATTTATTATTAAAGGGTTTCACGTTTAGCTACCTAAGAAATGATTAACCTAGATTGCACTCTTAGGTTTTTTGTTTTTAAAATAAGTAAATTTTTATTTTGTTACCTCATTTCATTTATGAAATTAGCTAGCAATGTCTCTAGTATTGTGCCTATTTTTGACACCCCTTCTTTCTATTTTATAAAACTTAGTGTATTAAGTGGTTCTATCATATTGAAGACTTATTTCATGACATCTAAAATAGTTCGTATGGAGGTCTTAGTTAATTGCATCATTTGAACACTCATTATTATGTCAACCATTTATTATGACTATTGCATTTAATGAAATTGTTACTCTACAATATTAAGTGGTTTTGAAAGCATTAAATGGAATCAATGAAAACTTTTAGCATGTACAAAATTGGAATAGGAATAATTGTTTGATCTTGTGAACATAATTTTAAATGGTCATGATTTTTAAATTCATTCATGATTTAATTCACAAATCAATTGATAAAATGTTAATTATGATCATGATGTCATGCATGATGATTTATGCTAGCATTATGTTTACTTTATAATGTTATAAGAGTATTATAATTTGTTAAATCAAATATATACTTATGGATTAATTGATTTAAATTTGAATGTAACTATTGATTTGGTTTAAATTTTCATTATTTAAATCTTAGTATTTTTGAAACTACAGGCATAAGGGTTGAATGTTAGTTGATTGAAACGAAAAAACTAAGGGTAAAATGTTAGTAGACCTAGGTGGCAATGTTAGAAAAGTCTAAGGTGGTGGAGTGAAAACCTAATAGTAACCTAGGTGATTAATTAACTCTAGGGTCAAAGCAATTATTTGAAATCATATTAGCTAGTAGTTTATGGATTTAATGCTTTGGAGATACATTGATTACATTGGGGATTGGTTTTTAACCCATGTATTTTATGGAATTTAAGCCTAAGGTACATGCATTATTTTAAATAATTTAGCAAACAATTTTGTGGAAACTTCAGTTATGATCAATTTAGTGGAGTCATCAAAAGAATTAGATAATGTTGGTGGCAAGGTATTGACAATTTGAAAGCCAATGTAATGAAAACACATAAGCCTCAATGGTTATTATGGATCCATAACTATTCAAAAGTTCTTTTTTACACTATTAACCATCATTTTGGGCAAGCTTATTGATGTGGCCTCCAACCACACAATGGATTCAACAATAAATTCAATACTCAAATATCATACAAAATACATAATCATATCTCATAAATTCATCTCAATATTCATTAAACTCTCACAATTACAAAAGATTTTTCAACATAGCTTATCTCTCATTTGACATAACTTGGACAACATGCTAATGAGGCATCTCAAAGGCTTCACACCAACCCTATCTCCAAATTCACCTCATTCCCAACCTAGCCTACCAAAACTAAGCAAGAAATAACCATATATAGAAAAATATGAGGGAAAAACAAAAAAGAGACAAAGAGGGCCAAAAATCTATCCCACTCCTTCACATGGATAGAATATTTTCAAGAGACAACGTTGATCTATAAACTCTACACTATTATTGTGGGCAAAATGTTTACCAATGGATCATTTTATCAAAATGTTCAATTTCTCAAAATACTCAAAGTAATTTAATCAAAATTTAATTGAAATGTGTGTTTATCTCAAAACCCAAAATAATTTAATATATCCATTAATTTACATTATGATTAACTTTTGCATTCAAAATGGTTAATTAACTAATCATATGTAGAAAAGAATGCACAAGAGTCAACTCAAGATAACAAGATTGATAATAGAGTTCGCTCGTTGCTCAGGCTATATCTCTAAGTTTTCTTAGAATAAAAATTGATCTATTTTAATGAAAAGTGAGTACATGGCCAACCCTCACAATTGTCAAATGGATAATCTATGATTACATATAGCTCAGCAATAGATCTTCAAAAATCTCTAGAACCTACAGATGGACCTTCCACTTTCCTGTCATCAAAGCAATCTCATATTTTTGTGGATTTCTACCAAAAGGTATTTAAAAAGGACTTATAAAATAGATTTAGTAAACTTATCATATGACATTCAACATATCATTGAATTCATCTTAGAGTTTGGGACATTTTCCTAGTTTACACTGAGAAGTGAAAAACAATCTAAGTCTTAAAAATTAGAAAGATTGAAAATTGGTCTCTATAAAGCACTTAGATTTGTCCACCAAATACATTGAAAACCATGCATTAAAATAACACCTCACCCACTTTATATAACTCTCAAGCTTATGGGTGTGATGGTAAAATACTTATCCTTTTACTCAAAATGCCACAGTTTGAATCCTATGGCATTGCATTTGTTGTTATCATTAACAAATATCCCACTTTTGGATGTTGAAACAAATTTAAGCTTTTAAAAACTTGAGTCTCCACATTCGTAGCTGTTGATAGCCATTTATTGGCTTATGAACTTGGTTTGGTGGTTGGTGGATGTGTCACAACCCAAACTTGGGTATTCATGTGACTGAACAATCCATATTAGGCTTGGAAGATTGGAATATTGACTTGGCACTCATTATATATGCATTGAGCTCATCTTATTATTGAGCTATGTTGGGCTTCAGTTATATTGGAAAATTCTCAAAGTAGACAAGAGAGATCGATGAGTTGGCATCCATGCTAGCAATTGAGTTGGCTCTATTGATTTAGCTCAGTTTATAACTCATATACAAGTTGGTACTTAGGATTGGAAATACCCATTCACATGGTGAATAAATAATTACAAAGAAATATATATCCAATGTTTGACTATGGATTATTAGAAAGGTAATAATACCCCAATTCAACCATGGAGATAGATTGCAAAATAATTAAGGGGTGGTAGGCCATGTGGTGGCCTAAGGACCCACCACATGGACCACTCCCAATTTAACACATGCCAGTATTAAATTTGATGATTCAATAACTCCATCAATGTTAGGGTCCCCCTCTGAGACAAAAGTGGACTCCACCAGCTATGATCCACATAACTAGCCTTTTACATTAGTCAAAGATGAAGTATAAAAACCAAACCCAATTTTTTTTGCACTAATTCATTTTTGTGTGTCCATCACATGATTGGTATACTTGGCATGCTATAATAATGACACATCACCATGTGTCACCATTTTGCCTTGTTTAATCTAGAAACTTAAATGCATGATATCTTACACATATAGGCTCAAAATTGACCTATTTAAATTGCATTATAAATATCTTAATGAGCTCTACATTGTGCCATCAATCAATCTGCAATTTTATGACTTAATTTTTTAAGCAAATATGGATCCATCTGGGTCAATCCTCCCCACTAAGAGTTTTTGGTCCTCCAAAAGCTAGTATCTAATTGAAATGCTACATGGTTCTCTACAACACATCAAAGTATAGAACCTAGATCATAGCATATGGAAAAATATGATTCATTTCTCAAAAATTAAAAGGCCTAAAATACAAGGCATGAGTTATAATTAATCTTGTGTCTACCAATAGAACCAAAACATTTATCAACTATCTTCCCAATTGTCACATCTTCTAAGTGGTGAACTGCTAAACATTGCAACAATCACCAATACAACTATAGAACAAGTTTGTTAATGAAAATAAAATACAATAATTATTGTGATCATATCATAATACACTACCCAAACATGGGTCTTAAAATTATAAACCATTATGAAAATAATAAATAGTGTATAATGTCTAGCATTTCAAACATTGCCTAATAGGGTCTGGAAAATGCATCCAATCATACACATGCAAAAAATAGATGCATCCCAAAATAGTAGTTAAGTATGAAACTAAAGACTATCAAATCTCCCAAGCTAATCAATGAGTTAAATTCCTTAATAATTCAAAAAGAAACTCATAAAGCTAAAACTGGAGATTCCAAGAATAGAGATTTTCAAAACACAATTGTGAGAATTGAAAACTTTGCATGATGAACCTATCTTGAAGTGTTCCCACCATATTAGTTCCAAAATGTGTATATCAAAGTATGGGTAAATGTACTTTGTCAACATACAATAGGAATCCCAACAATTCTTTGAAATAATCCACTAATCATGAAATTCAAAAACTGTTTACTAACCCTCTTAATCATACTCTCCTATTTAGGGTGTTTAATTTCTTTAGTGGATTTAATGGCATTTGCATGGGTTGATTTAAGATTAACTTCATTAATTACCTTATCAAAAAGTTTATATACCATATTCTTCTTACCATTACCAAGACTGTGGGATGGTTGAAGTTTCCAACACTTCTCAACCCGATGTCCACTCATGTGACAATGAGTGCAAACATCCCTCTTTTTAGGTGAGGTCACCCATTTTCCATTTCTCTCTTTGCCAATATGAAAATGGTCATTATCACTTGAAATCTACTTTAGTAAATCTTATCTTTTCTAATAATATGCAAAATGATGGTTATTAAATCCACAAAATGTATAAGGAAAAGAATGTAACATCTTCTAAATATCAAAACCAAATTTATTAAATGGCAAAAGTGAATCAGAAGTCTTAGAATTCATATTTCTATTAGTTATTTTTCTATTGTAAGAATTAGGAGGTGGAATCTCAATACCTATTTTACTTGATTTCTTACACCACTCATCATTCCTTCATAGGGATGACTTCTACACTGCTAGTGGCCTCGAATCTTGGCTATTAGAAGCTTGTCCTCTTTAAGTAATGGAAGACTTCTCTCCAACATCCACTTTATCACTATCATAACCCAATCCTAAATGGTGAGATCTATGCTCTACCTATATCGGGTTAGCAATTCCTTGGCCATTTTTACCAAGGACCCTATTATCAAATCCCATTTTCAATAATAGTTTAGATCTAATGCCCTTAGTGTGTTTTTCAAAACTACCAAAAGCAATATCTAAAACATTTGAAGCTAAATGAGAGGAATTAATAGATGAATAAATTATAGTACACTCATTAGTCATAGTGTCTACATTTTTAGTAGAAGGACTATGTCCTTTTGCACTCTGCATCTATGCCAAGAGTTCATCCTTGGCTTGTATCTTAGATTTCAAACAAGCACTCTCCTCATCTAAGGAGTATAAATGAGATCTTATAAAATCATTCTATTCTTGGATCTATTAGTTAATCACTTGAATATCATCAAGCCTCTCTATTTTCAAGGCTTTTCCCATGGCTTTATATTTCCTGTAAATAACCTAATTTCATAAACTACACACTATAAATGGAATATCAAAAAAGTCTACAATACTATGAAAAACCAAACTGAATACAAATAATATCAAATCCACATAATCAGATGCTATCCCAGCACACTAACTACTCTGATACCAAACCTGATTCATAAACTCTACACTATTACCATGCACAAAATGTTTACCAATGGATCCTTTTATCAAAACATTGAATTTACTAAAATACTCAAAGGAATTAAATCAAAATTTAATTTAAATTATGTTTATCTCAAAACCCAAAATACTTTAATATCTTCATTAATTGCCATTATGATTAACTTTTTCATTTAAAATGATTAATTAACTAATCATATGTAGAAAAGAATTCAAAAAATTTAACTCATGACAACAAGATTGATAACAAAGTTCACCCACTACTCAGGCTACATCTCCAAGGTTGCTTAGATTATAAATCGATCCATTTTCATGAAAAGTCAGTACATGGCCAACCCTCAAAATTGTCAAATATAAACTCTAAGATTGCATACAACTCAATAACATATCTTTAGAAAGCCTTGAAATCCATGGATGGACCTTCCACCTTCCTTTCATCAAAACAATCTCATGTTCCTATGTATTTCTACCAAAAGGTCTTCAAAATAGACTTACAAACTAGATTTAATAAACTCATCATACGACATTCAACATATTTTGAATTCATCTTGGAGTCTAGGACATTTTCCTAATTTACATCAAGAAGTGAAAACCACTCTAAGTCTCTCTAAAATTAGAAAGACTACAAATTGGTCTCTAGAAATTACTTAGCTTTGTCCATCAAATACATTGAAAACCATGCCTTTAAATAACACCTCACCTATTTTATATAACTCTTTGTCTCATGAATGTGATGGTAAAAGACTTATCCTTTTACCCAAAATACCATGGTTCAAATCCCATGGCATTGCATTTGTTGTTATCATAACAAATATCACACATTTGGGATGTTGAAACAAATTCAAGATTTTAAGAGATTGAGTCTCCACCTTTGTAGCTATTGATATCCATTTGTTAGCTTATGCACTTGGTTTGGTGGTTGGTGGATGTGTCATGACCCAAAATTGGTTATCCACATGACTCAATAGTCCAGATTAGGCTTGGCAATTTGGACTATTGACTTGGCACTCATTCTAGATGCATTGATCTCATCTTAGCATCAAGCTATGTTGGGCTTCATGTATGTTGGAAAGTTACTCAAATAGATAGGTGAGATCAGTGAGTTGGCATCCATGCTAGCAATTGAGTTGCCTCTACTAACTTAGCTTAGTTTACAACTCATATATGAGTTGGTACTCAGGCTTGGAAATACCGATTCACATGGTGAATAAATAATTACATATAAATATATAGCCAATGTTTGACTATGGATTATTATAAAGGTAATAATACCCCAATTCAACCATGGAGATAAATTTTAAAATAATCAAGTGGTGGAAGGCCATGTGGTGGTCTAAGGACACACTATGTGGACCACTCCTAATTCAACATATGTCGATATTAAATTGGATGTTTTACTAACTCCATCAGTGGCAAGGTCCCCCTCTAAGACAAAAGTAGATTGCATTGGCTATGGTTCCTGTAGCTATCCTTTTATGCCAGTCAAAGATGAAGTATAAAAACCAAACCCATTTTTTTTCACTAACTCATTTTCATGTGTCCATCACATGATTGGTCCACTTGGCATGATAGAATTATGCCACATCACCCTGTGTCACCTTTTTTCCCTATTTAATCTAGAAACTTCAATGTGTGATATCTTGTGTATACGGGCTCGAAATTGACCCATTCAAATTACATCAAAAAGCTCTCAACGAGCTCTATACTATGCCATAGATCAATATACAATTTGATGACTTCATTTTTAGAGTGAATATGGATCCATCTAGATCAAAGGTGTAACTAAATATAATCCATGCCACATGCTTCATGGGGTCATATTTGACCAAGTACAAATCATATTTGAAAAGTTGGCACCACCTTTAAGCAAGGTCAAATGGAAAAAGTAGATGCCAATATGAAATAATGGTTTATATCTCCCAACTTAGCATAAGCTTCCAAAAGGGGTAGGTTTGCCTTTTGACCACCCTTTTCATGCCCCACATGATAAATTCAACCCTTTACACCTAATAACTCAATAATAGTGTTGTGTACACCTCACCAAGATAAATAGTGCCTACCACATCATCAATGAATAGTACATGTGAATAATGTTACATGAATAGTGTTTTTCCCATTGCATCATTCTCTTCTAAGTTAAAATCAACTTATATCCTAAGATTTATCCTAATTATATCCTTATCATTTATTATGAAAAAAACACCACTCTATTTTTGGGTGATCTAAAATTGTCAGATCCCTTGGATGTTCCTGCATCAGACACCCAAGGTAAATAATGTGATCTCATGACCACATAGATGGGTTAAGTGTTATAATAAATCTTTGGTCATGATGGGTATTGATCATGAAATCCCATTCCAATATACCAATGCACTTAGAGAGTATTCTTTTTCCTTATCTGCTTCTAGCATCTATGTATTGGCCCTAAAATAATCCTCTACCAAAACCTCATCCATATCCTAATGGATTAATACATGGGCTCCAACCCACCAAAAAAACTCATGGGATGACACCCACACAAAAACATCCTCCTCCACAAAGATGATATACTACACATCTCTTCATCTCATGTGATTTCTATCTCACCACTGTTTGTCTACCTCCACCAAAAGCCCACCTAGCTTTGCTCACACATCATCCAACCACCTGTTTGATTTTATTCCACATCACAAAAAATCATCACTTAAAGATAATCTCTCATGGATACATCATCTATCATCTCCTCATTAACATGTGCACTTTATTTCACAAAAAGCTCCTCATGTTCATTCACTTACACAAAAACCATCTCCAATGTTTCTTCCACAAAAACATTCAAATCTTCCTGGCTTTCCTCTGCATCTATCTACAACTCTTCATAACTAGAATATTTAATTCCTTATAACTACCCCATGTATATAATTTTATTCACTCACATGCCATACTACATGGCTATAATCCTCATCATACTCCATGTCATCAAATGCACACACTTGCACATAATCTTCATCCAATGTTTATTCATAAGAAACTTTCAAATCCTCTTTAATTTCATCATGTTCTTTAATTTCATTATGGGCTACCAATGGCCCATCCAAAACAATTCCCATGGTTGTTTCCTCATCATCTACACTCTCCACATGTACATTTACTTGAACATCTACCAAGATCTCCATGTGTGCACTTGCTTGCACCACATCCTCTTCATCTAGAGCTTCCTACAAAGAAGTTTTCAACTCTATTGGGATGCATATTTACTTCATATTCTCTTCATCATCCTTTAAAAGGATTTTTTCAATAATGGGATGCTCATAATCTTATTCCTATTTCTCATTACCTTCCATGGTAATTTTCTTTTGCATCTTCTCTTCTCTTTTATGCAACTCTCCATGATTACACTCTTGATCCTTATTCCATATGGATACTTCTCTTACC
This sequence comes from Torreya grandis, assembly GCA_037957365.1. Taxonomy (NCBI): domain Eukaryota; kingdom Viridiplantae; phylum Streptophyta; class Pinopsida; order Cupressales; family Taxaceae; genus Torreya; species Torreya grandis. The sequence goes on along the minus strand of JARHVA010004146.1, from coordinate 96,015 downwards.
AATGAATACACTTTTGATTTCAAGGAGTCACATATATCTCATATAATTTCTTCCTCTTATTCCATTTCACATTCTTCAATTCTCTCCACTAGCAACTAGAATACCCTGTCCCAAGTCTTCAACTTCTTCTCCCATTCTTTCATTGGTGGTACTCTATCACTCTTCTTTGTCATCTTTATACCTTCAAAAACACATTAAAAAAACATTCTCTAATATTCTCTCCCATAAATATTCAAACTTACTCTCAAACCAGTTGATGTGGCCTCCAACTACATAATAGTTTCAACAATCCATTTAATACACAAATCTTACACAAAATATGTAAACATATCTCATAAAGTCATCTCAATCTTCATTAAAATATCACAATTACAAAATCTTTATTAACAAAGATTATATCTCATCTCAAATAAATTAGATAACATGCCAAGGAGGCATCTAAAAGGCTTCACAAAAATCCTATCTCCAAATTTACCTTATTCCCAACCTAGCTTACCAAAACTGAGTAAGAAATAACCATATATATAAAAATATGAGAGAAAAATAAAAAAGGGACAAAGGGGGCCCAAAATTTGTCCCACTCATTCACATGGAGGGAATCTTGTGAAGAGACAAGGTGTACCAAAAGATACTCCATGCCACATGCTTCATGGGGTCATTTTTGACCAATTACAAAGAATATTTGGAAAGTTAGCACCACCTTCAAGAAAGGTCACATGGAAAAAGTAGATACTAATCTGAAATAGTGATTCATGTCTCACCACTTAGTACAAGCTTCCAAAAGGGGTAGGTTTGCCTTTTGAACACTCTTTTCATGCCCCACATGATAGATTCAACCCATTCCACCTAAACACTCAAGATTAGTGTTGTGGACACCTCACTAGGATGAATAGTTCTTGCTACATCATCAGTGAATAGTACCCATGAATAGTGCTACATGAATAATATTTTTCCTGGTAGATCACTTACTATAGAAGAAACATTATAGAAGCAAGGAAAAAGTTTTGGAAACTTGAAAAGTGGGTAAGGATTTTTAAAATTATTACACTTAGTATATGTCTTTTCATGATACAAATTATTTGATGAATGTATAAATGTGTATATAAGGTATTTGTAGTGAAGATGGTTATTCGAACATGCAATGTTTGGTTATAAGGAAAATAACGTAGACTTTTAATGCATTTTATTTTTATATTTGAATTGGTTATAAGGTTTATGTAGAAATAAATGCAGACTTTGACTACATATGATTTATTTGTTTAAAAATAATTTGATGCATGCAATGTTTTGTTTGATTCTGAGGTTGTATAGCGTATAGATGAGCTTCAATTTTGTGGGCTTGTTTGACATATGAAAAAATTGTGGGTTTTATTTGGTGGATGATAAATATGGATAATAGATGGATGTTACATGTTAGTTATTATTTTTAGATTAGTATTGAGTTTTCAGATAGATATGGTAGTTTCTATCTCGATTGGTTGGAAATGTTTTCAGTAAGTTGATGTGACAAATAGGTGTTGCATGTTAATTTTTGTTTCATAAAGTGTTGGGTTTTAAAATATGATTTTGGCTTCTTTGTATATAAATTTGAACATGGTTAAAATGTTATGAAGTGATAAATACACACAAAAATTTTAAGTGATAGTTCATATTATCTTACATACAAGATCTAATAGGGGAAAATGTTTATTTTAAACAAGGATTAGGTTTCAGTATGGAAATATGATTTTTTGGAATTTATTTTTGTACTTTGAATATTTTGGGTGGAAGAAAATCTGTTGATTTAGCTTGGTTATATTTTATGAAGTTAATTTGTGGATATGTGGAGGTTATGTTATTTAGTCTTATAACCTCATACTTTCATATCACTTTGATATTCAAAATCAATTGTAAGACAAAAAAATATGAATATATGTATCATAACACTTGACAATGTTTGTTAGATACTAGTTTCTAAAGGGAAAATCAATTGGTTTTTTAGCATAATTTTTTTAGTTTGATTCGTGAGGAAAACATCTCGATCATTTAATCATAATAATGTTGATTTTCAAATTTCAATATTTCTATTGAAATTTATGTACCTTCAGATATAATTTTATATTGATTTGACATATGTTAGAGAATAATTTAAATGCAAGTAAGCAGGGTTAGATTTGTTTTATATTTTAGAAGATGTTAGGTTGGAAATATCCTCATTAGAATAAATCTCATGGTAATATATAGAGGAATGATTAGAGATGGGATAGGGAAGATTTATCTTCTCACAGTTTTGCTCATAGAGGACAATATTTTAGAGGTAGGAGGCATTGTAGGAATTTCCCAAGACCTTTCAATAGAGGAACCCATATGTCAATTCATTTTGATGCCTCAAATCTCACATTTTGGAATGGTCTTGATTTTTTGAAATTTAATCCCATAAACACTCAAGGAAACCAAATATTGAGAAGGCCTCATTTGATAACTCATCTTCCCTGATGTGGAAATATAAGTGGTTCAACTAAACACATACAAATTACCCTACAATATGAACATAGTTCAATTTCTTGTCATTCTCCACAACACCATCAACATTTACCTAAAAATGACTTGCAATAAATTGTCAAATTGCATTATAAGCCTTAGTACCTCTCAACCAAAAAAATCCATATCCTGAGCCTATTAATCTAGTTGAAACTTGTTCTAAGTTGAATCTCATATATTTTCCTTCACATTTACTTGAAGGAAAAATGTCATTACCTCTCAACTATAAGAGATGAGAGATAAGTCCATTAGCCTCACCAACTATCACCAAGATGGTTAATAAAATAATGACAGAGGTTGATGATGCAGATAATAAATATGGTTTGAAGCTGATAAAGTTTCCTAATACAACAATGAATTTTATAGAGTATCTAACTGATAAGGGATATTTGTTGATTGAGATGCTATCTAATTCTAATAAGGAGTAGAATGTTGAGTGATATTTAGTTTTATTATTTTTATACTTTTAGATAATTTATATATTATAAAACTATTTAAAACTTTAATCTAGTATTTGATAATGGCTAAGCATTTAGATAATATATATTTGGTTTGAAACACAAACTTTATGGATAATGCGTATGGTTTAATGTTAGATATATTTAATCTTTATTTAAATTGCTTATGTTGTTTTAAATGTTTTAACATGAAACACTTATTTTAGATGTTTTTTATGTCTAAGGTCCCCCACCAATTTATATTCTATCCCATTTGATCTATTAATATTTTATTTTGATCTTAAGACTTATTTTAAAGTCTTAAATAAGGTTAAGTTATAATTAAAATTTAATTGACTTTATTAAAGTCAATTAGGACTTATCTAATAACTAACTAAATTTAGTTATAACTTATTCTTCAATCATATCTTGAGGAAATGATTATAAAAGAATATCAAAGTGACATATGAAAGGAGAAATATTACATAGATATACCAAGAACATATTCTTTGATGATTAAGTAATATGTTTAACTAACACATATTTATAGTTATATGAGAAAAATCCAAACTACTTGGCCCAAATATTGATGAATAATTCACTGTATGTGACATATTATTGATCCATTTAGAATGTATTGGTTGTTATATCAAGGATTTATGTACTGAAAACATTGTTTTATTTAGTTTATCTTTGCTAAGATGACTCTTTTCTATGACTCACAATTTATTTATTTTTGCTTTAATTTATCTTGTTTTACTTTTTTTTTTTTTTTTTTTTAATTATTTAGTTTAAGTAATTAGTTTTAATTAGATTATTTAGTTTTTCTTATTAGGTTTTTAGTCTTCAGCTAATATTGAATTATTGTGTTTTCTTAAATCTTTAGTATTTTTATCAATAATTAGATCTTATTTGATAGTTTAGATATTATAGTTTTAAATCTTTAAGATTATTTTCTATGTTATATGTTTATTTTATTAAATCAGTTTAGGCTTAATTTAAATATTAGAATAGAGTTAGTTTTTATAGTTTATTTTCACATTAGATTAAATCAAGTTAATTTAAAGAGTTAAATGTTTTATTTAGTTTATTTTCATATTATATTTGATTTTAAGTATTAGATTTAGGTTAGTATTTAATTTTTGATTTAGTTATTTGTTCTTTTTTTCTTAGTTTTAGTGTTTTGAGTGGTTATGTTATTTTTTATCTCAATTTTTTTAATTTGGCATTCATTGCAATATAGTATTCTTATATTTTAGGTCTTTTTTTTCTTATTGATTTTTTATGAGTAAAACATGTAGATTCCAAAGAATTTGAATGAAACAAAAATACTTATAAGGAACAAAAATCTTTCTTTCAAGAGATTATCTTGATACTAGGTTTTCTCTATCAGATAGGTTGGATTATATGTTCACATTTGGTTCTTTCATCTAACTTAAAGAGAATATTTGATTTATAAATTTATAATGAAGTATTGATTAGTATTTGGCATACTTGTTAGTTCCTAAAAGATTTAAAACCCACTTCTGCATCTTTTATATCCTTTATGAGCTCTTATACCTTAACTATTAGACTGATATAATTCCATGTTAACCTTCATGATAGATGAAATGGATGATTTGTTGACATGAAAATTTTGATCGTTAATAGGATATACTTTTATTTTGAATCATAAATCTAGAAATCAAAATTAGGTAGCCAATGATTTGAGAAGAAGAGTGACATTATTAACTACTATGGTGAGTGAATTAATTTAAATTGATGTTGTTTAAGAACTATATAATACTGATCTAGATTTTAAAAATATATTTGAGCAATGCAGGAATCCATTAAAATTTGAGATAAGTAATATTTATGAATGAGTACCTTATACATGATGGTTATCTCTTCAAGGTAAACCAAATATGTATTCCAATTGGATCTCTAAGGGATAATATTATAATAGAATTAGATAGTTGTGGTTTGGATAGGCATTTTGGTAATACTAAGATAATAGATTTGGTAGAAGAGAAGTATTTTTGGCCAAAGATGAAGAGATACATGGTAAGTTATGTTTTAATGCATGATATTCTAGGTGGATAAAGTCCATGCATAAAATACATAGTTATACATTCCATTACCTATTTTAAGAGGATCATAAAAAGATTTGAGTGTGAATTTTGTGTTGGGGTTGAAAAACATACAAAGAGGTAATGATTAAATTTTAGTTGTTGTAGATAGGTTTTCCAATAGGGTTCACTTTATTGCATGTAAGAAAACCAATGATGCGACTAGAGTTGTAGAACTATTTTTTAAGGATGTGAGATTACATGGTGTTCCAAAAACCATTACATTAGATAGGGACACAAAATTTATAAATAATTTATGGAGGAATCTATGGAAGAAACTAGGAACTAAACTATAATTTATTAATGCATACCACCCACAAATAGATAGACAAACGGAAGAAGTAAACATGAGCTTTGTAAATTTGTTAAGATGCATAATTGGAAAGAAGCCTAAGAAATAGGGCTTGGATTTACCACAAAATGAGTTTTCATATAATAGTTATATGAATATATCTATCAAAATATAACCATTTCATATTATTTGTGGCAAAAATACTATGGGTATTTTAGATTTATTGTAGTTACCAATTGTAGAATGAGTTAGTGATGATATAGAAGTATTTATAGAGCACATACAATATTTATAAGAAGTAGTAAGAAGAAATATATATAGGAAAGTAATGAAAACTATAAATTATTATTAGATGTAACAAAAAGGTCAATGGTATTTGAAGAATCAGATTTGGTGATGGTGTATTTGAGAAAAGAAATATTTACCAAAGGAACATACAACAAGTTGAAGTACAATAAAATTGGTCTATGCTAAATTGTGAAAAAAATCAATGGAAATGATTATGAGGTGAGTTTACCATAAAAATTTCATATATATAGAGTATTTAATGTTTTAAATTTATATTATTTTCATGGATAAGGTGGTGAAGGGGAAGAAGATGACTAAGTGGATTGGAAGCAACATGTACCAAGAAAGAAAAAAGAAAAGATAGTACAAGTTATAGATAATAAGATAGTGAACACAAGGTATGGAAGATATTACATGTGTTTGGTATAGTGGGAAGGATTAAAACAATAAAAAAAACACTTGGATTTTATAATGGAAGCTAAAAAATATTGATAAGAATAAATGGTAGGAATATAATCAGGATAATTTGGAGGAGTTGAGTTGTTTTCAACTAAACGATGTAGAGACCTATCTTTTGAAGGCCATAAATTTTGACTTGTTAACCCAATTGAGATCTCATTCTTTCCAAAACTAAGATAAATAAAATTAAAATGCACATATAACTTGATTAACTAGTTGGGGTTAATTATAATATGTTTGGAGAGCCATATGATATTATGTAGGTGTTCAAAATTACATTCCAGTATTTTTAATCATGCTAAAAATAACATAAATAAGATAAATTTGTAATAAAAATTGAAATTGGGTTGAAAATCATAAAAATCATGAATTTAATATTTAGAGGCTATATTTAAAAATTTAGGTCCATATGAACTTTCATGCAAAAGTTATTAAGAAAAGAAAGTTGCTATTTATATTTGGGACAGTTAACTCTATGTAATTTCTTATTATTTTTTATATTTTTTAATTTTACATTTCAATTAAAATTTAATGTTGAGGTTTATTTATAAAATTTCATGTAATTATTTTACTCTTTCAATTATAATAAGTAGATAATATTGCTTTCATGCAATTTATGAGTTTATTCCTATTGATATTTTTCTTAGCTAGTCTATGTTTTCATCAAAAAATGTCATTTTAACACACACACACACACACACACACACACACACACACACACACACACCAATTAGGTATTTAATAAAAACCATAATTGATATAAACATTTAATAATGAACTACATAGGTACATGATATGAATCATGGAAACACACAAGAAGAAAAGTGTGAGATATAAATCACAACACCAAAAGCTCAAAAAAATTAGGAAAATAAATAAAATTGGTATAAAATCATATATTTATCCACACATAAGCACAAAATGTCATGGATATGACATAAAATAGTACAAAACACATAATAGCACTCAATGCCACACAAGGCTAAGGGCTACACACAAAAGACAATAAAACTTCACACAAGGCCAAGTGTCAAAAATAAAGAGGCATAATATCATACAATAAATCCAACAATGTCTTATACTAAGAAAGCATAATTAATAATTAACCTATAGATAATTAAATAGTAACAATGAATAATAGAACAAGTCAAACTAATCTACAATATCAATCTCTATTAATGTCATATTATAGTAGAGTCACATATACATGAAATGTAACACCTCAAATAATACAAACCAAAAAAAGACATTTTTAAGTGATCAATGTATCTCAACATGATAAATTAAAAGGCCATATAAATATATAACATATTACAATGTAACCTATGGAATGATATTCCCTCAAAATTGGTATGACCCCTAGGCATATAAGTGTCTTACATATCTATAGACCCTTGTATCATTTGTAACCTATATGGACTACATTTCAATCATATATACCATGAAATGCATGTGTATATGTAAAATTATATGTAATCTATTCAACATGTGATAAATAACATAAATAAATAATGAAAACTAGAAAACATGTCATGCTTAGGTTATAATTTTTTATTTTTTTATATTTTATACTTTTAAACTATTTTAAAAATGTGAAAAATCCTAACTAACTATCCAATCAATGGATGGTCACGTTTAAGTCCTATAACATATATAGGAATGGTCACATGTCATGATAAAGTAGTATCACATGTAAACTATATTATAATCTAAAAATGATCTTATGTAGTAATGTAACCACCACCATCATCAACATGACTCATATGATCCTATGTATGATGAGAAAGTATAGAAAGCATAGTATCCATTGAATTTATTGTATATTAAGAAAAAAATGTGCTTGTGTTCACAATGTAACATATTGATATATTTATAAAACTATATTATGATGTGATCAAGGAGATAATGGTCATTGTGAGACATTTAAAACCCTCTAATGTAATGGGTAATAAATCATTATCCACATAAGAAAGTCAACTTCCTTCCTCCAAACTGTCTATGAAGAATGAACATAAATAGATGGAGTAACTACGTGTGTAAAATGAACCTAAATTTGTGAAATAATTAAAAGTGTAGAATGAACCTGAATAGGTGAAGAAAGTAATTACATATAATTAACATTAATAGGTGTATTAATTGATTTTAGTGGTGGTGGGGATAGAGGATGAAATGCCTCTCACTAAATAAGATACTTATATATAATACATGAACCTTTAATCACCATGTTGTAATGTATATTATTGACACATATATGTATTGATGATGGTACTATTTGGATCATGTGTATCCAAATGCATCATAAAACATGTTAAATACCCTTGTGCTTAGTAATTTTAATAATAAATTTATAACTATTATAGGACCTACCTTAAGAGGTAACATAATGCACCCTAGGGGTTTAGGCTCTATCTATAAATTTTTTTCAATATCCTTGTTATATCCATGAAATCCTCATGTTCATATCCAAGATTATAAAGAAGTTTCATTGTACAAAAGTTTTTTACTTGAAGCATTTTCTATCATGACACTATGTATAGGTGATGGATCAATATAAACTCATACAAATAATGAATTAAAATTAAAGTCATATTCCATAATATAACTATCATTAAATGTATTTATATTTCATTTTAATGATATTCATGTAAGAGTACCAATGATACCATTTAATAGGTGATCATATGTAGAACGAGGAAGATGTGCATTATACGTCATATGCACCTCAATAATATACATAGTTTCTTTTTTTTCATGATTTTGAAGGGGATTGGAAAATATTTTATAATTTTAAGTACCATTTGGTTGTGATATTGAATCATCCATAGGTTTTCTAAGCTCAATAATTTTGTCATCAATGAAATATTGTATCTTATTCCTTGGCTTGGAGCATTTATTCATAGAAAGTCCATTGCATTGATAATAATCCAAATATGCATTATTTTCATATCACTTAGGTGTAAGCTTACTCATATCAACATATTTTGGGTGATGGAGAGATATAAGGTTTCAATCTGATAACATCTATACTAGTAGGTTGAGGTAATCTTGAAAACTACCTCCTTTGTGGAGTAGATAGGATAAGACAATTAGTAGGATATGGCATTGCATTCATTTTGTGTTTCTTATTCTTAGTATCATTTTTTTTTACCATGTAACTTGGTTAGATTTATAAAAAAATAGTTGAAGTAGTTGTAGCATTAGGCACATAATTGTGCTTGTTCAAATATATGAGCTTAACTTCTTAGTATGTAAATGTATGGTATGAATCATCAAATGATTTGAATTTATTGAGCATAATAGACTCATGGATATGGGAAAGTAAAATTTTCTTGAAGATATATTATACTCAATGTCAAACATAGTATTTTTCATCTTAGAAAGTGTGTTATTATACTAAATGACATAGTCACTAATTGGTTCATTGGATCCTTGCTTAAGTTTTGTGGTTCTAGTAAAATATAAATTCTCTTTAATATTTATAAAAAAAAATATACTATAAACTAATATTTTAAAGGATTAAATGCATGAACCAATTGGAAAGGTAGATCATAGAACCTTTTCAACTCATAGTCCTTAATTCTTTAAGGAACTAACTTTGTCACCACTATGTAATTTTAGGCATAGTCCAAACATGATACATGGAAGGTTGTTAAGTGTTTCTCTAGTCACATTTACCATCATATAATGTAATATTAGAAGCTACAAAACCCATAGGTAAGGGATAAACTATAATATTTGAGGATAATGGATTATTTAATAAAACATGAGAATCCATTGAGTTACTATCTCTAAAAATACCCCATTCTAACTATAAAACATTAGACTATAGATATTTAATAGTCTACTTAAGGGATAGTGTAGTATGAGAGGATGATGATGTCATATGATAAATTATCATAGGAACTAAATTGGTTGAATGTTTTTTAATATGAATAGTAATTTAAGGGAATCCTTGTGTTTTCACCACATAGTGGGTGGCCATTATAAGTGTAGACAAAGGTGTAGACATATGAATAGTACTAGTACTAGTTTGAACACCTATGGTGGAATTAGTACCTCAAAAAGGTATCTTAGTAATGGTGAATAGATCATTGTTTTCTTCCAATGTGAAAACATTAGTGTTTTATGTAAATATAGATCATAGGATTAATTTTATAACCTTATCCAATTCATGAAGATTATGGTAAATTTTATTTTGAAAATTAGACAATTCTTGAACTTGTATAGGATCTACCCCATTAATTTCATCAATATGAATTATATCTTGGTATTCATTATATCTTAATTAACATATCATAAATAAATATTTTCATAATTAACAACATGATATTCTATATTTATGTATTAATTTATAATATTTGCATCAAAAGAATAATAAGAAGAATGATCATGAATCTAATTTATTATAAACATTTTATATAAAACCAAAGGAAATTAATTATGATCAATATGTGCACCACTTAATTTAGATTAGAGGGACAAGGGATTTATCCTTCTTAAATGGCTTAAAATGAAATCATGAAAATATGTATACAACTAGGGCTAAGGTGAAAAATATTTATTATATTAATGTATGGGGAGATCATAAATCATAATCAAAACCCTAAAATAGAAATATGAAACCCTATAAAGAAGGAAAAAACCCTAAGGGAAATCTAAGGTTTTGTTATGCTCTAGATAAAATGTAGGTTCACCAGTAAGTTTTAAATTATGTTGGATTATTGTGTCTAAAAAAGTATAAAACTTTGAGATATTCAAGTTGTATAAAATATAGTAGTAATACATGAATTTTAATGTAAAAATTAGTATATGTTTTGAACAATTATAGATAATTAAATAGAGATGACATAAGGGTTTTAGATACTTAGTGTGTTCCTATTAAATGTGGGTCTAATACTAATTATAGGTGGTATAAAGAGATAAAAAATAGATCAAGAGTCACTTGGATCAGGACCTAGGCATGTGGATGTGCTTGGATGAAATTGTCAGACTCTGGATGTTATGGATAGATGCTAGCTTCTATCCTCTACTAGGTTCATCAGTATGCACAATGCCTCTCTATGTAAGTATAGGTTGCTACACTTACTTTTAATCTATATTTATGTGTGATATAAGGGATCATTATCTATACAATATATAAAATCCCATCTCCTTATATTTTAAACATTAGGCACAATTTATACACTGATTATGCATGTAAATGGGGAATAATGGTGGGTTATTTATGTATAGACTAGGATGACCTAAAACTATCCTCTTTCTCTTAATAGATTGAATAAGGTCATTTAAATATATCTTTTTATACTTGGATGATCAATTTAGGAATTTTGAATTCCATAGATATAATAAAGGGTATCCTACAACTAATGTCATGAGGAAAGAGTTTTAAATCCTAAGCCTATGAGACAATCATGTAGCTTTCACTAGAAATCAATGAAGGTAAATGATTGTAAACTATGTTTAAAAATAAAATGGTTATAAAGGGGTATAAAATAAACTAAGGAATGGGTTGGAATGGTTGTAAATGGGTAAGGTTCAAAGGTCAACCAAATGGGTATTTATGTAACCTAAAGTGATTTATAGAAAGTAGAAATAATCCTACAACTACAACAACTTTTTTAGTATAGATAAAGAATAACAAGGACAAATACACATTAATTCATAAAAAATAATAAATATATAATCTACAAAGTAAATAAAGGAAAGAGTGTAGGGATATACATACTTATCTAGGGGTAGACACATCAACACTTCAATATCCCACTTAGCTAAAGTGGACCTTTGAAAGAGAATTTAATATGTTGAAGACCTAAAATGGTTGGAAGAATACCTAGATATCCTCAATTAGGAATTCCCCATGACTCCTCCTATTAAGCTTCAATGACACCCCAAGATAAGACTCCTCAAGATAAGGTTATAAAAAACTAACTCTCCTAATACGTTTTTAGGGAAGAAATGCAAGTGAAGGCAGAGTGAATGAGTATGATATGATATGATATGAATATAATATAACCCACACACACACACACACACACACACACACACACACACACACACACACACACACACACACACATGATCCAATACCCAAAACCAACCTTAAACTCTAAGATGGTGGCATCAGCCCTACCATTATAGGTCAAAGATGTCAGCTACCACAATAAAATATAAGTTAGGTTAATATAGTAAAAATTTCATAAAACACACTCTGAACTATATCAATCTATAGGAATAAGAGTGTTTTCATAATCCATGACCAATGTAGTGCAAATGCTTATGGATATCACTATGTGATATTTTTTGGATCACACTTTGTGAAACATCATCAATATGATGGTTCACAGAGTGTGACCCAAAACATTGATCCAAAAAAACTCACATGGTAATATCTAGAAGAATTTTCACTACATATATTGATCTATATGATAAAATATAGAGATGGTAAAGGCACACAATAGATGGTATTGGATATACTGATACTATAGGACATAAGGAAGCTATAAAATTTATATAAGAATTAAAAATAAAGAATAAATTGATAGACATTTAGAGGAGCTCATATTGATAGTAGTGGTGGTGTAATAAGGATAAATTAGAAACATCTCTTGCAAATCACCATGATATTTTCCCACCCCATTCAAGGTGTACACTCAAGGAGATTGATTCATATACAATCATCTACAAGAGAAAGTGTCACTAAATAATAGAGTGAATAATGTTTTATGTATACATATGCCCCACCCAAAGTTTATCACGTGCCATAATAGTGTAATGCAAGATGGTACTTTGGGAAAGAAACATAGTAAGACTAAAGAGCATATATGAAATCAAACAATGTGAAAATGCATACCTTGAATTAAATTTTTGATTGTAGGTAATTATGTGTATGTTGTATGTGATGGAAGGTTCCCAATGAGAAGAATAAGAGGTGGACCTTAAAAATAAGATAAAATTCTAATTTTTTGTAAAAAATAGTTGTTACCACCTAATTCTCTATTTCACTAATATTCTAAGGTTTCTTTATATTTGTGAAAATGACCCATATAAACAAAGATCTAGGAAAATATAAACTCTCAATAAATAACTAAAAGCTGTGAAATTTGAAAAATTTACTATACATAGGTGAAAACTATTCATTTATGTATTTGATATTTTTATAAAACCAAAGCTCTCTTTATCCAATTTTATAACTCTGAGAGATCATGATTCACTAATGAGGAGGTGGAATTGTTGGGGGATGTATCATAGTTAGGGATAGATCCATTTAGGTAGGTGACAAATTTATTGTTCATTTTGTCATTTTGTGTAAAAATGAACTAGATTAGGAAATATAGGTGCTAGGGTAAATCCATGTAACAAAATTTGAACCAACATACATCAAAGCAAATATAAAAATTATATTACATGTTTTTGAAGACCATATGGTAGGATCATATCATATGGATGCTTTATAGAGGCATAGTGGATGCCTAGTCATCATGGCTAACCAAAGTATAGGATAGAGGTTAGATTCAAAGTATTGGATAGTATAAATTATGGGTAGAGCCACACCCTTGTGACCATATCCTAGGTTAGTTTGGCCATGCACACCCAATGAATCCTAAGATACTAGGCTAGACATGTGCTAGAGTAGTGAGGAGTGGGAAGATGAGGGGTTCTAACTATGGTTCCCATAATGAGACTTTAATAGCCTATGGTGGCAAGATAAATATAGAAGCAAAAATATATATCATAGGGAGAAGGAAGAGGTTTATAGATTATAATCACACCTCAGAGGAAACATATGGATCCATACAAAACTCCAATAGATAGATGGATAATATAATGACAAGTATCCAATGTTTGAGGAGTTTTAGTGGTCCCATGAGTGATATGTGTTTCTCTTGATTTTTTCTCATTTCTTAATTAAGGAAGAAGTAAGAAACTAGTAATAAGGGTGGGGTAGAAGAACCTAGTTTTTGTGAGCATGTGATATAGATAAGTATGAAAAGATTCTATTTATCTTGGGATTAATGACTTATAGATAAGAAAGCACTCATGCAAATAGGTTATTAGAAAGATAGTAAGGTGAACTACCTAGCGTGAGCTAGATACAAAAAGTGTGAGCTTGATAAGAGGCTATCAATCCACTCTTTGATAAAAATTAAGTTGAAAGAGATAAAATGGGAAATACTTGAATCGAATAAAAAAATAACTGAAATGAAATACAGTAAGAAATAGGTGCTTGATAATGAAAATAAAAATAAATATAATAATAAGTCAATACCAATGCTAAAGTAGGTCAGGTCAAGTTCATAAAGTAGGTGAGGTATCTATGAATAGGAAAGGACATAGAAATTTAGGTTTGGTTGAGATTAAGGGTTTGTAAATAACTTGCTATTATTTCTTACCATAGTGACCATCAATGGTTAGGACAACTATCAGTGGTTAAGCTAACCATCAGTAATTGGGTAACCATTGATGGTTGAAGGTGACCATCAGAGGTTAAGGTGACCATCGATGGTTCCTATGGGTTTTGGGAATGTTTAGAAAAGGAGTTGGATAATGGGTCAGTAAATGGTCTAGGATTTGGTTACAGTCCAAGGGTTAAGAGATGAGATGTAGAAAGGTCTGATTCAATCCAAGAAGTTAGAAACCAAAATGGCAACACTAGAAATATAAAGAGTACCTATTTTATTTCTTGATGGCTGATGGATAATCCTAGAGAAATTTTGGCAGAGTAACAGTACTTCGCCACAAGATCAATTTTGGTATAGGTTTGAGTCTCTATTGTAGTTGATAAATTTCTAGAAGGAAGACATGCTATTTAGAAGCTTGATTACCTATGAGCTAGAATGTTTGATTATGGATGTGATGGATCCCCATTCACCTCCTACTCCCATCCTTTTATAGGCAAAGGGAGATGGAGGTAGAAGAGGTTAGGGATACTAATTTTGATACATAATGATGTGTTATCAATGAGTAAGGTAAACACATTAAATTATGTTGTGTTAGCCTATATACATTTGGTTAAACATTTTTTCACATGGTAGGGAAGAGACCTAACCATCGACAATCAAGATAGCCATCAATGATTGAGTGTCAGAGGATAAGTGGGGTAAAAAAGGGTAAGTTAGTGGTTTAGGTTTTGTTAATTTGTTAAAGGGTCAAATTAGTCCCAAGTGTATTTTAACATTCAAAACTATAGTGTGTAGAATTCTAGTGTGTCTACATTTTACTCCTTTTTGTTATACAATTTATGTCAATAATTTATAAAATAAAAATGGATTGTGGGTCAAATGTTGGTTACCTAAATTCTAGGAGGAGGTGATCTCCCTCAAACTAAGATTTGACGAGGTGAAACCAAAATTGAGTCAGGGTTTGATAAGTGGTTTATGGTGCATCATGAGGTTGGTGATAATGGTAGTTGGGCATTTGAAGTGCAAACATGCACATAAAATGTGACTAAGTGAAATAGCCAAGATCAAATAAAAACTAAGTTACCATGGTTGATAAAAATAAGGTCAGTTATATAATAGTAAGTGATAAGGTCACTAGTCCCCAGTATTAGTCATAGTTGATCAAGTTATTCCTATCAAGTCTCCTAGATAGGGTTAGTGTTTTTGTGAGTATCTGAGGTAGGAAGTGATCTCATAAAAAATGGTTTATTTATGTATTAGGTGTTGAAATTTCAAATATGTAACATGGCAAGGTTGGTTGGTGTGGTCAAAAATACCAAGGCAAGGTCATCATAAAATATGCAATAGTTTAGGCTAAAATGGCCAACATCAAGGTGGACATAGTTTGATGGTTGGTTGTAAAAGGGTAATCTAATGGTTTAGGTGGGTAGGAGAAAGTTTTTATTTAAGGTGGAACTAAGTTTTATGTGCCTAAAATTCAAAAGGTGATATCTTGATCATTGATGGTCAAGGATCCCAAGATCAACCATCAGTGGTCACCCTCACCATCAATGGTTAGGGGGAAACCCTAAAAGGCTAAAGGATAAAAAGTGAAAAATAGAAAATCATTTTCAATTTTATCTATTGGCTTCTCTAATTCTCATGTATTTAGAAGTTTTATGTTTCATCAAGAGTATGGATAAAGTGGGGTTGAGGTGTTGAGTAGGTGATTGTTGATTGGTTGATTTCTAGTGAAGTAGACTAGAGGATGTAGGGCTGATGAGGACACAACTGAGAGGTGGGAGTCAGGCTTCCTCTTTAATGATGGTTGAATAATGAGGTAGGTATTAACTTGAATTTGTTAGGTTAGGTTGATTTGATTATTTTGGTTTAATATAGTTATTTTATTGTTGTTTTTTGGGAGGTTTTGGGGGCTTTGCCCTAGTTTGTAGGTTTTGTGGTTATTTATTAAAATTAGTAGTTAAAACTTGAAACTGGAAGGGGGATAGGTTTGGGTAAAGGTAGATGTCAAAATTAAGGTAGTTAGGTGTTTATAATGGATTGATTTAGGTTAGGTTTGGGAAGGTAAGGTTGGGTATTTTCCACTAGAGGTTACACACATTGACCATCAAAAATTATACCTAATTATTGGTGGTCATAGTTGACCATCAATAGTTGGGATAATCAACCATTGGTGGTCTTAGTGACTGTCAGTGATCGATGAAGGGGTTAAGTGGTTATGATAAAATGTTAAGGAAATTTTTGAGTTAAAATGTGGTTGAGCCTTCAAAAGGCTAAGGGTAGGCTTGTTTTTAGCATAGGTTTTCAAAATGTGTTGATGTAGGAAGGATAAGGGAAAATATGTGTGATTAGGTAAGGTTAAATGAGGTAAATATTCATGGGTAGAGTAAATAAATAGAAAACTAAATGCATTTTTAATGATTTTTATAGGCATGAGATCTGATTTAGATGTGGGATTGGGTCCCTCAGATATTTAAAGAGATCCATTAGGGGATGATTGAGGATGATTAGACACACATGGAGGAGGTCGACCTTGATGTGATGAGTCACTTCCAACATGTGTTGTGAGATGCGATGATGATCATGGGCCTCATCAAGAGATGGGATCTAGACATGAACACATTTGTGTTACTAATGGGAGAGATGATCATTCTACTATAGGATGTAAATAAGATTACTTGGTTTCTAATTTAGTGGGAGCCGATATATCATATTGAGAATGAGTAGAGAGATGATCACATGGAGCTCCTCTATAGTGATGATCATACATTCATGAGATGGAATGCTAGAGGGTTTAACTATAAGCCTCTATTTTAGTTAGTTAGGGATGATAAGTGGTTAATGATGATGATGATGGTAGTGTCATGTTTTTTAGTACTAGATTTGAGTAGTGGGCTATGTCCTTATCTACTTTTAGGTGTTTTAGTGGAGATGTTACTTGGTCAAATAGTTTTTGGATGGGCACAAATTTTGTTGGTATAAATATATAGATAGTCATGGGGGTTCCAAGATCATTGTAGATATGGCATTACTTTGGGATTTATTTTACATTGTTGTACCTACAAGCATATCAAGGTCTTAAGGCTGATGGGTTTGCCATGGGAGGGATACACCTAGATGGACTTCAGGGTAAGCTTCATGTGATGGAATGGTGACTATGCACTAATAAGAACTGAAGGGGGTATTCAAGACATATATTGGTTTAGGGAGGAATTTGAGGCCTTGGTGGTTTGGTATGTGGTGTGGAGGCCATATGTGGGCTTCTCAAGGTGGGCTTACTATACTTGACATATTTTGTCATTAAAAAGATAGAGGTGGATTTATGGGAGGAGAGAGCATGATATTAAGCTCATCTTATTTGATAGAGTTCATAGGTATTTCATCCTAGTATAGGGGATCCTAGGTTCATCCCTGAGGTATAAGAGGGAAGATGTTAAGTTTTTGCTTCCTGAGCCATAGCTAGAGGAGGTGGTTCTTGATCATGAGGAGTTGTCAGTTAGAGTAGAGATCAATGACACTAGTTTTGTTGATGGATATGAAATATGGTATTAGGCCATTTACACAACAACTAATTTTGGGTGGGATGATGCAGGTAAGTAGCCCATGGATGTAGATCTAGTTGGTCAGGGTTCATAGGTATAGGTATAGGGAAGTGGCCTTGATGGATAGGTAGGAGTAGCACTGGCCACTACATAGGCATAAATAACAATGTTAAAGAGATAGGTGGACATATTATAGGGCTAGATTATGACATTATAAGGTCAGGTTATGACTTTGATAGGGGAGAGGGACCAAGCTAAGAATTAATTAGGTTTGGTGACCTAGGAGAGGGACACCCTGAGACAAAAAGTAAGAGTAGATACAACAATAATAGGACCACTAAGAAGCATCCTTATGACATTTTATTTGGCCACCATTAAGGAGTTATGATACTATGAGACCGTAGTTTTGACATAGTGTCTATATGAGCCCCAACAGGGTGAGTATAGAGCTAGCTTGGCAAGTGGTGTAGGGGTAGTGACTCTAGTCAATGGGTTGATTTGATTAGTGGATAGGTAGGCACCTTAGGGGGGAAAACACCAGATGATAGTGGTGCCTTAAGAGGGGATAGTGGTAGTGGTGCCCTTGGGGCATAGTGTATATGATATGATATATGTAGATGTATATGATTTTGATATTGGCCTATGAGGTGATGTAGAGAGATGTATATTTTTGAGAGGGAGATGCACATGATTATATGTAATTTTTTATGTTGATGAGACATGATTTATATAACATGAAGATGATATATAGATTTTTTTTAATGGTTCATGGTTTTGGTTTTGATGTTTATGCTTATGACGTTTATCTTTATGCTTATGAGATGTGGACTCAGTAACTTAGGCATGTGATGATTATGAATGATGTTTATGATTATGCATGATTATGATGTTTATGGTGTTTTGATTATGATGGTTTAAATAAATGGTTATGATCATTGATGTGTGACCTAGTTATGGTTTATGATTATGGATGTGATGTGGTTCATGATGTTTTATGATTATAAATGGTTATTGATGTGGTTTATGATTATATATATGATTATGTGATCAAGGATATGATTATACTCTTGGTTATAAATATGTGATGTGGTTTTTTTTTTATGATAGCACATAAAGTAAGTTAGATAATAAACTAGATGTGGGGAAAGAGAAAAAAATAAGACATATGTCTAAGTGAATACAAGAACCAATTATGAGAGGATAAGAAAAAGGCATGATGTTGTTTCATTGGTAAGGACTAAAAAAAACTGAAGTTAGATTGGCCTAATGAACATAATCCCTTTGAATGCTTCACATTATCATGTGTTGGTTGATAAAATGTGTCTTGATCACATTGTGTTAAGTAAGCTCAAAATCCCTTGATTTTGTAGATGGTACAAAGGGGAGATGGGTAGTGGGTGGTATGAAGGGAAAATGGGTGATAGGTAAGGTAACCTTATGTGGGTTAGTTTTCCCCTTATATAGGTGACCTAAAAACCATAATAGACAAGTATATGTCATATACAAGGTGTAGACTGATCGATGTAGGAAGTCTCCTAATGCTATATGTGAAAGCTGATTGTAGCTTTCTTGGGGTAGCTTATTTTGGTTTTGATATAGGGTAATTTATTACTTTGTTTTGATAGGTTTTTGAAGCTAATCGATGTGAGAAGCTTCAAATGATTACTTTGACAAATTTGACTTAGCTATCCTTCAAGGGGTTGGTCCAGGTTTGGGTTTGTTTATTTGGTAGTTGTCCTTTAAGGGAGTAGTTTATATTTTTAAGAAATTTTATATTGTGGGTAGTTTTCCTTCTAGGGAGTAGTCTGTGTGCTATGGATATTTGACTCAAGTGATATTTTTGTATCCCAAATTCTTTTGATGTTAGGTTAGATATATACAAGTTTATTCAGGCTTAGAGGTTTACTTTTATGAGGGAAAAACCTATAACATAAGAGGTTAATGATAGGTTAAAGCAGTGGTTTTGAGAGATAATGACCATGGGATTCCATTTTATTAGGGATGAAAAGTATCTATGAGAACCATGCCATGGGTAGGGCCATGGTACCCATATTTAGTACTAAGCTATGACTATGATGGTTAATCACATGGTTCTATGTTGTAATTGGTTGCCCTCAAAAGGGATGGGATGAAAGTGTGAGGAAGGTGAAACTCTCATAAATCAAGGGATGAGTTTATGTTAGATAAAACGTGATTTTTTTCTCTATTTAAAAAAATAAAGTATGTAGATACAAAACATTGAGAGGATCAAGTTTTGGTTTGCCTTCAAGAGAGGACAAACAATAATCTCCTAATTCATACTTATGGGTTATGATGTAGGGTCCAAGCTAATTAAAAGCAAACTTGCCTCACTTAATCTTCTCCATATTAGTCACATGTTAATTTTCCTTCAAGATTAGGTCTTTGATGTTGAATTATCATTCTTTCAGGTGTTTGTCATAGGTGCACTTGATTCACTCTTGATAGACACGAAGGTGGTTAAGCACTACTAAGTGGCATTAGTCAAATAGCTCAAGTCATCCTAGATGTTACTGATTATAGTCACTCTCAAAATTGATGTCTTATAAGGATATGTGAAGATAGGGAATCTAGACATCGAGAGGCAAAACTACCTCTACCCTGAAGACTCGAGAGAAAGGGGTAGCACCTGTAGAGGTTTGAATGCTAGTGAAATAGGCCCATAAAGTGAAAGGGATGTGCAAGTGCCAATCTTGACCTAAAGCATTGACCACTTTGGTTAACATATTTTTGAGGGTTTAATTAGAGAATTCTGCTTGTCCATTTTATTGTGGATGATAAGGCGAGGAAAAGCTTAACTTAAGGCCAAATGTATCATAAAGGCCTTGGACTTTCTTGTTTTTGAAATATTTACCTTTATCAGTGATGATATTTTGGGGAACACTAAAATTACAGATGATATGATGATTGATGAAGTTGACTATCTTGTCAACTTTGGTCAAGATGAGAAGAATGGCCTCTACCCACTTGGTAAAATACTTGGTGGTAGTGATGATGGAGTGGTGTCACTATGAGGAATGAGGATTGATTTCCCCAATGAAATCTAATCCCTATTATGAGAAGGGCCAAAATTCCTTAGATACTTGAAGGCCATGGGCTAGAATGTGATGTAAATTGGCATGTTTCTAACATTTAACACACTTATTTACATAATCACAATAGTCTTGGTTGAGGGTGGGATGATATAATCCAAGGCGAAGGATACATTTATCAATAGTTATCCCACTAAAGTGTCCCCCATAGATTCATCATGCATTTCCTTGATATCATGGGAAGCTTTATGATTGCATAGGTAATGGACAAGGATGTCATTGAAACCATGATTATAAAGGATTCCACCTAGTATGGCATAACAAGAGGTACTCTGAATAAAGGCTCTTTAGGCATTCCTAGAGAGGTTGGGAGGAATGATGCCAAGGTTGAGATAATTAAAGGTTTGCTCATACCAAATGTCTAAGGGAGATTCCTCCACACTAAAAATGGTAGGGAGGTCAAATTGGATATAAGAGGGTGTGATAAAATGATGAATGGTGAAAAAGAGTTTAGAGTTAGAAGGCTAAGATGGGATCTGAGAAGCAAGGAAAGCCATCATATCCATGACCTTGTTTGTAGATTATGGAATAGATTGGATGAGATAATGATAAAATGATGCTAAGAGTAAATCTATTAGTTATTTTCACTTTTTCAAGATAACATTATTACATTGGCAAGATCCATTAACCTAGTTAACCACAAGTTGGGAATCACCAAAGACACTAATCATCTTGACTCTTAAGGCTAGAGTGGTTTGGAGACCTATTACTAGGACTTCATACTCAAAAATATTATTGGTACACTAAAAATCAAGTTTGAAGGAAAGAGGAATAGGTTCACCATCAAGGTTAATAGCACCCCCACCTTGCTAACACTTTAAGCCATCAAAGAATATGTTCATTTGGTAGGTGTTATCCTCTTGACAAAGAGTTGTAATGGAATCATCCAAAAACACAAGAGGAAGTGGTTGGTTGTCTGGTAAAGGATCTTTGGCCAGTTGGTCAATAATAACCTACCCTTTAATAGACTTTTTTTGGAGGAAATCAAGGTCAAAATTAGCTAAGAGCATGAGCCACTTAGCCATATGATGGTTTTGGTATAGTTTAGAGTATATGTACTTGAGTGGGTCAATGTTAGTGATGATATAGGTTTTGTGATCGAGGAGATAATGGTGAAGTTTGGTAGCCCCAAAGACTAAGGAGAGGCAAACTTTATTAGTATAAGTGTACTGAGTCTTATACTTTGTAAGTGGGTGGCTTATATAGTAGATAGCTTGCTTTTTATTTTGTTCATCATGGTGAGCAAGCATTGCCCCTAAGGAATGGTTAGTGGTGGATATATAAAGGTAGAAGGGTTGGTCCTCTTTAGAAGGGGTAAGAATGGGTGGAGAAATAATGTACTCTTTTAGGGAATCAAAGGCTTGTTGGTAGTCCTTAGTCCACTTAAAAGTTGTATCTTTCTTAAGAAGATGGTGTAAGGGTTGACATATATCTGATAGCTAAGAGATGAAGTAATGGATGGATTGGAGCTTCCCCTACAGGCTAAAGAGTTATTTAAGGTGGGTTTGAGGTGGCATGTCAAGAATTACTTTAACTTTGGTAAGGTCCACTTAGATTCATCAAAGAGAGATGATAAAGTCAAGAAGATTTTTAGATAAGAAATCAAAAACACATTTCTTAGGGTTAAGTCAAACATAAAAATGGATTAGGTATTCAAAGATAATTTTGAGAATGTCTAGATGATCCTTGCAATATTTGGATTTACCTAGGATATCATCTACATAGTCCTCTATTATTTTATGGATGAGATCATGGAAAATGTAGGTCAACACACATTGGTAGGTTGTTCCAGTGTTCTTCAAACCAAATGGAATGACCCTGCAATAAAAGGTTCCCCAAGGGGTGATAAAATAAGTCTTATATTAATCTTTGAGGATAATCAAGATCTGAGTATATCCCAAGAAAATATTCATGAGAGACAACATCTCATGGCCAGCTGTAAGATCAACAAGTTGGTCGATGATAGGTAAAGATAAGTTATCCTTTGGACAATACTATATAAACCCTCTTCAAATAGTTGGTTGGTTCAACTCCTCAAAACATAAGATCTCTCACTTATTCCCTTAATTTTTCATTATCTATTTTATCTCTCCTACCACTAATGAAATTAAAAATATCCAAAGGTGATCCAATAAAGTATTTAAATCCTTATATAGGAAAAGTACTCAAATCCATTATCCAATGGGAAGGTGACACGTGTTCCTTCTAATTCCTTGGGTCTTGGTTAAAAATTCCACACAATAATTAAATCCTCTTATAGGCCCATGTGGGAAATCATTATAATTCCATGTCTCTTCAATTCTCCCATTATCCCATGCCATAAATGGGAAGATTGGTTGTATTATGTCATGATCCACACTTAAACAAGTTTTATTATAACTTATAGCTAATTGGGGTCTTAATTACACAAGTATCTATCTCTAAATCAATTTCTATCCAATTCCAAACTTGGTTGAAATCTCCCATCTGAATTTTGAAAGTGATGATAACAAGTTAGCTCTCCTTTTAACATTATGACCTTACATATGTTTTAACAACTATCTAAGGTATTGGTAAAAAGGGTAATAATAGTGTCAAAGGGGTGAATAGTGTTAGGAGGGCAAGGAGGTCACAAATTATGACTTGGTCCAATATGACACTATAATTGGATTTAGATTTCAGGAAGTTAAGTAGTCATTACACCACTATAGCAATGATGCACTCATGCCCAGTGTAGTCCTAGTTCTCTCATTGGCCTCCCTTATCACCTACATGTAAATTTTTACATATAACTCACTACCCTAGATAGTTGAAGTTGTAGAATGTAAACAACATAAGTAATCTCAATCCATACAAAATTCATACAAACATAACAAAATCATAAAATCTCAATGTAATATTTGTTCCAATCATATAAACAAATGTATAATCAATCATATGCTTAAGAAATAATAGCTCTACCAGTATATAAATATAATAAGCATCATAATGGAAAATTAAAATAAAATTAAGTAAACTAACATCATCACACATATAAAATCCATTGTCTCAAACATAAGGCAATAATAACATCTTGTGTCTTAATACATATATATCATGTCATACTAAGATTATGTATAATAAAAAAATATTCAAAATCAAGTACTATGAAAATAGTGGTCTTATGATAAATCTCTATTACACTTTGCATTGACACTTTGAGTGACCAAAAAAGTTATGAAAATAAAAAAACAAAACTACTACTTATGTTAGATTCAACATCCATGCAAGCTAAAACATTGTGGATAATATCTCTAGAGGAAGTGAGATGGAAGGATTATAAAACTTGGAAAATCAGTATGGTCCAGTCATGGATATATCCTAAAACATGTTCTAAAGAGGCTCATAAGTAAAAATATTAGTATGCATGGTATAATCTCTAATGCACTCCATATCAAGCATGTGAGCATCAATTAAAGGAGTAATGTTAGGTGAATGAGAAGAAAGGAAACCAATGCAAATTAAATTAATTCTATAAAAATATGAGGATTTCTCATAGGAACATTAAAGAGAATAATGATAGCATAGGACTTTTGGATCCTTAGCTTGGGAATGGATGGCTAAGTATGGGTCATCAAGGGTTTAACCATCATCATAGTATGGTGTAATAAGATATGTATTAATATATCTAACCACTATATTACTATAGGAGTGAGAATCATGCTTCTTAGGGATAACCAAAGTAGTATGAAACTTGTCAGTTGGATTCTTACAAGAATGATATCACAAGGAAAGAGGAAAATAAGTGATAATATTAGAGGGGAGGTCTAATGTGTTTATGTTAAGGATGATCTCATCATGATAAACATAATCATAATTTAAAAGGTTAGGTGATATGTTTCACACAAGTTCATGATAACCACTGTAACGTTGGTTAGAATGGATGAGATAATTAAAACATTGCTATTTGTGGAAATGAATGTTGAGAGAATGTTCTAGGGTAGTTATTTTAAAGACACCACACTCTTGGAATTATTTTAAATTATTAGGATTAGTGTCACCTTGAATATTTTATATAACACACTTGTGAGAAATGTTGAAATACTAACATGCAAAAGATGCCATTTCCCTCTGATTTGAGCAATATTTTAGGCGATAATTTAGGTGATGATTCTACCCCAATTAGTTGCAGGAACTTCTGGGAGCCATAACTTTTGCACCATAGCTCCATTTGGATATCCATTTGAACCATTGAAAAGATAATAATGAGGGGAACACCATGAGATGTCATGAGCTCTAATTAGTGGTTTTTGACCCCTGAAAACCAAATGAAAGTGACCCAAATTTCAATTTTAGTAGTGTAGTCTAAAAATAGCAAGTTTTTAAAAATATTAATTCTTTAAATTCTATATTATTGTAAATCATGGAAGTCAAACCACTTAATCTCCCTCAAGATTGGTGACCTTACACATCCTCCTACCTTCAAAATGTGTATAAATGAAGATGTAACCTGAAATGGAAATTAGACATCTCTTCTTAGAGATAGGCATATGTTTGGGTCTGCAAATTTGATCAATAAAACATCTCTTCTTAGAGATAACATTATTACAATTGTGTTGTTCTTGTTTCTTGAATTATCTTTCAACTAAAGCCTCTAAGTTTTGGATTACCCTCATACAATGATTCAAAGGGTGACCAAGAAAGATGTTATACTATAATGAAAAGTTAAATATCATAACCTTAAATATAACTATGATAGGTGGGATTGTGATAGGAGTATAAATGCATCTAAGTGGAGGAATTTATATATTATCATAGCCTCAACATGTTATTTGGGTAGACATGAGATTACACTTAGAATATCCAAGAGTTTTAATGAATTTCAAGGAAACAACTTAGGTGTTATAACCTTCATCCATCAAGGTGCATTTGATGAAAATATTACCAACTTGGACATTGATGAATACATGAGGATTTCCTACACAAAGTATAATTTCATAAAAAATGATGGATTTTATAAGAAATTTGAGTGGAAAAAAAAATATAGTTTGATGAACGTAGATGGACATTTATTCACATTGTTAGAAGATATTATCCTTAGACTGGATCAAGGTAGATTATTTCCTCATAAGCATTGATCGAGAAATGTTCATATCAAATAAAATATGCAGCAATCTATTTCTATGATGCAAGTAAGTCCTCATGAGCTCAAGGAATGGGATTTTAGAATGGAACTGTAATGAAACTATTTATATGTTCACATAGAATAATTATATATCACAAAGAATAAGCAAAGATAAAAGATCACACAATAATAATTGATAGCAAAATAGAATACTAGATAATATGGTAGAGCCACTTTGAGGGGGCAACCTCTATAACAATGCAATAAGATCATAATACTTAACATGATGATAAAAGAATAACCAATACCTCCTATATATAGACTACTTATTCATGGTTATTCCATAGTTTGACCTAAATAAGAACATAAAGAAATGAAACAACAATATAAAATAGGTATGTAAGCCACAAGTCAATGACACATATCCTTAGACACACTAAAGGCTAAGGGCATATAAGGAACCTATAAATTTATTTTATGGGGTCCCTTTCATCAAATCCAAGGTTAAATCGATAGGACTCTAAAACATGTAAGGAATTCATAAGTAGATATACTATAAAAGGAGTGCATTCATACTGACCTAATTAGGAAAAAATCATGTGAACTCAACCCTACCAATGCAATTGAGGCAAGTTGGTCCAATGGTATTAGTTTGGTTGATGTAGTTAGTTTATTATAAATGTTAAAATCAAGCTATATATACCTAGGTAATATATTAACATCATAATTTAGGGTTGTAAAATATTTTATTAGCTAGCCAATATAATAGGAATTTTTTTGGTAAAGGGAGTAGACTATATTAGCCTTATCTTGGTTGGGAGACTACACATTGTACCTTGATGGATGGTACAAGTCAAGAATAGATTAAACTTAGAATAGACTACACCAAACTAGTTGATGTATTTGTAAAATTATGGAAACACACTACCTTAGTTGATAAATTTGTGAAGGAAGAAAACTACATTAGTTTGGTTGGTGTAGTTGGACTATGTAAAAGTATGGAGTTTATAATTTCCCCATATAAAATATATGTAAAAATAAATAGAGGGTCATAATATATATTTTTTAAGTAGGATAAAGGATATAGGTTTGAGGAGGATAAGGATAAATATAGGACTCTATGTACTTCATTTTGTTACTATTAACCAAATTTACTACATTGTGAGATGAGTGTAGGTTAAGTGTAGTTTTAAAAACATTGGTGGTTAGAGGCTGATTTTTATTTTTTGGTTGTTGGTTTTGATTATTGTTAGGAAGTGTATTATGGTATATAGTAAGGTGAGTTTTATCTTGGTTAAGCACGTCATGCTTGAAAAATATTTGGCTACCTTTTTTATAATCTTGATATCATTCTTAAATCATAGCTTTATGATCAAAGTTCTAACCAAGAAGGGATTAAAAATCAAGGTTCTTAATTATTTATATGTGTCATGGGAGTGCCCCCTATTTTCATGAAAATAATAATTTTTTTTAATGTCTTACCAATGAATACTAGTTTTATAAGTATCAAAGTCTTTAGGTGAGGTATTAGGAAGATGTTTCCTAATATTAGCTAGGGAAAGTATGTGATGAACTTGAAAATTAATTATTTGTGAAGTTGAAGGACGAGGATAAAAGAGAATTACATTAATAGGTTGGAAAAGGGTCACTTATTTAGATCTTCCTATTAATAAAAAACTTATAGTTATCATGGACTCGTAAGTTTTTGATACACCATCATCTGTATCATTTTTTTAGAATTCATAAGCACGCAAGTTCTAATCATAGGTTGGGGAGGTTTGAATTGTCTTATGATAATGTCTTGGAATTTATCTTGATTAGGGGATTATTCCAATGGATTTTAAGAGATATTCTTAACTTTGTATTGAATTTTGGGATAAAAGGTGTTGGTAAAAAAATAAAAGAGATTTTGTTCTAACATGTTATGTTTGGCTTTGTTAGATAAGGCTTTCCAATGCTTGATGAAAGCTGATGAAGTCTCATTATTTTCTTCATTTTTTAGGTAGATAATTTGATTGAAAATAATAAATCAAATTTTTAACTAATTCCTCTAAATTAGAGATAGATTTGGAATTGAGTTGGTTGTACCAATCTAAAGTGTCACTAGAGAAGAAATTGGTTAGTATATTGGTAGCTACAAAGGTATTGATATTTATCCAATATTTATAGAGATTTAAAAAGGTTTTCAAATGAATAATGGGATAAATGGATCCATTATATATGATCAAAGGAGTGATTCCACCTCTGTCTATATTTGTAATTTGAAGGGACAATTGTTTATTTTGATAGTGTTTAGTAGCTTTAGTATAAATTTATTGTTGTAGAATGATATTGAAATAATAATTTATGAGGGATGGGTAGGAAATTATATTTGGTACTCCCCACTAAATTTTTTAAGGGGAATTTTACAATTTCAAAAGTTTATTTTGGATTTGCATCATCTAGGTATTTCAATTGACTTGAAAATTAGCCATTTAGCTCATGGCTTGTAACATTATTTTTTGATGATCAAGAACATTTTTATTAGAGGTGGATGATTGAGTATGTATTTGGGATGCAATATATATGATATAGATGTTGGTGTTAATGTGGATTATTTGGGTAGACCCACTAAAGGCCCTCCATGTTAGTAGTGATACTAGACATGGTGGACAAAGAGCAGAATGAGGAAATCATGTGTTGACTTTCCCAAGTTTGGTGGAAAAAATAGGAGAAGGGGAAAGAGGTATTTCCATATGGGGTGACATCATGAGGTGATAAATCACTTCAAGGTCATTCTTCCTATGCTTAGTAATCTCATGAAGATATATTATCCTCTCTTATGTATAATCAATACCACATTCATCCTCAAACTCATAGTATTGGGATAAATGGCATTGTCTATAAATCATAGGGTTATTAAGTGGCTCATATGTTTTAGATATAGTTTAATACACATGAAAATATCTTGTATTTTGGTCTTCAATCATGTAAACTTCATAAGGCATGCAAGTTTTAGGGAATTTATAGGAATTGGTTAGTCCATGTAGTTCTATTGGGTTTTGCTTCAGAGTGATAAACAATGTAATGCATAATTTAATAGAAAAGATTAACTAAACTAGTCTAGCTAGTGTAATTAATTACAAATGAGATAAATTGTATTTCTATGGATAATAAAACTTTGAACTAAAACTAAGAAGATAAAACTATATTGGGCTTGTTGGTATAACAAGATTATAGGAAAGAATTATATTGGGGTAGATGATCAATTACAAACTTAAAGAGTTGTATCAGGTTGGTCGATAGAATTGGTATAATGATGGTAAAATTAGACTATATAAAGTTATATAATGTAATCAAAGAGACACAAAAACTATATTAGGTTATCCTATGTAGTTTATAAATACATATAAATGTATTAGTCTAGCTAATGTAAATAAACAATAATGGTATCAGGATAGTTGATATAGTTTGAAAGACAAGAAATCTAAAATTTAACATAATTAGTTTTGAAAATAAAGATAGGGAGATAAATTAATAGATGATATGATTTATTTATAGGCTCTTAGATATACTGATCGTAGTCATAAATAGTGAATCTAGATATTAAGGTACTAATCATGGAGGTTTCCTCTATACTCCTGGCCATACTATCATGTGTTTGAGGTAGTTTAAGAGTAACTTCATAAGACTAATTGATTACTAGTGCAATGTAAAAGTAAAATTATGGTTAGACTCATAAAGATAAAAAATATGGAATCCTAGTCATTTCTATTATATCATGAATTATGTGGAAACTAAATTCTATGTATAGTGTTATATAATGGCTTAAGTATTAGGGAAATACCCCTCACACCATGGCATGGGTAAGACTGTAAACCACTTAGCCCAAAATGATAGTTCCTATTTATTTTAAAAACTAACAAAGCATAGTTTCTAAGAAATCTAAATAAAATAAAAATAAATATATAAAACAATATATATCAAAAGTTAAATTTTTAGCAGGCAGTGAATTGAAATCAAGCAAATAAAATTATATTAGCCTAGTTGATATAGTCAACAATGTTAAAATTGAAACTAAAAACATAAAACTCTATCAAGCTAGAAAATACAACTAAGATGATGGTTTGTATGATTTTTCAAATAAGCTATAAGGTAAACATGAAATTGATCTGACTAAAGGATGGATAATTTTCATGTTAGGTTTAACATAATACATGCATGGGATAGGATGGCCTACAACTATCTTCTTCATATCAATAGAATAGAAACTAAATAAAGTCAATCAAATAGATCCTATGATACTTGTATGATTGGATAAGGACCTAAAAATTTATAGATAAAGCAGAGGGTAACCTACAAATCAAATTTCAAGAGGAAAGGGTTCCAAAGGCTAAGCCTATGACATAAGGATGTAGCTCTCACTAGACCTCAATAAAGGTAAACGGTTTCAAACTATGGTTTTAAATAAAATCATTGTAAAGGGGTATAAACTAAATTAAAGGATGGGTTAGAATTTTTTTGAATGGGTAAGGTGAAATAGTCAACTAAATTGGGGTCTATGTATCCTAAAGTGATTTATGAAAAGTCTAAGTAATCATATAGCTAAACTGGCTTATTTAGTATAGATAAATATTAAATAAGGATATAAATACATTTATTAAAAATTCCATAATCAACATACAACATAATAAGTAAATAAATGAAAGAGTGTAGGGACATAAATACTTACCTTGGGGTGGACCCATCGATGCTTCAATCACCCCCTTCGCTCAATTGGAACTTTGCAAAAGAATGTTTTAAGTTTAACATTAGAATAATCAAAAGGATATGACACAAATATTGTTTAAAATGAGAAAATAAATGCATAAAATAAATGTTTCACCTAAAAATCAAGCCATAAAGGGAATACAAGACACAAGTTATTAAGTAGGGAAACTGAATCAATGTAAAAAAAACCCATGTGCATTAAGAAGTCTTGCAAAACAATATTATCCAATTACAATATTAGTAAAAGAAAATAGAATGATAAATAATAATGGGCCTCAAGCCATAAGCATCTAGATATGTTATTTTATAAACTAAGAGAGGAGAGAACTCAATAAATAGAGATACAAGGCAATATGAATTACTAAGAAAAATCCATCATAGACTTTCACAACCTTCTTAGTGGGTGCCTAGTGTCTCTAATCCACATAAGGTGAGGGGGAATTATGTGACAAGTGTGGGGGGAGTTACATGTGACATGGAACTCCAATATTACCTTTAAAAGGGACAAGAGAGGTGTGGCAACTCAAAAATTTGTATTTATATGAATTAAAAATTCACAAAATAAGAAAAGATATATATCTACATAAACTTAGGATAAGGTGAACCCAAATAAAAAATAAATATCCAATACTGCCATTTAAGTTTTGTTTATGGGTTAGAAAATTATATAAAGCCTTAAAAAACAAGGGACTTAACTTTACATAACACTCCCCTTTAATGGCAACTTCATTCAAGAGGAATTACAAAGGTTACAATGGTTTTGAGAAAATAAGGAAGAAGCAAATAGGTGCCAAAAAAACTATTAAAAAGATGAAAGGTGTGACCATCAAAAATCTCCAAGAAGCCTCATTAGACAAGAAGATCAATCTACTTTGGAACAAGAACCAACAAGAAAGGAGATGAAAATAAATGATCCACTATACATGTAAAACACAAAATATTACACCAATCTTTGTGTTAAGTAAACATGATGCCATAAAATATGATCTACATATAATTAATGTAATGAAATCAGATCTAATAAAAGGCATATGGAGTAAAATACAAATTTCATAAAAAAATGTTCAATCTTGCATGAAAAATAAGTTAATTAAAAATTAAATTATCTCCAACAAAGGCGTATTTCTTAGACAACTTATAAGAAAAATTATGTGAAAAAGCAATGAAGTCAATAAATTTGAAATTTTAACTTATCAAAGGTGAGACAAATAAGATAGTTTCCCTTTCAAAAAATATATTATATGAGATGCGATTGAATAAGTATCAAAATAAGTCATATCATTGTTCACCAAAACTTTATGAATCCAAAGTTGTTAAAGTTTAGAATGAGATGTTTTAGTATTTTTATAACAATGAAAAAGTCATGATTTATTTTACCACAAGATTTACAAGGATGGAATTTACAATATACAATAATATCATGTCCATGTTTACCACAATGACCACAAATTTTGTGATTTTTAACCAAAGTATGAGAATAATAAGTCTTATAGATAAAACAATTATGATGTAATGTCCTTTGATGAGAGGCACAATATGAATTTATGTTAATATTATTTTTATAAGCATGAAATCCAATACCTACAAAATTTTAATTGGTTTCAAATGAAATGTGTTGAACAATGACATTTTCATGTTTTTCAAGGCTTCCTCCATTATAACCCATTATATGCATAAATTTTAAGTTAGAATTACAAATTTTGTTGTTGTAGAGCAATACATTTTCTCAGATAAAAAGAATCACATTTTTAAGTAATCTTAGAGGTGTGAACATTTTCAAAAGATAAAAGTTTTAGCATTCAAAGTTTCAATTAAAGTATTTATATTCTCCAGTTTATCATTAAAATAGGTTTGTAATGTATTAATAATCACTGTCTAATAATAAATTAGAAACCTAAGAGTAGATATTTCATTATAATTTGAATAAATTTATTTCATAACATTTTTAAATGCTAAAAAATAATGTAAATTTAAAATACATATGATAAAAATGTTGGATTTGAAAATATTTAATGCATAAATAAAATTATCAAAGCAAGGTCAATATTACTTTTCAATCCCAAACTTAGCATAAACCACCAAGGTAAGAAAAGTAAAATGCCAAATTAAAATGAAGTATTCTTTTTGATGATTTTGAATAAGTGTTAAATGATTTTATGTAAAAAGGAGTATTTTTTGTGATTTAAAAATCCAATTTTATAGCTTATTATAAACTATGCTTATAATTAAAGACCCAAAATTTATTTTATGATATGCATGAAAGAGAGACCAAATTAGAAAGAATACTGGTAATTCATCTAAAATGCATAGAGAAGATGTTCTACATGAAAAGTGAAAGACATATGTTAATAAATATTCCAATATATATTAAAACACCACATGTCAAAATATTGTCAAAGAGAATCTTAAATAGTTTTTAGAAAAATTGTTAAACATCGTGCAGTAAATGAACAAGAATTATGTTTAGTTCAAAATTTAAAAAATGACATTCCACATACTTATTCTAGTTGTTAAATCTCAAAATGGAAAATAATAAATGGATTTTTTAAAATAAAATGAATGTGAATTCATCCAATGGGAAAATAAAAAATCCAAAACATCCACTTTTTAAGTATATGTGTAATGCAGTTACCATGCAAGTGATATATAAAATTTGAGTAATATGAGAGAAATAAAAGCATTATTATCAAAGTGAGATAAAGATAAAAATAATGTGAAAGTAAGATGATATCAAACATGGATAAAAATGCAACAAAGAATTATAAATAATAGGTTTTATACAAGAGAATGAATGCCACTTAGAAAATTTAAAAAAAAAAAAAAAAAACATGCCACACTGTAGATATAAGAAACAAACCACATTTGTTAATATAGGGATACCAAATGTCAAGTTTAATAGAAATATAGGTGAAGTGACATGAGTGTAATGAAAATCCAGAAAAGCATTACAAAATTCTAAGATAAACTAGAACTAAATAAAATGTTATGCAAGACTATAAACATTCCAAAAGTAAAGGAACATGAGGCTGAAAAAAAAATAATGCAATTTTAAATTAAGATAAACCAGAATCAATGGTGAAGTGAAACACATTACCAACATATCCATATAGTAATAAACAAAGATGAAATTCCAAACAGTTGAAATGGAACATGAAAAAAATGTTAGAATACCCCATGTATGTATAAAGTTATAATCAAAATTCACGTATAAGAAAATAATGCAACATGAAGTGCAAATCCAAATAAAAAAAGGATGCCAACAAGAAATTAAGGGTAATTAATTTTATCTCAGCTACTAAAAACATGTTACTAAAAAAAATAAAAAGTTATAAAACTAATCTAAACGAGCTTAAATTAGATAAACACTATTTCTCTGATACAAAGGCAATATGTGCCATTAAAAAATAGATTTTCTATACGTAAGATACATTGATTTCAAAAAATATTCTCAAACGATTTGCATTTTAGTGACCTTCATGAGAACTACCTTACCACAATAACTATCTTTCAAGGAATATTATTTACAAAATCAAAAATATATAAATAAGTATTTTCATGAGATTAAATATAATTTTTCTCAAGATTCTAGCTCAAAGAATTTTAAAAAAAAGCTTGAAATTAAAGCTTTTAGAGGAAAAAAAAATGTAAAAAAAAATCTTTTCAACCTTCAAATTTAAAAAAATCTTAGAATCAATGTTATAAAATAACTTACATTGTTATAATATTAGAATAATTGACATGATATTAATAAAATAATGTTGAAAGTAAGAAATAAATGCATAAAATAAAGATGTCACCTCAATAGAAATCCACCCAAAGAATGTGATACACAAGTTTTTGAGTGGGGGAAACTAAATCAATGGAAGAAAACCCCACATGCATTAATAAGGATTGAAAAAAATATTATTTAATTATAATTTCAGTAAAATAAAAGAGAATAATATAAAGGAATGGGCCTCAATCCATAATCAATTGTCTCAATATGTTCTTTGTGTAGAATGAGAGAGGAGATAACTCAGTAAATAGAGCTAAGAGGCAAGATGAGTTACTAAGAAAACTCCATCATATACTTTCACAACCTTTTTAATGTGTGTTTGGTGTCACTAATCATCATAAGGTGAGGTGAAGTGTGTGACAAGTGTGGGAGAAGTTACATGTGACATGGAACTCAAATATTCTCTTCAAAAGGGAAAAAAGACTGTGACACCTCATTAGTACAAATTTATGTGAATTAAAAATTTCGGAATAAGAAAAGTTACATATCAAAATAAACTTAGGATAAGGTGAAATTTAATAAATATTAATCTCCAACATTAAATATTTCAATTGTTTGGATGAAGACATAGATATCCTCATGTGGGAACTTCTAATGGCTCTTCATATTGAGCTTCTATGACACCACAAGACAAGACTCCTCCAATACTTCTTTAAGGTATAAATTCAATCAAAATAAAAGTTAATGAGTGTGATATGACTAAAATATCACCTCTATATATATGGTTCTAATAACCTAAACTCTATGTCGATGGTATTAGTTTGGATGATACAATTTGAAGATGTCAGCTGACAATGTATGATATTGGCTAAGTTGATACAATACAAATATCAGAAACCCTCAAAACTGTCATTTTGGCTAATACAATATAATTATGGTGAAGTCACAAAAAAATGGTACCTAATATTAAAATAATGTAGGATATAGTGTATCTTTAGAATATATATATATATATATACACACACACACACACACACACACACACACACACACACACACACACACACATATTAGTAATACTTATTCAATAATTATAAATGATCAAAAAAAGTATCAAGAATTAATATTCTACATCTAAGACCTCATGAACATACAAAGATTAAGATAACAACAATTCTAATATTAAATCAATACCATTAAATCATTTATTTTAAACCTCATATTTTCATATTATTTGAGTTGGATGTATCTTGAAGTAGTATTTGACAATATTATTATCTTAAAATGGACCATCGCTCCTTGAAGACTTTAAGAAATTGAGTTGATGAGCATGGACTTCAATACACAAGTTATCATATTAAATTGATAGGGACTTGTTATGATTATCGATCCTGTTAAATTAAATAGGGAAGGGGTATATTTATAGTAATTATGAATCAATGGGGATCATTCATCTTAAATCCAAGGTGGATGGTTGAAAATGCATCTTCAACAAGACACATGGATCAACACATAGATTAATAACATGAGCCCTTCATCTTGTCCAAAATAAATGGTAAAGGATGGCTCTTGAAAATATCAAAGGTAGATAAAAATGAGCCCTCCACATTACATGCAAGATGGAGGGTGGAGAATTATCCTCAAAATATCTTTTTAAGAGTCAATGTGGGCCCTTCATCTTGTTTTCAAGATGAAGGATGGAGAACCATTCTCAAGAAAGGATATAGATAACCGATGTGGGACTTTTATGTTGTTTCTAATATGAAAGGTTGATAATTCTCCCTAAAATATCTAGAACAATATTAATTAAGGGCTCTTCATCCAAAGTGGAGGGTGAAGAATAGTCATTTATATTAATTCACAAAATAATATTCTATACGATCTCAATATTCTTTAAATGAAGATGCCTATTGGAAAGAAAAGGAAAATTAAGAATTAATAATTGAAATGAATTTATAATTCCATTTGAATATAATTATAATTATAGGAATGATTCATTCAATTAATAAAAAATTAGTTTAATTAATACAATATGAGAAATTTCATTAGAAAAATGATTTAAAGAAGGGGAATTAATTACATTAATTGATCAACAAAGGAGCATTAGTGAATTGATTAGAGTATAAGAATTGACTAGAGAAAATGACCAAAATGATAATTGAAAAAACTTAATACAATGAATTATCTCACCTAGAGATGCCCCAAGGTGAATTTAAACTTATATGTTAAATGAATAGATGCTTTTAGACCAATTTATGTGCATTTATACGAAGTCATTCCATTTTGAAATTTTGACGTGGAAGTGATTAAAATTGAGTGTCTACATTTACCCCTTTTTTAAGAGGCATTGTGAGATGTAGACAAAGGAACACCTTTTCAAAGAATGAAAAATTTGTTTAAATGATCATAGAAGAAAATTAAAAAATGTTAAATATTAAAACTTTGCTAAATGTGCTAGCAAATAGGTTTAAATGTGTCCCAAAACAACACTTTGTAAGCCCTAGATTCCCCCTTGTGGGGAGAGATGGTAAAAATTTGGATGAGTGGAATCGAGAAAGGAAGAAATGATTATAGAGAGATCCATGAATGCAATTATTATCTCATGTGATGCTTATTTAATGTTATTATGTCTCTTTTAATTAGTTTTTTATACACTAAAAAATTTCACACTTACATTTGATTGAATGCCTCGGAACCCCCTAAAAATCCCCTAAAACCTTTTTAACCCTTAACCAACCCCTCTTAACCTAACCAAATCACTATTCTCTTATTCACATAGTACTATTTGAAAGCACTATTTAAAAGTACTATTCATTGTCACTATTCACTATGGGACCCATTGTTATTAATCATGATGACATGGTAAGTGACATGGCATCTGATAGGGAAAGTGACATAAAAGGTGATATGGCAAGTGACATGGCTTGAAAGTGAGGTGGCTTGAGGTGGGACATCATACCCTACTTGAGACCCACCTTCAAGGTATCTAATGACTTCATTAAGCACTAAAGGTCCCATCCTTGGAATTATTGTTAAGATGTGGAGCCTAAAAGCTTCACATATGAGTGCACTTATCAGTTTTGGGTCTACACAGACACCGGCGTCAGTCAGGACCGACCGACGTTAGTCAGATGCAGTTGGAGAGACGTCGACATCGGCTGGCGGCAGTCACAGGTAAGCAGCAGGAACCAACGTCGATTACCTGTGCGTCTAGAAAGCTATTTTCGAGGACAGAAGCGAGTGTTTGCATGATGAGTTTAAGTTGTAGTCTTAAGCTCACATCTCTATTATTAGTAATATTATTTTTAGAGCCCTTGTTCAAGTGGCTTAGCTGTTTGTTGTAAGTGCATGCTCAAGTCTCCTAATTCTATATGTAGAATTAGATCTTCTTAGCTTATGGTAGTAGTAGAATTGGTATGTTTGAAGAACAGTACAGAATTGAATCAATCCAGGTTTGTTGGAGTTGATTGTTCTTGAGAGAGAGAGCTCTTGAGGAATAGAGATCTAGTGAGAGATCTATACATCTAGGAGAGGTGTGGAAGAAAGAAGTTTCTTCAATTGTATTCCTTTTGTAAAGAGTTTGTTAATACAAGTTTTTAGGGTGGTTTTTTGTATCTCTTGTTCTTGCTATTATCATTCTAGTTACTTGTCTATCTAATTTAATTCTGTGTTTATTGCTTTCATAAGTGTAATCTATTGTTGGTTGATCCCCAACAAGTGGTATCAGAGCTCAGGTTCACTAACAGGTGGTTTAGATCTGTGTAGTGTGTATTGATTTCAGGTTCTCACAGAAGTTTCTGCAGGGATTTTTGTTTGAGTGGGAGAAGCAATGGCAGATGAAAGTAAACTGAGAATGGAAAAGTTTAATAGAAAAAATTACCAACATTGGAGAATGCAGATAGAGGATTATCTGTATCATAAAGATCTCTACTTACCGTTAGGTGGGGTTGCAAAGAAGCCCAAAGACATGGAGGATGAAGAATGGGAAGTTCTTGACAGAAAGGCTCTGGGGTCTATAAGACTGAGTCTAGCATCCACTGTGATATCTAATTTATCATAGGCAAAGTCTACAGTAGAGTTAATGACTACGTTAGCAAATTTATATGAAAAACCCTAAGCTTCTAATAAGGTATATCTTATGAATCAGTTATTTAATTTGCATATGAATGAACGTGGATCTGTTTCTACTCATCTGAATGATTTCAATGGAATTGTGAATCAATTAAGTTTAGTCAATATAGTGTTTGATGATGAAATAAAAGCTCTTTTAATATTATGTTCTTTGCCTGAAAGCTGGCATGGCTTAGTAATGGCAGTTAGTAACACTGCATTTGCATCAAATATTTTGAAAGTAGAGGATGTTGTTAGTGTTATCTTGAATAAGGAAATACTCAGGAAAAGCACAGAAGAGACATCTGGGAATGCTTTGAGTTTTGAGAGCAGGGGAAGGCAGAAAGATAAGAGCAAGAGGAGATCAAGATCTAAGTCTAAGGTGAGAGGAAGATCCAAATCCAGGAATGGCAGGAAGCCACAATGCTGGAATTGTGGAAAGATTGGTCACATAAGCAGAGATTGCTGGTCAAAGCCTAAGGAGGACAATTAGCACAAAGGAAAGGAAGAAGCCAAGGTTGCAGGTATTGCACAAGATGCTTTAATATTCTCTCTACATAATAATATAGAATCTTGGGTATTAGATTTTGGTGCATCTTTTCATGCTACCCCTAACAGGGAATATTTTAGTGACTATATCCATGGAGATTTTGGAATAGTGTATCTAGGGGATGATGAGCCCTGTAAAATAATTAGCAAAGGTAAAGTGCAGCTGAAGATGCAGAATGGCAACACATGGGTGTTGAGAGATGTGATGCATGTTCCTAGCTTGAAGAGAAATTTGATTTCTGTAGGAAAGTTAGGGGATGAAGGTTATATAGTAACTCTCACAGTAGAATCTTGGAAGGTGACCAAGGGTGCACTTGTTATGGCTAGAGGTAAGAGAGAAGGTACTCTCTATTTGTGTAATTGTGTTACTAACAAATCTCCTTCTGTATTATCTACTTCAGATGTGGATGCTAAATTGTGGCACTCAAGGCTTGGCCACATGAGTGAGAAGGGGATGCCAATTCTTAAGTCCAAAGGTATGCTTTCAGATTTAAAAGGCATAGATCTAGAGTTTTGTGAGCACTGTGTATTTGGAAAATAGAAAAGGGTTAGTTTTCTCAAGACTGGGTCTACTAAGAAGAGGCATAAGTTACAGCTTGTTCACACAAATGTGTGGGGACCGGCTCAGGTTGCTTCCATTGGAGGATCACAGTACTATGTATCTTTCATAGATGATGCTACAAGGAAGGTATGGATCTATTGTATTAGGAGAAAATATGATGTATTTGAGACTTTTAAGATTTGGAAAGCTATGGTTGAGAATGAAACAGGTAAAAGATTGAAGTGCCTGAGATCTGACAATGGCGATGAGTTTTGCAGTTATAAGTTCAGAGATTATTGTTATATGCATGGAATTTGCAGGAAAAGGATAGTTCCAAGGACACCTCAGCAAAATGGAATTGCTGAAAGGATGAACATGACAATAATGGAGCGTGCAAGGTGTATGAGATTGCATGCTAGTTTGCCCTTACAGTTTTGGGCACAAGCTATTGACACTGTAGTGTACCTAATTAACAGAGGACCCTCTACAGCTCTGGATGGTGGAATTCTAGAAGAGGCATGGACAGGTAAAAATGTAGATCTCTCATAGCTCAAAGTTTTTGGTTGTGAAGCCTTTGTTCACATAGATAAGGAAAATAGAAAGAAGCTAGATGCTAAGTCTATGAGGTGCACGTTTATTGGCTATGGCTCAGATGATTTTGGTTACAGATTGTGGAATCTAGAAACTAACAAGGTAATTAGGAGCCGTGATGTTGTTTTCAATGAAAGAGTGATGTATTGTGATCGGCTAAGGAAGTTGAATCAATCTGAGCAGAGCAATGGTGAATTGGACGAGGTGAAAGTCCAATATGAGCTCATGGGAAAAATAAATAATCACTTGCAGGAAAACACAGAGACCGACATCGGTAGGTTAGGAACTGGCGTCAATAGGACAGAGATCGGCGTCGGCCATACAGAGACCGACGTCGATAGGACAAGCACCGAGGTCGGTCAGGCAGAACTGATGTCAGCCAGTAACAGGTCTGGAAGTGACCGAGGTCGGTCACTGTCAGAGAATTTGGGTGGACAGCGTGTTGTAAACGAGTCTCAAACACCCATCAGGAGGTTAGAAAGGGTGAGTAAGCCTCCAATTAGATATTCTCCTTCTTTATTTTATTTATTGCTAATTGATGGTGGAGAACCAGAGAGTTTTGAAGAAGCAATACAGGTGGAGTCCAAGAGTCAGTGGGAGCGTGGCATGGTTGAGGAGATAGAGTCCTTAAGAGAGAACCAAAGATGGGATTTGGTTGAGTTGCTAGCAGGTAAGAGGACACTGAAGAACAGATGGACCTATAGGTTGAAAGAAGGTGAGAATGGACAGATGAGATATAAGGCCAGATTGGTAGTAAAAGGATTTGCACAAAAGCCAGGTATTGACTCTGGTGAGATTTTTTCTATTATTGTTAAAATGACTTCTATAAGGGTTGTATTGTCTTTGGTTGCTTTTGAGGATTTGCATCTTGAGCAGCTAGATGTTAAGACAGCTTTTTTTTATGGAGATTTGGATGAAAAAAATTATATGGAACAACCAAAAGGATTTGAGGTCAAGGGTAAGGAGAAGTTTGTGTGCAGATTGAAGAAAAGCTTGTATGGCCTCAAGCAAGCTCCTAGGCAATGGTATTTAAAATTTGACAGGTTTATGACTGAGCATGGCTACAGTAGGTGTCAATCTGACCATTGTGTGTATTTTAAGAGATTTGATAATGGTAGATATATTATTCTATTGTTGTATGTAGATGATATGCTGGTTGCAAGATCACACATGCAGGATATCTATGAGCTTAAGGTGAAATTAGCTCAAACGTTTGCTATGAAGGATTTGGGAGCAACAAAGAAAATCCTTGGCATGAGCATTAAGAGAGATAGAAAAAATCACAGGTTGATATTGTCTCAAGAAGATTATGTGGACAAGGTGTTGAAACAGTTCAATATGCAGGATGCTAAACCGGTAAGCACACCTTTGGCTGGACATTTTAAGTTGAGTAAAGAACAATGTCCTAATTCACATGATGAGGTAGAGTACATGAGTAAAGTTTCATTTTCTTCCGCAATAGGGAGTTTGATGTATGCAATGGTGTGTACTAGACCAGATATTGCCCAAGCAGTGGGAGTGGTAAGTAAGTATATGGCCAATCTAGGTAAGGAACATTGGAAAGCAGTTCAGTGGATCCTTAGATATCTGAGAGGAACCAGCAGTAGGCACTTGTGCTATGGAGGTTCAGATACTTCTCTGCATGGTTATGTAGACTCAGATATGGTAGGGGATTTGGATGGTAGGAGGAGCACTATAGGTTATGTTTTCACTGTAGGTGGAACATCGGTTAGCTGGATATCTAAGTTATAGAAGGTTGTTGCCTTGTCAACTACAGAAGCAGAGTATATTGCAGCCACAGAGGCTAGCAAAGAGATGATATGGATGACACAGTTCATGGATGAGCTTGGTAGGGAGTATGAGAGTTGCAGATTGTATAGTGACAGTCAGAGCGCAATCCATTTGGCTAAAAATTCAGCCTTTCATTCAAGAACAAAGCACATACAGCTAAGGTACCATTTCATACGACAGGTATTGGAAGATGGTGAGTTGAAGCTGGAGAAGATCCATACATATAGGAATCTTACTGATATGTTAACCAAGTCGGTTACAAAGGAGAAGTTGAATTTTCATTCAACTTCTGTTGGTCTTCATGATTGAGTTGAAGATGGAGGAGCTAGAAGATGTTGTTGTACAGGTACTGGTGCAACTGTTTATCTCCAAGTGGGAGATTGTTAAGGTGTGGAGCCTAAAAGCTTCACATATGAGTGTACTTATCAATTTTGGGTCTACACAGACACCAACATCAGTCAAGAGTGACTGACGTCGGTCAGATGTAGTTGGAGAGACGCCGACATCGACAGTGGATCGGCCAGCAGTGGTCACATGCAAGCAACAGGAACCGGCATCGGTTACCTGTGCGTCCAGAAAGCTATTTTTGAAGACAGAAGCGAGTGTTTGCATGATGAGTTTAAGTTGTAGTCTTAAGCTTGCGTCTCTATTATTAGTAATATTATTTTTAGAGCCCTTGTTCAAGTGGGTTAACTGTTTGTTGTAAGTGCATGCTCAAGTCTCCTAATTCTATATGTAGAATTAGATCTTCTTAGCTTATGGTAGTAGTAGAATTGGTATGTTGAAGAATAGTACAGAATTGAATCAATCCAGGTTTGTTGGAGTTGATTGTTCTTGAGAGAGAGAGATCTTGAGGAATAGAGATCTAGTGAGAGATCTATACATCTAGGAGAGGTGTGGAAGAAAGAAGTTTCTTAAATTGTATTCCTTTTGTAAAGAGTTTGTTAATACAAGTTTTCAGGGTGGTTTTTTGTATCTCTTGTTCTTGCTATTATCATTCTAGTTACTTGTCTATCTGATTTAATTCCGTGTTTATTGCTTTCATAAGTGTAATCTATTGTTGGTTAATCCCCAACAATTATGGCACATTTTTCCCCATGGGACAATCATTAAATGTGGCTTTTTTCTCATGCATGGAGAATGATGCCAAAATTCATGGGACACTTAGATAAAATATGGAAGTGAGTGGTGGAAGGTATTTTGGACCCATATGAGCCCATATGCATGATTCCCTCTCAATTTTAGACTCTTTAATAAGTTGGGAGACAAACCAACCAAGTGGGAGACCTATTGGATAAGTGGGAATCTCACCCCATTTTATTTCATGACAACTCATTCACCCACATGACGAATGGTGCCATAATTCATGGGGCACTTAGCTAAAAGACAAATTATCTTGGTGAAAAGTCCTTTGGCCTCATTTGAGCCCATGTGCATGATTATCACTCCAAATTGGACTCATGTGTAAGGTGGGAGACAAAACAACAAGGTTATAATCCCACCATCCTTATCCCCTTTGTCATTTATGAGTACACTTTAGAAATGGTGCCATACTTCTACTATTCCCTCTTTTGGCATGATTCTTCACAACAAATGCTATGAATACTCCTTCTCCTTCACCAAAGCTTAAATTAGATTTTGTTTAGAAGATTTCATATTTTAGGTTAGTTAATAATCAAGGAGGTCACTCATCTTGGAGGAGAAGAGAATCAAGTAGCCATACTCTACCAAAATTGCCTCAAGCTTCATCAACAACATCATCTTTATCAACCATCTTCATCAAGTATCAAGGTAACATTTATTTGCTTTCTTATATTTCAATTATTTCATTTATTATCCTTATTATTTATTTGAACTAACACCTTTATCCCATTAATATCTTCTATTTTAATCCCTTTATCTCCTTACCCTCTTATCCATTTACTTCTTTTTCCATTCACCCATTCACCCTTTACTTCCTTCTTACCACCTTGACCATCTACCCCTTTTGCCTCTTTGCCATCTTGACTGATTGACCTCATAATCCATTTTACCATATATCCTGCCTTTCTT
The DNA here is from genome assembly GCA_037957365.1 of Torreya grandis. Classification (NCBI taxonomy): domain Eukaryota; kingdom Viridiplantae; phylum Streptophyta; class Pinopsida; order Cupressales; family Taxaceae; genus Torreya; species Torreya grandis. Next base: position 51,679 of record JARHVA010004146.1, on the reverse strand, counting down.
GACTATCATTTACCCATTTAAACATTTAAAAACTCAACAAAAACTTTATCATTTTTTTTACCCTTATCACAAACCAAACCAAAAACCACCATTTTGCCTTAACCAATTTTCAGCACTAGTTGATTTATCCAGTCATTATTTTAGCAAAATATTTAAATTTTTTGTTATATTTTTACTTATTTAATGTTACTTGATGTTTTTATTTTTATATTTATGTTATTTGATATAAAATCCTTTCATTTTCATTTATCAACTTAAGTGTTTAAAACAGGTGGATTGATAACCTCCTAGAAAGCTTTCGCTTCTAAGATCTAGCTCACTCTAGGCAATCCACCTTTCTACTTGTCTAAAAAACAAGTTTTGTGGTATTATTTTCTTATTTTTAGTTCACACTCCCAAACCAAAAATTATCTCTCCAAAATCACTTGGATCCAACTCGCGTACATTCTAATAGGTTTTTTTACACACCCTTCCTCACTAGTTTCCTTTTTTCCAAATTAATAAAAAGTAAAAAAAAATAGATAGAAACATTTTGGCATGCCCAGTGGGGCCCTTGAGTTTTATTAGGTTTATTAGTTGTTTTAGGACATTTAGACTTGCATTATTAAAAATTTAATTTATTTGCATTAGTGAAAAATTTATTTAGTTACATTATATACACACTAAGTGTTCTTTCTTGCATTTTAGTTGCACTTTTAGTTGCATTTTCTTTGAAAGAGTTAAATTTTATTTTTTTGCATTTCTAAAAGAGAAAATAAAAAAGCAATTATCGTAGGATTAGGACTTGGATTATCATCTTGCACTTAGGTTGTATTTAATTTTTATTCGTTAAAATCAATCAATTTTTTTTATTTGGGATTAAAATTAACTTTCATACATAGTTTTCTTGCTTAATTAATTAGCTCATCTAGTTTAATTTAAGCAAAGAAAATTAACCACAGTGCACAAATGTTACACAAACCAAACCAATTACACTGAAATAAACATCAAACACACTTGAGATAAAGCCTGACTAGGATTTCATCACTTAGTGGATCACCTTACCCTTTCTCAGTTATCCTATTTAGATTTAATCATCAAGGGGATAACCAACTTAGCTCTCTAGTTGAGTATAAACTCTAGATAAATGGTATAAAGGCTAAGCACCCATGTTGGCTATGAGATTGTGATGTGAGGGGAGAAATCCCCAAGTATCAAGCCATGTACTTGATCTAATACAGACTTATTTTTGAGCACCTAAATGCAACCCAAAACCAAACATAGATTGCTTTTTAGGACCTATTCAAGCCAATTTCCTTTTCACACTTTTCTAAGGCATAAGCTAAAAGAGAGATTTAAAATAATCCTAGGACTTAATGCAACCTTAATGAATGCATTATTTTCCTTGAATCTTTTCTTGATTGCTCTTTGTTTTGAGTTATGAGAACTCATCATTCTTTTCCCACTTTCTCATATGGTTCTTACTCACCAAAATGAAGGGACCTTGGGGATTAAAAATCACCACCAATTTAACCAATATCTTTCACCTCTCCATCCATATAACACATTTCCAAACCCATAGACTCCCCTCACTCTCTAGAAAGTCCTATTCAAATAATCCTAGGAGATGCAAATTTTGCCATTTTCCTAAAAAATAAGCACACAGCCTTACAACGTTACCTTAGAATTGTGTCCCACCAAATCTTGGTTTTAGAACCACTTGTAGATCCTCCTTATAGCATTCCTCTCTACCTCATGGGGGGTACCTTCACTACCATGGGTATTAATCAACCTTTATTTACCCAATCCCTGTCATCAACCAACAATTCCCTTGAGTCTACCACTCAAAATCAACCAACCCAAACTACTACTACCCTTATACCACCTACCAATCACTCCTCCACAATAAGAGTGCCTACCTATCACACTACCCATCTCCCTCTAATTACATCTAACCCATCAAACACTACTCTACTTCAAAGCCTTGTGGTGTCCATACCCTCCATGTTATCATCGATAGAACAAAGGTCACTACCCTTCCATTGACCACTAACCCAACTACGACTCTTACCCAATAAATGACCTTGGGTTATCTCCATAATCCCCAAAGGAATATGCCCACTACCCAAACTCCTAACCCTACCCAACCATTGACATACACATACCAATATATCTCTTCTACCCAACCATTGGCATCCATATACCAATATGTGACAACCCCTCAACCTTCCACCCACTATCAACATGTTTCTCAACCACCACCACAATATGCATCCTATAACCTTCTAGGTGCTCAACCCCAAATAAACTTCATGAAGATGATCATGGACAAGATGATTACCCTTGAGTCATCTATCTCTAAATCCCATAATCTCTTGTCTTATGATCAAATTTTCAATGAGCCTATTCATCCTTTGGTCCCTATCAAACCTTGCCCAACCCAGTGGGAACTTCTAAAATTTACCAAGTTTAATAGTAAGGAAGACCCTCAACAACATTTAAGATCATTTAGGAATTCATGCTACTAGATTACACATGATGATGCTCTTATTCTCTGTACCTTTCTTATGTCATTGTCTGAACTAACATTGGATTGGTATAGTGCCATACCCAAACATTCCATCTTCTCCTTCAACAAACTAGCCCAAAACTTCTTTGATCACTTTTTGATCAATATATCTAAGAAATTTTCCATTACTTACCTCTACTCCATCCAAAAATTTGAGGATGAGTACATTGCCAATTTTATGGTTCATTGAAAGAACCTAATTAGCCAATTTTTATTTTCATTTCCTCAACTTAAACTTATAGAGATCTTTGCTCAGGCATGTGCCAAGCATAACTCATCCAAATTATGTGTCTAGAGCTTCTAGACATTTGATGAAGATTTTACCATGGCTCACAAACTAGAGAACATAGCCATTGATGAAGGGAAGTTAAAGTTAAAGAACAAGAACTCAACTTATAAGCCCAATGATCCCTCTTCTTCCAAACCAATGTTGGGGGATCAAACCAACAATAGATTACACTTGTGAAAGCAATAAACGAGGAAATAAATTAGATAGATAAGTAACTAAAATGATAAATAGCACAGAATAAGATATACAAGAAAACACCCTGAAAACTTGTATTGAAACTCTTTACAATAGGAATACAATTGAAGAAACTTCATTCTTCCACACCTCTCTCAGATGCACACAAGATCTCTCACTAGATCTCTATTCCTCAAGAGCTCTCTCTCAAGTACACTCAAATCCAACAACCTGGATTGATGCAACTCTGTACTGTCCTTCAAACATTCACAATGTTCTACTCTTACAGTTCTACACTTCAACACACTAAGCTAAGAAGATCTTTCCTACATATAGAAATAGGAAACATGAGCATGCTCTTACAACAAACAGTTAAGCCTCTTCAAAAAGGGCTCTAAAAATAGTAATGCTAATAATAGAGACGCAAGCTTGAGTCCACGACTCAAACTTATCATGCAAACACTCGCTGCTGTCCACGGAAATAGCTTTTTGGACACGCAGGTAACCGACGTCGATTCCTGCCTATTCGCCTGTGACCGTCGCCGGCCGACCCTACTGCCGACGTCGACGCCTCTGCAACTGCTACTGACCGACATCGGTCACTCCTAACCAACGCCGACATCTGTGTAGACCCAAACCTATTTTAGTATGCTCTTTGGTGAAGCTTTTAGCTCCACACCCTAACAATCTCCCACTTGGAGATAAACTAGCTGCACCAACCTGTACAGCAGCATCTTCTAGCTCCTCCATCTTCAACTCAATCATGAAGACCAATAGAAGTTGAATGAAGATTCAACTTCTCCTTCATAACCGGCTTTTTTAGCATATCAGTAGGATTCTTGTCTGTATGGATCTTCTCCAGCTTCAACTCACCATCTTCCAATACCTGCCATATGAAGTGGTACCTTAGCTGTATGTGCTTGGTTCTTGAATGAAAGGCTGAATTCTTGGCCAAATGGATTGCACTCTGACTGTCACTATACAATCTACAACTCCCATGCTCCCTTCCAAGCTCTTCCATGAACCGTGTCATCCATATCATCTCCTTGCTAGCTTCTGTAGCTGCAATATACTCTGCTTCTGTAGTTGACAAGGCAACAACCTTCTGTAACTTAGATATCTAACTAACTGCTGTTCCACCTATAGTAAAAACATAACCTGTAGTGCTTCTTTTGCCATCCAAATCCCCTGCCATATCTGAATCTACATAACCATGTAGAGAAGTATCTGAACCTCCATAGCATAAGTGCCTATTGTTGGTTCCTCTCAGATATCTAAGGATCCATTGAACCGCTTTCCAATGTTCCTTACCTAGATTGGCCATATACTTACTTACTACTCCCACTGCTTGGGAAATATTTGGTCTAGTACACACCATTGCATACATCAAACTCCCTACTGTGGAAGAATATGGAACCTTACTCATGTACTCTACCTCATCATGTGAATTGGGACATTGTTCTTTACTTAACTTAAAATGTCCAGCCATAGGTGTACTTACTGGTTTTGCATCCTGCATATTAAACCTCTCCAACACCTTGTTCACATAATCTTCTTGAGACAATATCAACCTGTGATTTTTCCTGTCTCTCCTAATGCTCATGCCAAGGATCTTCTTCGCTGCTCCCAAATCCTTCATAGCAAACGTTTGAGCTAACTTCACCTTAAGCTCTGAGATATCCTGCATGTGAGACCCTGTAACCAGCATGTCATCTACATACAACAATAGAATAATATATCTACCATTATCAAATCTCTTGAAATACACACAATGGTCTGATTGACACCTACTGTAGCCATGCTCAGTCATAAACCTGCCAAATTTCAAATACCATTGCCTTGGAGCTTGCTTGAGGCCATATAAGCTTTTCTTTAACCTGCACACAAACTTCTCCTTACCCTTGACCTCGAATCCTTCTAGCTGTTCCATATAAATTTCCTCATCCAAATCTCCATGAAGAAATGTTGTCTTAACATCTAGCTACTAGAGATGCAAATCCTCAAAAGCAACCAAAGACAATACAACCCTTATTGAAGTCATTTTAACAACCGGAGAAAAAATTTCACCAAAGTCAATACCTGGCTTTTGTGCAAATCCTTTTACTACTAATCTGGCCTTATATCGCATCTGTCCATCCTCACTTTCCTTCAACCTGTAGGTCCATCTGTTCTTCAGCGTTCTCTTACAGCTGGCAACTCAACCAAATCCCATGTTTGGTTCTCCCTTAAGGACTCCATCTCCTCAACCATGCCACGCTCCCACTTACTCCTGGACTCCACCTGTAATGCTTCTTCAAAACTCTCTGGTTCTCCACCATCAGTTAGCAATAAATAATATAAGGAAGGAGAATATCTAATTGGAGGCTTACTTACCCTTTCAGACCTCCTGATGGGTGTCTTAGACTTGTTCTCAACAATCTGTCCACCTAAATTTTCTGACAGTGACCGACCTCAGCCACCTGTAGACCTGTCACTAGCCAACGCCGGTTCTTCCTGGCCGACATCGGTTCCTGGTCTGCCAACATCGGTCTCTGTATGACCGACATCGGTTTCTGAACTGCCGACGCCGGTTCCTACCCTGTCGACGTCGGTCTCTGTGTTTTCCTGCAAGTGATTATTTCTTTTTCCCGCGAGCTCATTTTGGACCATAATTTTGTCCAATTCACTATTGCTCTACCCAGATTGATCCAGCTTCCTTATCTGATCACTGTACATCACTCTTTCATTGAAAAAAACATCACGACTCCTGATTACCTTGTTAGTTCCTAGATTCCAAAATCTGAAACCAAAATCATCTGAGCCATAGCCTATAAACGTGCACCTCATAGACTTAGGATCAAGCTTCTTTCTATTTTCCTTATCTATGTGCACAAAGGCTTCACTACCAAAAACTTTGAGATATGAGAGATCTACCTTTTTACCTATCCATGCCTCTTCTGGAATTCTACCATCCAGAGCTGTAGAGGGTCCTCTATTGATCAGGTACACTGCGGTGTCAACTGCTTCTGCCCAAAACTCTAAGGGTAACCCTGCATGCAATCTCATACATCTTGTACACTCCATGATAGTTCTGTTCATCCTTTCAGCAATACCATTCTGCTGAGGTGTCCTTGGAACCATCCTTTGCCTACGGATTCCATGTGTATAACAATACAATTTAAACTTAAGACTACAGAACTCACTGCCATTATCAGATCTCAAGCACTTTAATTTTCTGCCTGTTTCATTCTCAACCATAGCCTTCCAAAACTTAAAAGTCTCAAAAACATTAGATTTCTTTTTAATACAGTAGATCCATACCTTTCTTGTGGCATCATCTATGAATGTAACATAGTACCGTGATCCGCCAATAGAGGCTACCTGAGCCGGTCCCCACACGTCTGTGTGAACAAGCTGCAACTTCTGCCTTTTCTTAGTAGACCTAGTCTTGAGAAAACTAACCCTTTTCTGTTTTCCAAACACACAATGCTCACAAAATTCTAGATCCATACTTTTCAAATCTGAAAGCATACCTTTAGACTTAAGAATTGACATCCCCTTCTCACTCATATGGCCAAGCCTTGAGTGCCACAATTTATAATCCACATCTGAAGTAGATAAAACGGAAGGAGATTTGTTAGTAACACAATTACACAAATAGAGAGTACCTTCTCTCTTACCTCTGGCCATAACTAGTGCACCCTTGGTCACCTTCCAAGAATCTGCTGTGAGAGTCACTGTACAACCCTCATCACCTAGCTTACCTGCAGAAATCAAATTTCTCTTCAAACTAGGAACATGCATCACATCTCTCAACACCCATGTGTTGCCATTCTGCATCTTCAGTTGCACTTTACCTTTGCCAGTAATCTTACAAGGCTCATCATCCCCTAAGTATACTATTCCAAAATCTCCATGGATATAGTCACTGAAATATTCTCTGTTAGGGGTAGCATGGAAAGATGCACCAGAATCTAATACCCAAGATTCTATGTTATTATGCAAAGAGAAAATTAAAGCATCTTGTGCAATACCTGCAACCTTGGCTTCTTCCTTTCCTTCGTGCTGGTTGTCTTCCTTAGGCTTTGACCAACAATCTCTGCTTATGTGCCCCATCTTTCCACAATTCCAGCATTATGGCTTCCTGCCATTCCTGGATTTGGATCTTCCTCTCACCTTAGACTTAGATCTTGATCTCCTCTTGCTCTTTTCTTTTTGCCTTCCCCTGCTCTCAAAATTTAAAGCATTCCCAGATGTCTCTTCTGTGCTTTTCCTGCGTATTTCCTCATTCAAGATAACACTAACAACATCCTCTACTTTCAAAATATTTGATGCAGATGCAGTATTAGAAACTGCCATTACTAAGCCATGCCAGCTTTCAGGCAAAGAACATAATATCAAAAGAGCTTTTATTTCATCTTCAAATACAATATTGACAGAACTTAACTGATTAACAATTCCATTGAAATCATTCAGATGAGTAGAAACAGATCCACCTTCATTCATATGCAAATTAAATAACTGCTTCATAAGATATACCTTATTTGAAGCTGAGGGTTTTTCATACATATTTGCTAACGTAGTCATCAACTCTACCTTTGTTTTTGCCTATGACAAATTAGATATCATAGTGGAGGCCAAACTCAGTCTTATAGACCCAAGAGCCTTTCTGTCAAGAACTTCCCATTCTTCATCCTCCATGTCCTTGGGCTTCTTTGCTATCCCACCTAATGGTAAGTAAAGATCTTTCTGATATAGATAGTCCTCTATCTGCATTCTCCAATGTTGGTAGTTCTTGCCATTAAACTTTTCCATTCTCAACTTACTTTCTTCTGCCATTGCTTCTCCCACTCAAACAGAAATTCCTGCAGAAACCCCTGTGAGCAACCTGTAATCTGTAACCTGTAACCTGTAACCAAGGCTCTGATACCACTTGTTGGGGGATCAAACCAACAATAGATTACACTTGTGAAAGCAATAAACGTGGAAATAAATCAGATAGATAAGTAACTGAAATGATAAATAGCACAGAACAAGATATACAAGAAAACACCCTAAAAACTTGTATTGAAACTCTTTACAATAGGAATACAATTGAAGAAACTTCGTTCTTCCACACCTCTCTCAAATGCACAAAAGATCTCTCACTAGATCTCTATTCCTCAAGAGCTCTCTCTCAAGTATACTCAAATCCAACAACCTGGATTGATGAAACTCTGTACTGTCCTTCAAACATTCACAATGTTCTACTCTTACAGTTCTACACTTCAACACACTAAGCTGAGAAGATCTTTCCTACATATAGAAATAGGAAACATGAGCATGCTCTTACAACAAACAGTTAAGCCTCTTCAACAAGGGCTCTAAAAATAGTAATGCTAATAATAGAGACGCAAGCTTGAGTCCACAACTCAAACTTATCATGCAAACACTCGTTGCTGTCCACGAAAATAGCTTTTTGGACACGCAGGTAACCGACATCGGTTCCTGCCTGTTCGCCTGTGACCGTCGCCAGCCGACCCTACTGCAGACGTCGGTGCCTCTACAACTGCTACTGACCGACGTCGGTCGCTCCTGACCAATGCCGGCGTCTGTGTAGACCCGAACCTATTTTAGTATGCTCTTTGGTGAAGCTTTTAGCTCCACACCCTAACAACCAAACCACTAAACCAATCCCAACACCAAAAACAAATCAACCACTAATTATATTGTCTTCAAATCCACACCTCCACCATCTACCAACCAACAAATCTTGAGGAACCAAACCTCTAACTCCTCTAATTCTTCAAACCAAAACATAAAGAACCAAACTTGGAGCAACCAGAAGCAATTAAATCCATTTGGAGAACCCTATGCTTCTATTTTGGAAAAGTTTTTAAAAGTGAATATCATCCAACTTACACCAAGTAAGCCACCCTAATAGTTTAATGCTTCTCACCCTGTGTTGGGTTGGTATAACAAAAATGACCATTGTGCCTTTCACTAAGTCATGGGACATGATATCAATAGGTGTAATACCTTAAAATACCTTGTACAATCCCTCATTAACAAGGGGAAGATTAGGTTGGACAGCCCAAATGCACCACCCAATCAAGCCCTTGAAATATTTAAGCAACCTTGTCCAAACCATGCTCCCAACAAAAATAAGACTAACAACGTCGAATGCTCTCTTAACACCCATACCATTAACATGGTTCTTGACACACTCGCTGATAAATAACCCATTCACCAATCTACCAATCCCTCTTTGATGATTAAAATAGTAGAGTTATCTTCTACCCTTTTGGACATCCAAATATAGGAAGTAACCATATCCACACCTTTGACAGAAGTTACCACACCTATCTCCCCTATTATAGAACCACCCATTCCATCTTTGGGAGCTATCTCACAAGAAAAGATAACTTCAACCACCAAACCTCTAATTTTGTAACCTTCCATCAGAAACCAAGACAAAGGTAAGGGAACCAAACCAGAACCTCTAACCCATTCTTTGGAAGACTAACCTAGCCCTTCTAAACTAGCTAAAACCTCCACCCAACCAACTAAAATCCACTCCAAATTAATTGACCCTCAAAAAACCACCAAGACAACTAAGGTAACTAAACCCCCTCCAAAACCAACAACCAAAATAAACAAAGTGGTAAAACTACCCAAAGGATCAAAGCCTTTAATTTTACCTCCCTCAACCTTACCTTCCATTTTGGGTCCTCATCCCTCTACCTTGATTGTGAATCCCATTATTTTTACCAAAACCCCACCACTTTTGCTTCCTAATGCACCTCTTTTTATTGTACCAGTAGTTCCTAAGTTACCTAACTTGCCACCCTCTACCTCTATCTAGTCAACCATCTTACCTAAACCAAAACCAACCAAGCATACCACCTTACCTAAGACAGCTTTCACCAAACCTACTTCCAAACAACCTTCTACCTCAACACAAAAAATAAAAATTGCTAAACCTTCACCACCCTTAACCAAGCATTACCTAACCTTTCTCTAATGGTTATTACAAATCTCTTCCTTGAGATTACCACACATCAAACCCTTTGACCCTTCACATCTAAAACCATCATGGTTAAATAACAATTTGATTTGTTTATACCATAGTATACCCGATCATGATACATAGAATTTCAAAGCTCTACAAACTCTCATCCACCACCTTTATGAGGAGGATGCTCTATTAATATATGAACATCCTATGTCACCCATACCAACCCAAAAAATAGCCATACCTACCCAATACTTACCCACTTCTCCACTCTTACCTAAGAATGAAGATGAGTTTGACCACTCTACTACCTCACCCTCTCCTTTTATCCACACTATCAATGTGGTCACTAGATCACAACAAAGGGATAAAGGGAAGGATAAGGTGTCTATTCCTTAGACTTAACCCTCTTCAAACTCCCAATAAAACCACACCCAACCATCTCCATCTTTAAGAAAAGATAAAGTGTCTATCTTAGGTTCCCCCCAATCTAGACCTTTATACCCCAACCCATATGCAATATCTATGTGAAAAGCTATCCTTAAGTAGCTTCACCAAACCCTAATATAAATGAGCTTATATGAGTTGATTTCTACTTTTTCCCATCATTTCTAAGCACTCATATAAGCCTTGCAATCCATTGAGGTCCAACCCAATGAACCTCAACCTCTATCTATATTTTTTGGTGCCCTCTAAACATCTAAACTTGTCACCTTTAAGAATTTAGAAATACCTTCCATCCACCTCAAGGACCCAGATCCCCCACTCTTTATCACCACTTACATCAACCAAACCCATGTCAAAAGGGTGATGATTGATGGGGGAGCTAGCATTAACATCATATCCTCCTATGGTTATGGCCAACTTAACTTACTAGATAATATCATGTTGAAATCCATAGCAGTACTTTAATCCTTTACCAAAACTATGGCCACTACCTTGAGAACTATCATCTTTCATATCTATGTGGGACCCTGCACACTCCTTGAACTCTTCTGTGAGGTGGAAGGATAATTAAAATACAACATATTATTGGGATGACCTTGTATTCATTCCATGTAATGCATTCCCTCTACCCTCTATTGATGCATTAAGTTTGAGCATGAGGCCCAGGTCATCAATATCCAAGTAGACCTAAATCCTTTCTCAACATGAAACATGACCCATCACCCTAATGATGTCCTCATACACCTTAAATAATTACACCCCAACCACAAACCATTGATGAAATATCAACTAGCTCATCTATCCCTTCTTTATAGATCCTCATAGAGGAGCCCTTGGGATCTATGCTCCAATGATTCTCATTAGGGGAGTACTACCTTTTAGTGTTACATTCTCTCCCTACTCCTTAAGAATATGGGAACCTCAAACATTACCCTTATTATGAACCTAAAATTAGAACCATCATCCTTTTTAGTCCCCCCAACCATCAAATGAACTTCATCTATGGGGGATTTGATCGGCCACTTCTTTCTCCCACCACTACCTCTTCCATCCAACCATTCACCTTTGATTTTTTTCCTACCTTGACAAACTAGCATTCACTAAATTATACCTTTATAAGTGTGCCTAGAAGGGAACCTCATGAGTTACCTTTGATCAAAACCCAAAAACCTCATGAGTCATTTAGCCTTGGGTTCGTACCACTTGAAGAACCCACCAATTCACCTAAACCTATTGACATCATCAAGGAAGACATACCCTTCTCACCAACCCAACCTCCTTCAAAGTCTGAGGATTTTGATTAGATTCTTCCTAATTTTTTTTATCAACACCATTATTTAGGCCCTATGACCTATCAAAAGGATGGCCAAATTTAAACCCTTCCTCTTATCCATCTTGAAATGTTAGAAAATGATTCTCTTACCATCAACACCATCCAACATCAAGATAATGATTTTATTCTCACCTACCTTGGTGCCCTATATTAATCAATCCATAAATCTCTTACTCTTGAATCTTTGACTATGTTGAATGAATCCACCATGGATATCAACTTGGGCACTACAGACAACCCCCATGTTGCCAAATTAGTCTAATCATTGAATACCAAAGAACTTAGATACTTGTCCTCTTTCCTCTAAGACCATAGTATAACATTCACTTGGTACTACAATGATATGCCCAAGATTGACCCCACCGGTGATACCCGTAACATAGTCACTCATTGTGATTCCAAGCCTATTAAATAGAAACTCCGATGCATGCATCCTCACTTAGCCCTTCTTGTCAAATAAAGCTTTAGCATCTCTTATCTGTAAGCTTCATTCAACCCATTGAATACCCCCAATGGGTCTTGAATATCATACTTATCACCAAATCCATTGTAGGTCTACACGTTTGTGTGAAATTTCATGACCTTAACCTTACTTGCCCCAAAGATGACTTTATTCTACCTAGTATTGACCAGCTTATTGATCTTACAACTAGACACAAGATGTTATCTCTCATGAATGGGTTTTCAAGTTACAATTATATCTTGATTGATGTAATGATCTTGATATTTAATATATGCAAAAATACCCTTAAGGTAGGGAAACAACATATAATACTCCTTTAGGAAGGAATAACTCCAAAATGTCTCTTCGAGGGGACAACCTCCAATATCCTCTTACAATAGAAGACTCAATGCATACTTGATATCTTTACCATGATAATCATCTCCTATATATATAAATATATCTAACCCATGGATGGATAACCTCCTAATCCCAATGTAGGCTGACCATTACCCAATATACTACTTCCACAAGTTACTCTATTATCCTAATATATTGTACCCATATAACTAACTAAGGGGATGTGTGCCACATGTCAGCATCTCCATCAACCCATATACATCAATACATCATATCCCTAGGTACATAACATTCCTTCCCTCCTTAACATGTTTCATCCTCGAAACATAAGAAGAAACCAAATAATGAGTGTGCTTCAAATCATTGCACACTTGTCTCCAATCTCGATCATCTAGCCATCCATATGTGATCTTGGTAGGTGATAACTCTCCAAGCTTGTTTCCAAATTTTATTGTGCTCTTCTGATTTCATTCATGATCATAATTATACTACTTTGGTGTCCAAGCATAATTATTCCTCTTTTTATTCCATGTACCATATTCTGCTGCGCTACTCTGATTCCAACCATGACCATAGTAGGTATTATTCCATGCATAGTCACAGTGTTTTCCCCATTCATTCCATGTGCCATAGTATTTTTTCTTTGGATTCCATGCATATCCATAATTATTGGAAATTTTATTTCCTATATAGACAAAATGATTGTTGTTATGACACTTCCTCACCTGGTTCCATGATTGTTTCCTCTCATGATGATGTGGGTGTCTATATACCTCAACCTTTTCCAATACTTTGACCTTATCCACCTTTGCTTCTACCTCTTCCACCCTTTCCTTCTTTGTCTCTTGAGTAGATGAATTATTCATTTGTAGTGTGTCTTTATCTGTATCATCTGAATCTTCATCATGATCTTCATCACCTGTTTCAATCTCATCCTTATGATCTACCTGGATTGTTATTGGTGCCTTTTTCACTATGATATCTTGTAAAGTGATCTTTTTCTTATACCAAGACTTCATGATTTTTTTTTTAACATTGATATTCATTGTTCCCAAAGTCTCTAACCATGGATATGCAAGAATTATATCCATATCATCCATATCCAAAGCATAAAAAACTGAATGCAAAACATATTTTTCCATAATGAGCTTCAGATCTTCAAACATTGAAATATTCTTACCATCTACTTGAACCTCTTTGATATTATTTGCTTGAACATGTTGATGCTTGGACACATTCATGTTGATGAAGTTATACTTATTGGTAGGGTTTATGGACACAATAACCCTTTTCTTTTGAATGCATCCATGAAATTGAAAAATTGACTCAGATTTCTTTGGAGCTAAATAATTTGAACCTTTATCTTTTTCTTCTTCTTCTTCATCTACTTCTTCTTCTATTGCTTCTTCTACTTCTTCTTTTATTGATTCTTCTATTTCTTCTTCTTATTTTTATACTTCTTCTTCTTCTTCTAATGATTCTTCTTTTTTTGCTTCTTGTTTTATATCCCATTAATCTAAAAAAATCTATTCCATTTCTTTCCATGAAGAAAACCTTTCTGTATAGCTCAACTAATCAAACCAATCTAGTGCAGGCCCAGACAAAAAAGGAGTTAATCATCTTTGCCCAAAAGTTTTTGTAAAATGATTCTCCAAAAGGAGCCACCATTCTCTAGCATCAATATCATCTTCCCCTATAAATATTTGCAACTCCATGATCCACAAAAAAATTAAGGTTCATGAAACCCTAAAATGTCAAAATTGATCCATAAAATCGTAAAAAATCATGCCAAACAACTCGAAAATTCTAAATTTTTTACTATACTTTTCTTATATCTTCTTACATCTCTAAAAAAAATTTGAATAAAAATTCCTTATTTCAGAAGATATAGCAAAATTATTATAAACCCTAAAATAGCAATAACTCCCTCAAAACAAAACAAAAAATTTTGAAATTTTTACTACACTTCTATTATATTTTTTTTACATTTTAAGTAAAAATTTCAAATAAAAATTCTTTATATTTCATAAGATATAGTGAAATTAGTGTTTTTATCCACACAAATTGCCCAAATCGAAGCTCTAATACCACTTGAATGATCCAATATATGTAGAAATACCCTTAAGGTAGGGAAACACCATATAATACTCCTTTAGGAAAGAATAACTCCAAAATGTCTCTTCGAGGGGACAACCTCCAATATCCTCTTACAATAGAAGACTCAATGCATACTTGATATCTTTACCATGATAATCATCTCCTATATATACATCTATCTAACCCATGGATGGATAACCTCCTAATCCCAATGTAGGCCAACCATTACCCAATATACTACTTCCACAAGTTACTCTATTATCCTAATATATTGTACCCATATAACTAACTAAGGGGATGTGTGCCACATGTCGGCATCTCCATCAACCCATATACATCAATACATCATATCCCTAGGTACATAACAATTGATCCTAATATCAACATAAAACTACCCTTACCACTCCTTGGGGAAATTTTTTTATAGAGTCATGACTTTTGGGTTAAAGAATGCTGGTACAACTTACCAATGAGCCATGACCTACATCTTCCATGAATTCATCCACACCATCATAGAGGAATATGTTGACAATATCTTGGTAAAATCCAAATATCACCAAGATCATCTTAAAGTTCTTATCATTATCTTCAAATGCCTAATCTATTTCCATGTTAGACTTAACCCAAAAAATGTGTGTTTGGGGTCCTTTTAGGGAATCTTCTTGGATTTATCATCTCCCTTTGAGGAATTGAATTAGACCCTACCAAGGTCAAGGTAATCTTGGAGATTCCTCCTCCTAAAAATTTTAAGCAACTCCATATCCTACAGGGAAAGCTTTAATCAATTCGCCATTTCATTTCCTAGCTTTCAGACCAATGCCACTCCTGAATAAAGATGTCTCTTTCAAATGGAATGGAAATTAGAAAAAAGCCTTTGAATCTCTCAAATAGTACCTTTTTTCACCACCTATCCTCATCCCTTATAAGGATGACCACCCCTTTCACCTATATATCTCTACCACTGACCATTCCCTAGGGTCCATGTTGGCTCACCAAGATGAACAACACAAAGAGCAAACCATTTATTACATTAGTTACATGCTTGTAGAATATGAGACTTGGTATACCCATACCGAGAAACTCTACTTAGCCTTGACTTTTATGGCCACCAAACTCTACCACTATCTTCTTAACCATAAAACCTATGTCATAACCAACACCAAACCACTCAATTACATGCATTCCAAGCCATACTAAGACCATCGTATGGCCAAGTGGCTTATGTTCTTAGAAAAATTTGATCTTGAATTCCTTAAAAAAAAATTAATTAAAGGGCAAGTCATTGTTGACCAATTGGCTAAAGCACATTTGATAGATCATCAACTACTTCCTCTAGAATTCCCACATGAATCCATCACTACCCTTTCCCAAGAGAACATAACCTACCAAATTACTATGTTTTTTGTAATCTGAAAAAGCAAGTTTTGCAAAAATTGAATAACACTTGTCACTTTTCTAAGATCTACTAATTTCTCAAATTTTTCATTTAATTTTGGTCATGAAATAAAAACTATAATTAAAATGAAGATCAAAATTATAAAACAATAGAGAAAAATTAGAAGAAATCACCAACAAATTGATAACAGAGTTCGTCTTCAATAGCCTACGTCTCCAGGTCCATTCAAAGTGAGGACTATTTATATTAATTTTGTGCAACAAATGGATTCCAAAATCAATACAAGTCTTCAATTCACCTTCCCTAGTCTCTATTTTCCTATATAAATATCTCTCAGACCTAAAATTAAAGGCCCAAGGCCATACAAGGCTTAATTAATTCTATAACCTTCTTAAAACTTTTACATAGTTAGTTGCCTAATACCCTTCAAATATAAATTTTCTCCCTTTATAGTACTTAAAAATTTGTAGCACAAGTGGTCAAGGCTTATCTTTTTACATGGCAGGTGTTAGGTTCAAACTATCGGCCTTCTCTATTAGTGGCTTTGGGCTGATCTTTTTCCCACATTGGGAGTTTAAAAACTGTTTGTATGTTTTTTTAAAGGGGTCAAACTCCTTAACAAATTCTAACATCTATTTTGGGGGAGACTTAGGTGCATGCCTTAGAAAAATGTTTAACTTAGGCTACCATTGGAGATTTCCTTGGGAAGGACATGACAAGGTGGATGGTGTGGTAGATTTGGTTTGTTGGCTTGCCATGTGGTGGTTTGAAAAGTCTTATTACAAAATGTAAAACCATTATCCCACATTGGTGGGGTTTGAGCAGGCTTTGTAACTTAAATACAATGTTCAATACAATAACACATGAAGAATAGGAGGCCAAGGCACCCCTCCACAAGAGTGTGTTGACCCTCACTGAGGGCCCCCAATGAGTAAATAACAGGGCCCATGAATCCTCCTATGACTGCCTATCAAAGATCAAAGGCTATCGACAAACCAAAAACCAAACCAATTTTTTGCTCTAATTCATATTGCCATGTGTCAAATGATTATTGGTCCACTTGGCATATTTAAACAATGCCACATCACTTTTTGACACCCATTATTCACCTGTCGCTAGAATACTTCAGCAAGCTATATCTTGAGCATCTAGACTTCGTTTTGAGTTCTAGAAGAAGCGTCAGAAAGATCTCGATAAATTATTTGATGTGTAAATGGTTTGACCAAAAATTGAAGACTTTCAAAATGGAATGGTACATGGATCCACCTGGATCACTCCTCCCCACTAGGAACTTTTGGACCTCTGAAAGTTGAAATTGATTGGTAATGAGGTGAGGGTATTTCTCCCTCACCCTTCCAGCTTCCATACATTTGGCCTTATTTGGGTGCATCCCTTTGAGACCAACATGAAAATATTCAACATCACCTCTTTATGAAGTCCACACATTCCTGTCAAGAATAGTATCTTCCTACAAATCTGTTAGATATTTAGGAGCAAAATCATCCATAGAAGGAATGGATACACTTTCATCATGATCAATAATCATTTGAGGCTCATACAATTTCAGATTTTCCATATTTACAACTGAATAAATCTACATGTAAGACGGTAAATCTAACCAGAAAGAATTTGTGTCAATTTTATTTGTAATCTGAAAAGGACCATACCGGATTGGTTTCCACTTTTTACCTTCACCTATCAATCTTTCCTTATTGATGTGAAGCCATACCATATCACCTACAACAAATTAGTGATCAATACAATGTTTGTCATGTCTGGCTTTATACTTGGCTTGATTTTTCTCCAAGTGAGTATGAATAGTGTGATGTATGAGCTATATTTTTTCAATGAACTTCTTAGCTCGAATGGCTTCTTTTTGTTCACCAACAACTGTATCCTATCCATAACAAACATCTAGAGGATATTTAGGAAAGTATCCATAGCAAACTTCAAATGGAGATTTCATAGTAGAAGAATGAAGTGCCCAGTTATATGCATGTTGTATGTAACACAATTGTTCATCCCATAACTTTGGATGTTTATTTTTATAACCCCTAAGCAAATGTACCACAGTGCAGTTCACAACCTCTATTTTCCCATTGGTTTGTAGATGAAATGCAGTGCTCTTTTTTAATTTAGTGTCCATTAGTCCCCACAAAGTTGACCAAAACTCCCCAAGAAATCAAGAATCTTGATAAAAATAATTGAAGTAGGTAAACCAAAATAAACCCATACATGTTTAAAGAACAAGTGTGCAGTGCCTTCGCCAGTAATTTGCTTAGTGAAAGGAATCAAAACACACATATTGTTAAATCTATCCACAACCACATATAAATAGTCATGTTTTCTTTGTGTCATAGGCAAACCCCCCACAAAATCCATGGAGATACTTTCCCAAGGGAGAGTAGGAATAGGTAGAGGAGTGTAAAGTCCCAATTTCTTGTTACTATGTTTGCTTGTGGCATAAAGAGTACATCCCTTAATATATTTGGCAATAGTTTCCTACATACAGGGCCAGTAACAATACATTTTCAAATGTGCAACCATTTCAACAACTCCAAAATGACTAGAAATAAGAGAAGTATGTGCTTCTCTAATCATTTGTACCCTCTCATTTTGAGGAATACAAAGTTTACCCAAATGATACAAAAGATCATTTTGTACATGATAGTCCAATTCTTCTACTTGTTTACTATTCATCAAGTCTTTATAAACATCCTAAAAATCAAGATCATTAGCATACTATTCTTTATAACTTTCATGAGACAAAGAACCATTTTGTAAAAGAATAGATGCAACAACCATAGGAGGCTTAGATAGCATATCTACAACCTTATTCTGAATACCTTTTTAATATTAATCACAAGATGAAATTTTTGTAAGAAACCCCTCCAACAAAAATGTCTAAACTTTTGTAGCTTAGTTTGTGATTAGAGATATTGTAAGGGCTGATGATCGGTATGTATTATTGTTTCTTTTCCCATTAAGTAATGTTTCCATTTTTTAACATTTTGAACCAATGCATACAATTATTTATCATAAGTTGGATATTTTCTTACTACACTTGTGAAGGTTTCAAAATGATAACAAACTAGTTTCTTACCTTGCATTAAAATAGCTCCCATAACATACTCACTTGCATCCATCTCGATCTCAAATAGTTGTTGTATATCAGGAAATGCCAAGACTGAGTCAGTGCTTATCTTTTCTTTCAAAGTGTCGAAGGATTTTTGATGGTTTCCTCCCCATTGAAAGACCTATTTCACACTTGTCAAAGAATACAAAGGTGATGGAATATATGAAAATTGAGTAATAAATTTTCTCCAAAACTATACTGCACCAAGAAAACTTCTAACCTCAGTTGTATTAGTGGGTGTAGGCTAGTTAACAATGACTTCTACTTTTGTAGGATTAATTTTCAATTCACCATGTCCTACAATGTAACCCAAGTATATCAAAGAGGTCTTGCCAAAATCACATTTTGACATTTTTAAATAAAGTTTTTCCCTTCATAATGCATCCATGAATTTCTTAATGTGGATCACATGCTCTTCCCAAGGCTTGCTAAAAATCAATATATCATCCATGTAAACTATAACAAAATCATCAAGGAACTGTCTAAAAACATCATTCATCAATCTCATGAATGTATCCATGGCATTACACAACCTGAAACGCATAACAAGCCATTCAAATAATCCCTATTTTGTTTGAAGGTGGTTTTCCACACATCACCTTCATTAATTCTTACTTGCTGATATCCACTTCTCAAATATAGCTTAGTGAAATAAATAACATGTCTTAATTGATCCAATAAATCATCAATATGAGAAAGAGGTTAATGATTCTTAATAGTAATTTTGTTTAAAGCACAAAAATCAACACACATTCGCTAAGTTCCATCTTTCTTTGGCACCAAAATAATGGGTGAACCAATAGGAGATGAACTTGGATGAATAATACCTCTATCCAATAGATCCATTACCTATTTTTTGATTTCCTCATTTTCCACCACTGATAACCTGTACATGCCAATGTTAGGGAGAGGAGAATCCTGCAATAGCTGAATTTCATGTTGAACTCCCCTTTTAAGGGGCAAACCCTTAGGATCCTGAAATACATCATCATAAGTAGAAATGATTTCAACCAATTTATTCTTGTGTTTAGGATCACAGTTTTACAAATCTTGAGAATATTCTTTTTTCTTAGACTTAATCAACATGAGACAAAAAGTCTTGCTTGAATTAACTAGTATTTTTATTTGCCCTGTTGTAACCAAGGAAAGACTTGTTTTAATGTGATTTGATCTGACTATATATTCAATGCCATCCTTAACAAACAAGTACTTATTCTCCTCTCTATAAAATATTTCTTTTCTATCATAAAGATATGGGCTTCCCAAAACAATCCCACATATGTCCAATGGGACAACATCCAACTCAACCTCATCTGTGAACTTGGATGTGATGGCAAACCTCAGTCTACAAGTTTGTGAGACTTGTATCTTTGCATTGTCACACACCCAGCCTAGTGGATAAGGCTTCGGATGGGGATTGGTTTGTAAGCCTAACTTCTTAAAAACCTCTTCAAAAATTAAATTTGCTTGTGAATCACTATCAAATAGAGTGTCAATCTTAGTATGTTTTGAAACAACTCTAATGTGGAACAATTCATTTCTTTTCTTATCAACAAGCACAAAATTTTGTTTAGAAGAAGATGCATCATTTGATGACTTAGTGCTAGAAATTGAAAGTGAAGAATCATTATGTAATCCCATGGCTGTGATTTTAGTTTCATCACCTGAATCTGAACCTAAATCCTGAACCATAGCATTAGTCTTCTTTTCCTTCTTTTGAAACCTCTTAGGCCTTAATTCAAGATGTAGTTTCCAACACTTAGACTCATCATGATTTTTCTTGCAATGATTACAAAATGGTTTTCACTCTTCTTTTTTAACAGTAAAAGTGGATTTTTGTTTACGCTTTCCTGATGAACTTTCCCCTTTGGATTGCTTAACATTAGATTGCTTAATTTTAACTTTAGGAAAAGATTCTTTTGATTATTTTCCTCTAGCCTCTAAATGAGTGGCTTGTACACATACTGCATCTAAATTAGTGGGATTGAACATAATAATCATATGTCTTAAGTAACTATGTAGCCCACCTATATATTTTAGTAGTGTTTCTTGTGTCTAAAGAGGAACATTCAAAAGTAAAGCTTTTTTCCTAAATTCTTGTGTATAATATTGAACATTTGGCCTTTTCCTTATCTGAAACTTTGCCAATCCATCATGTCTTGTTGCATATAGCCTAAAGGATAAAATTGTTTTTTGAGTTCTTTAATAAATTCATTCCAAGTAGAAATCGAGTTACCTTTTTAAAGCTCAGCTTCCTTCAACTTACTCTCCCACCAGATGAGATCTGTGCCTCCCATACGAAGAGTAGCCAAATGAATTTTTGATTCATCCCCTACAATCTTTTGGACCCTATAATAAACTTCTATCTGTTTGACCAAATTATCCAACTTTTTGGCATTAACTTTACCATTAAACATTGGTAATTCAAACTTAATATCCAATTTGAGTGAAGGGAGAGATTCCATAGTTTTTTTACCGTCATCCGATGAAGAATGTTTTTTAGTTTCTTTACCTTTCAATTCTTGTGAATCACCTTTCTCAATATCAGATTTCTTTTGTTTATCACAGTATAGTTCCTCAACCATGCTTCGCATCTCCATGAAGGCTCGGCAAAAAGCTTGTTCAAATTCCATCTCTTCTTTGGCCATCCTTGAAGCACACCTTGAGCCAATCTCTGGATTATACTCAATGAGTTTTCCTTCAGCCTTTTGGGATTTAGACCTTATCAACATACACTAACAACCACTGTTGAATAACAACTGCTCTGATACCAAAAATTTGATTTGAAAATTAAAAATGCAAGTGTCACAATAATTGAATAACACTTATCGATTTTCTAAGATCTACTAATTTCTTGACTTTTCTATTTAATTTTTAGTCATAAAATAAAAACTAGAATTAAAATGAATATTAGAATTATAAAATAATAGAGAAAAATCATAAGAAATCACTAGCAAATTGATAATGGAGTTCGGCTTCAATAGCCTATGTCTCTGGGTCTATTTTAAGTGAGGATTGTTTCCATTAATTTTATGCAACAAATGGCTTCCAAAATCAATACAAGTCTTCAATTCACCTTTCCTAGTCTCTGCTTGCCTATATAAATATCTCTTAGACCTAAAATTAAAGGCCCAAGGCTGTACAAGACTTAATTAATTCTATAACATTCTTAAAACTTTTACACATTTGGCTGCCTAATACCCTTAAAATATAAATTCACTCCCTTTATAGTACTTCAAAGTCCATAGCAAAAGTGGTCAATGCTTATTTTTTTACACGGTAGGTGCTGGGTTCAAACCATCAGCCTTCTCTTTTGGTGGCTTTGGGCTCATTTTTATCCCACATTGGAAGTTTGAAAACTATTTGTATGCTTTTTTAAAGGGATCAGCCTCCTTAACAAATGTCAATGTCTCTTTTGGGGGAGACTTAGGTGCATGCCTTAGAAAAATGTTTAACTTAGGCCACCATTGGAGATTTCCTTGGGTAGGACGTGGCAAGGTGGATGGTGTGGTAGATTTGGTTTTTTGGCTTACCATGTGGTGGTTTGAAAAGTCTTATTACAAAATGTAAAACCATTATCCCACATTGGTGGGGTTTGAGGAGGCTTTGTAACTTAAATACACTATTTAATACAATAACACATGAAGAATAGGAGGCCAAGGCACCCCTCCACAAGAGTGTGTCAACCCTCGCTGAGGGCCCTTACTGAGTAGATAGCGGGGCCTACGATTCCTCATATGATCACCTGTCAAACACAAGAGGCTATCAACAAACCAAACACCAAACCAATTTTTTACTCTAATTTAGATTGCCATGTGTCAAATGATTATTGGTCCACTTGGCATATTTGAACAATGCCATGTCACTTTTTGACATCCATTATTCACTTATCATCATAATATTTCAGCAAGCTATATCTTGAGCATTTAGACTCCATTTTTCATTCTAGAAGAAGCATCAAAAAGCTCTCGATGAATTCTTCGATGTGCAAATAGTTTGACCAGAAATTGAAGACTTTAAAAATGGAACAATACATGGATCCACCTAGATCACTTTGATGGTTTAAAGTTTTAATAAGGTAGGGGTGTTGGATTTATTCTCATTCCTCTTGATGGTGAATGACTTTCTCTTTCTTTTAAACTTGACTTCAAATGCACTAATAATATGGCTAAGTATGAATCCCTAGTCATAGGTTTCCAAACCACTCCAGCCTTGGGGATTAAGACCATTAATGTCTTTGGTAGTCAACCATGTCAATGGATCCTCTCAATGTAATAATGATGTCTTACAAAAATATAAACTTTTAGTTGACAAAATCTTAACATCATTTAAATATTACCTGGTCCAATCTTTTCCCCAATCTACCAATAAATTCATAGATACAATGGCTTGCCTTGCTTCCTAGATCCTTTCTTAGACTTCCAATTCTAAAATATTAGTCACCATTCATAATTTTACTATAAACTATTATAACCAATCTGACCCCCTACCATTTGTAATGTGGAGAAATCTGTGTCCAACATTTAGTACGACCAAACTCATAACTACCTCGACCTAGGCATCATTTCTCCCAACCTCTCTAAGAACTCTAGAAGAAACCTTGTTCAAATTACCTCTCATTACACCATATTTGGGGGAATCCTTTATAAACATGGTTTTGATAGCCTCCTTCTTCATTACCTATGTATCCATGAAGCTTCCCATGCCATCAAGGAAATGCATGATGGGATATGTGGGGGACACTTTAGTGGTCTAGTGGTTGCTAAACATATCCTTTTCCTTGGATACTATTAGCCCACCCTCAACTGAGACTATTGTGATTATGTAAAAAAGTGTTTTAAATTCTAACAACATGCTAATTTACATCATGCACTAGCTAAAGGCCTCCAAGTATCTAAGGACTTTTGGTTTTTATCACAATGGGGACTCAATCTCATTGGGGAAATCAACTCCCATTCTTTGCAAGATCATAGCTCCATAATCACAGCCACTAAATATTTTACCAAGTGAGTTGAATCTTTCCCTCTCATCTTAACCAAAGTGGAGAAGATCATCAACTTTATCAACCATCATATCATCTGCTACTTTGGTGTTCCTCATAAGATCATCATCGATAATGAAAAATCTTTCAAAAATAAGAAAGTCTAAGTTTTATGTGACACATTTGGCATCAAATTAATATTTTCCTCACCTTATAATCCATAAGAAAATGGGAAAGTGAAAGCCTTTAACAAAATCATTAACAAAATACTAACCAAAATTGTTAGTGCTTTAGGTCAAGATTGACACTTACACATCCCATTCACTTTATGGGCCTATCACACTAGTTTTTGAACCTTTATGGGTGATACCCCTTTCTATCTAGTCTTTAGAGTAGAGGTAGTCTTGCCTCTTGAAGTCCAAATTCCCTCTCTTTTCATATCTTTTCAAGATCTTATTTCTAAAGAATATTATTGTCAACATCATTTAGCTCAGCTTGAGCTGCTTGATGAGCATCATTTAGCATCCCTCACCCACCTCCATATATATCAAGAATGTATTAAGCACACTTATAATAAGCACCTAAAAATGTGAGACTTCAATATTAAAGACCTCATATTTAAGGAAAACCAATATGTGACCAACATGAAGAAAAGTAAAAGAGGTAAGTTTGCTTTTAATTGGTTTGGACCTACATCATAACCCATAAGTATGGATCAGGAGCTTATCATTTGTCCTCTCTCAAAGGCAAACTAGTTAATAACCCTATTAATGCTTCACATCTACATCCATTATTTTGTTAAAGAAGGATCAAACTCACTTTTTGTCTAACTTAAGCTCATCCCTTAATTAACAAGATTTTCACCTTCACCCATCTTCATCCTCTCCTTCTAAGGAAAATTGATTACAACATAAAACCATGTGATTAATTATCACATTCATAGCCTAATCTAACTATGGGTGCTAGGTTTTAACCCATAATATGGTTCTCATGGATACTTTTCATCTCTAACAAGATGGAATCCCATGGTCATTGTCTCTCAAACCACCTACTTTCACCTATCATTTAACCCTCTTGTGTTAAAGTTTTTCCCTCGTAAAGGTAAAACTATAAACCTAATTAGACTTATCTAGTCTAAATAAATTACATAAAAAAATAATTTGAATACCAAAATATTACTTGGATAAATATCTTTAACATTATGGACTACCCCCTTGAAGGATAGATACCCAAAAACAACATAAAAATTGATTTCACTAAAGTTATACTAGTTCCTCAAAGGACATTTATCAAAAGGCATCAAACGAAACATTTGAACTTAGGCCACTACCTTGAAGTATGGCTAAGTCAAGTTTGTTAAAAATAGAGCAATTTATTAGAAGCTTCCCACATAGATCAACTTCTCATATACATAAATAAAGAAAAAGACCCACTATCACAATCAAATCCAATTCTAAATGATCTTGAAATCCACAATCGACTCTCAAACAACTTAATAAGAGGGAAGCCACAATCAAATTTCACATGTAGACTTACCACATTGACCAATCTATATCTAGCATATGACATGGACTTGTCTATTACCATTCTTAGGTCACCTATAGAAGGGGAAAACTAACCCACACAAGGTTACCATACATATTACCCATTATCATTTATACCACTTATTACCCATCTCCCATATATACTATTTATAAATCAAGGGATTTAGAGTTTACTTGATGCATTGTGATCAAGAAACTTGTTTAATTAACTAGCAAATGCTAATGTGAAGTGTTTGAAAGGCTTATGTTTCTTAAGCCAATTCAACTCTAAGTTTGGTTTTGTCCTTGTCAACAAATAGGTATTATACCTCATTTATTTTTCTCTCATCATTGAGTCATATATTAAACCCATGTCTCATGATTTTTCATCTACTACATTTATCTAACCTACTTATGTGCCACCACTATCATCCATCAAATCATCATAACCCTATCCATTAATAACATTAGAACAAAATTAATGTCAAAATCCCTCACCCCATATTTGGTGCACAACCTTTCTCTATAAATCTTCAACAAAAATAAACCATGTGGTCCATCAAATTGGGTTAACCCATTTAAGTAGCATTCTCCAACCCTTGTTGAACTACATTGGTATGATGTCCATGGACTATGTAGGCATTTATTGACTTATAAGTGTAGTTAGGCCATTAACAACTAATTACCCTCCCCTTTTTATTCTCATCAATTTGCATTGATAATAATTCCCTCTTGCTTAGGGAATCATATGTTAGGTAAGCTTTGGTTTCTTCCTATCATACTTGTATTTTAACATCATCTAATAATTCCTCTTTATATTTATCCATTATTGGAAGAAATACATTGGCCTGAGGTCTTTTGGACTATGTAAACAATGCTTAGCTACTGAGGTTATCTCGACCACATCTTTTATTTTCCCTTCTCACCTAATATCTTTCCTTGACTTCTCTACCTATCTCTTCATCACCTCCCTCCCTTTAGCTTGTCAATATCTTTTAACAACTTTTCTAGCTTGTAAATCTATTTTAACACAAAGATTGATAGCCTTCCTCATTGACCCCTCTTATCTCCCATAAATCCACCACCTACTCTACTTCATTGACCTCCCCATTAATTTTTTTGGTGCATGCTTTGCAGCTCACTCTCCCACCCACTTTTCATGTTTTTGTCCTTCTCTCCACTTCTTACCAACTGTGCCCTTTATACCCTTTGAATTCTTCCACCATCCTCATCCTTTCCCCTTGACCTTGGCAACCTATCATAATATCTTCCTCACTCTCTTTTCCTCACCAATTCCACATCATCTTGTTCCCTTGCACACTAATGGACACTTTTCCCTCCTCTTCTTTGATACCACCTTCTTACTTCCCTTCCACTACTTCTAAACCACCTTCATTCCAATTATCAATTATTTTTTCTTCTTTCCCATATTTTCAATCTGGCATGCTTTTTATTTCTTTTATTTCTCCTAACATCCCATTTTTTTCTTGTGTGCCACCACTCTCTATAAATTTTCCACTCTACCCACCTTTTCCATTTTTTTCCTCCACAACTAACTTCTAATTAGGTCTTTATCCTTTGAGAAGCCTTCCATAATTACCCTTTTCTTCTTATCAGTCCTATCCTTTTGCACTTTAGATTCCCTTTTTCCTCTTTCCATCTCGGTACTCACTTATCTTTTGTATTTATGTGAATGTCCATGATTTATATCCTGGCTTCAATTCTCCCTTTTCATTCTTATCATCTTTGATCTTCATCCCATATTTTCAACTCATTCCATTTCATTATATTTCCCTATTTATTTACCACCTCACCACTTTTTGTCTTTTCAATCTCTTCTAATCACCCATTCATCTTGTCAATCTCTTCTAATAAACTGATTAGCACATACCTTATCTCTTCAGCTTCTTATCCACCCATCTTTTGCTTTCCATATTTTTTCTTAACCCCTTTCCCATTTTCCATCCCATTCTCATATCCAACACCACCCTCTAATTTTCCTTTTTTTCCCTCTCCTTGCCTATTATTATCCATGCTTACTTGGTTAAGTCTTCACTTGCTTCTTCACTCTCTTGTCATCCTTTTTGTGTCCTCATTTCACTCTTTTTTCCTCTTGTTTCCTTTTTTTCCATGTATTTCCTTGTTTTTCATTTTCATCACAAAAATATTTCTCATTGGTCTCTTTTTAGACTTATTTTTAAACCTTTCATGGCCTCCCATATTTCTCATCCTCCCATTGCCCTTCATGACTACTACACTTCTTTCCCCATCCTTTTCAATTCTCCAATCTATCATTATTTAGTGTATTCCTCAAACCCCCATCCTCTAATTTTTATTTTTCTTCTCTTTTATCTATTTAATTTCATTTTTTTGTCTCCCTTGATGATGATCCTTGTTATTCTCAACCTTATTTTTGTCTTCCTCCATATCCATGCTTAGCTCCTTCCATCCTTCTCCACCTTCATCTTTATTTGTGACCTCATTATTTTGTCTACCTATCTATTCATCCATATCCTATTCTTCCTTCACTTTATCCCTTGTTGGACCCCCCTTATTTTTTCCAACTATCACTCTAGCTTCTCACTTATTAGAGTGTGGTAACTAGTCACATTCCCTGTATGTGCATATACATGTTTGCTTCCTCGTGTCCTCTACTCTCTTGCTTTAATGCATGAAATCATATCAGGATCAATGATTCAAGACATCCATTTATTCCTTTAATGTATTTTTATTTAATCATGGGTCCTTCTTATATCCCTCTCTAACTATTCCCTTTTCCCTATCCATCACTTCTTCAACCTATAAAACCTCTACACATTTTATTTGTTCTTGATAGAGTGTGATCAACACACCTTTTTTTATCCTTAAATTCATGCTCATTTGATGTATTCATATGGATTATTTTCATTAATACAATCCCAATTTAGGTGTATTTTTAGTCCTTATCACATAAGGGACATCATGCCCTTTTCTCATCCTAATATGCTTAGTTGATATTTTCATTATGAAATTTGTCTCTTGATTATAATATTCACTTTACCATTAGTTTTGTTCTTTGCCTTACCCCATATACCTTAATTTATATTAAAATAACCATAACCATAAAAATCATAACCATAACTATAGAATTCATGAGTATCCATTGTTTCTCTCTATTTTTTGCTTTTTTCTAAGTGTGAAAAGAAGAAACTAGTTATGAAGGGTATGGAAGAATACCTATTAAAATGCATGCATTGGATCCAAGTTATTATGGAGAGATCCAATTTTGATTGTGAGGATGACCTAAAAATAATAAAATACTAAAAGATACTTGTTTGTTAGACAATTAGATGGGTGGATTGCCTAACATGAGTTAGATCCTAGAAGAGAAAGCTTCCTAGGAGGCTATCAATCCACCTACATTAAATAATTAAGTTGAAATGATGAAATAAAATGATTTTGCATTAAAAAAAAATTATTGATATTAAAAACAACAAGTAACTAGATTTGAGACAATGAAGTTAAATGTTTTTCTAAATTAACCAAAATAAAGTAACTAGTTTGATCATACTAATGCTAAAAATTGGTTAAGGCAAGGTTATGGTTTTGGGTTTGGAAATGGTTTGGTTTGTCTTGTGATAAGGGATAATTTTTTTTTTAAGGTTGGTAAATGGTCAAATTGGTAGAGATAAATGGTGGTTAAGAAATATAAAGGGGTAAATGGTCCAGAAAGCAAAGAAGCAAATGGTGGTTAAGTAGGCAAGGTTATGGCTATGGTTCAAGATAATCAAAAGAAGGTAAAGGGTAAAGATGGTAAGGGGATAAAGGAAAATATAAAAATGGGTAAAATGTTAAGAAATAAACAAGTCAAAAGGGATAAAGGGATAATTGGTGAAGAGGTAAATGGATGAAATTGATAAGAATGAAAGGAGGTAAAAAGGGGATAAAGGGATAAATGGTGAAGATTAAATGGGAAAATCGAATAAAGAGAAAGAAGAGGTTAAGGGTAAAGAGGAAAAGGGGTGAAAGTGAAACAATAATTCCAAGGGGTTATAGTTTGGATATCAAGAAGGAAGAGGCCAAAGGGAGATAAGGAGGAAGAAATTTGAATTACAAAACAATATAAATTACCTTGATGTTTGTTGAAGATGGCTTGTTAAAGATGATTTGTTGAAGATTTTGGTAGATTTTTGTTTGTTGAGATATTTTTTCTAAGATTATGATGATCTCCTTCAAGTGGATGATCTCCTTCAAAACCTACAACAAAATGTTAATAACAAAAAAATACTAATTTGTAACTTTCCAACTTAACCCTAGGTGAAGGAGAGTGGGGTATTTATAGCATATGTTGTGAAGAGTCATGTAAAAATAGGAATAATAGAGTTATGGAACCATTTTATATGTGGTGGATGAATTAGTGAAAATTAGGTGGGTGGGGATTCCCATTTGGGTTGGTGAGTGTCCCACTTGGGTTAATAAGTCAAAAATGGGTGCCCTTTGTCTTAAAGAGGTAGGTGTGTTATTTTAAAGGTTAATTTCATGTGTGAAGGTAAACTAAATGTTGAATAATGGTCCCTTGAGAGGAAATTTTATATATTTCAAGGGGGGCCCTTTTGATGCTTAAGTGAGGTCATCAAGCACTTTGTGAAGGGTTCCAATTGGGGTATGATGTCCCACATCAAGCCACCTCACTTCTAATCCATGTCACTTGACATATCACCTCCTAAATCACCTTCTATGTCACTTGACATGTCATATACCATGTCATTTTACATGTCACATGCCATGCCAACTGTCATGTCATCATGAATAGTGATAGTGGGTCCCACAATGAATAGTGATAATGAATAGTATTTTTAATAGTATTATGTGACTAGGAAAATAGTGATTTAGTTAGGTTAAGATGGGGTTTATAAGGTTTAAGAAGGTTTAGGGGTATTTAGGGGGGTCTCTAGGCATTTCGCTATTGAAAATTGCAAGTGTGTAATTTTCTAGTGTCTACATTTTGCCCTTTTTTATTATGCAGCTTTGAATTAACAAGTTTCAAAAAAAAATGAATCACTTGGTCAAAGTTAAAGTGCTCTAAGTATGGAAGGAGGTATTCCCCCTTAGCTTAATATTTGATAAGGGAAGGCCAAATCAGGTATAGGTTTGATAAGCAGTTAGTAGGGAGGCACTAGGTGGTACCATAAGGTAGTTAGGCATGTGAAATACCAAAGGGTTCACAAAATGTTTCTAAGAACAATAGTAAAGGTTATGTAGAGACTAAAGCTACCATGTTGGTAAAAATAAGGTTAATCTTAGAAGGACACATGATAAGGATAAATGATCCATGACATTAATCATAGTTTATCAAGTTAGGCCTATCAAGTCATCTAGATAGGTTTGATATTGGTTGAAAGTAACCAGGGTAGGAAGTGCTCCTAAAAAATAAAACAATTGATCAGGTCATACACAAGGTGGTGCAAACATTGAAAAGTTTAACATGGTAAGGTTAGTCATTTTGGTCAAATGTTTTTTTAAAACACACCAATGTTATTGGTTAGAAGTAACTAATATCAAGGTGGATGTGGTGAAAGCATGGGTAGATTAGGTATGGGTTAGAATGGGATGGTTGAGTTGACTCTAGATGCACATAGAAAGTGGACACTACCTACATAATTCCATGGATAAGAATCCAAAAAGGACATTAGGCCAAATGTAGTTATTTTGAGGTGAAGAGTGTTGGTTAACTTGGTTTCCCTAATTTGATATCATGTATTTAGGTCTAGTTGAAGGATGTTGGAGAAAGGGAAGTTCCAAAAGGGTGGAAAATATGGGTATCAAATAGTTTTCTAATTGGTTTGATATAAATGGTGGATGAGATTACCTAAGATGCAATTAGATGATTGTGTCAACTATACAAAAGGAATCTACATCCATGGATAAGTAGGTTAAAGCATTAAATTTTAGTCACCTTTTAAAAAAAGGAGAAATATGCTTTACCAATCTTTAGAAAATTTGACACTACTCCAATTTCTATGGTGATCTGATGAGTTCTTTTATCACCATCCAAATAAGTTGATATTGTGTACACTTCACAACAATGTCATTAACAGGCTATGGAAGGGTATGATTTAATAATTTGGGAAAGTAAATTAGTAGAGTAGGTAAATGAGAAGTGGAAATGATTTGACTCAGTGGGGCCCCAAAATAAGTAAGCATTGAGTTTTGAGGGAATTTAGAGAAAGACACTGAGGGGTTTTAGAATATAGAGTGAGGTGAATAATAATAATATTAATTAAATGAGGGAGAATGTTGTGGATTGTGATTAAAGATCAGGGTTATTTCAAGGTAAAAAAAGATGTCGTCTGAGAAGGGAGATTTAAGGGAAATTATCGGTTATAAGGTTAGGGCATGTGAGAGGGTGTGGCTATCATCCCCATGTAGGTATCCCAAATCTTCCATTTAAAGGTGGTTTTAATTTTGATTCTAATATCTTTGAAGGTTAGAGTAAAAAGGGTTTAAAATAGGCAAGACCAAGGGGGGTGGGGAAGGAATCTTTCTCATGATGGCTTAACAATGCTAAAGCTTTTTATTTAGTCTTATGAGCCCACGATCCTAGCCAATTGTGGCATAAGGGTATAGGATTGGTATATATCTCATAGTAAACCAAAATTGAGTGGAAGACTTTTAAGGTAGTAGCATGATCAAAATGGGTAGAGGGTTTAAAAGGGAGAAAGGTGATAGGTAGTGTGAATGGAGTAGCTAGAGAGGTAAAAATATAGGGTCCAAATGCAACACACAAAGGCATTAAAAGAAGAAAGGGATAAACCTAAAATAATGAACCTAACTAGATTTTGTGCATTAAGGTAAGGGCATGGAGGACACAAGGAAGTAGACAAGGAGATGCACATATAAGTATTTCAACTGGTGACCATACTCTAATGAGTGAGAAGGTGGAGGAAATAGGTAGAGAAAACAACAAGGTCATAAATAAAGATGAAGGTGGATAAGGATAAAAGGAGTGAAGCATGGTCATATAGGAAGACAAAGAAGGTTAGGAAGAACAAGGAATGTCCCCAAGATGATAAAAATGAAAGGAAATGGAGAAAAGGGAGAGGATGGTGGAAAAGAATGAAAGGAAATGAGATGATGATAAAGGATGAAGATCAGGGATGATAAGAAGAAAAAAGAAGAATTAAAGTAGGGATATAAAGCAAGGATACTCACACAGATGCAAAACATAAGTGAGTACCAAGATGGAAAGAGGAAAAGGGGAATGTAAAAGGCAATAACTAAGAAGAAAAAAAGAGGAAATTATGGACGGCTTCTCAAAAGATAAATACCCAGGGGTAAACTAGTTTTGAAGGGTGAAAAAAGACAAAAAGGATGGAAAAAAGCAAACAAGAAGAATGGAAAATGGGTATGGTGGGAAAAATAGTGAAATGGTAGAAAGTGGTGGTACACGTAAAAAAATTATAGTTACAAAAGAAATAGAAATCTTGCAAGATACAAAATATTATGGGAAATTGGTGAGGAAAAGAGAGTGATAAAGAGGGTATAATAAATAGCCAAGGGTGAGGGGAGATGATGAGGAAAATTAAAGAAGTTGAAGGTGATAAAGGACAAGGTTGGTAATAAGTGGAGAGAGAGACCAAAAACATGAAAAGTGGGTGAGGGAGTGATCTGTGAAGTATGCACAAGGAAAGGTCATGGGGAGGTTAGTGAGGTAGAGTAGGTGGTGGTTTTATGGGAGATAAGAGGGGCCAATGAGGAAGGTTGTCAACCCTTGTGTTAAAAGAGATTGACAAGCTAAAGAGAGGGAGGTGGTGAAGATATCGGTATAGGAGTGGAGGGAGAGATTTTAGGTGAGAAAGGAAAACAAAATAAAGGATGTGGCTGAGCTAACCTTAGTAACTAAGTGTTATCTACATAGTCTAAAAAGACCTCAGGCCAATGTAGTTCTTCCATCAATAGGGGAAAATCTTAAGAGAAAGTATTAGATGGTGTTAAAACATAAAGACACTGAAGAAAGAATTCAAAGTTTCCTTGATGTAGGATGCCCTTAGCAAGAGGGCACTGTTAGTGATGGAAATGAGTGCGAAGAAAAAGGGGATGGGAATTAGTTGTTAGTGGTTGAGCTACCCTTAGAAATGAAGAAATGCCTACATAGTCTATGGACATTAGGCCAATGTAGTTTAACAAGGTTTGGGTGAGTTGTGTTCAAATTAGCTACCTTAATTTGATGGACCACATGGCTTGGTTTGGGCTGAGGGAAAAGGCTTTGTAAAATAATATTTTTGGGTTTTGGTGAAAGTGAATGGTGTAGACTAGTAAATAGTTACCATAATGATCCCACATTTATTAGGATTAGAGATACGGATGGGGAAGGTAGGATAAATTAGAAGGGAACATAATGCTGAGTACCACAAATGATCTTTAATAGAGCTAATCCAAAGAAGAGGTACCTTTATTAGGAGGTTACACTTAAAATTATGTGAGTGTAAGATTTTGGAGATAGTGTCAACTGATATGAATTGAGTCTTAGGAGGTGGGGGTCTATTTGGATCTACAGAGTTAATTTGCTCAAGGTTCATCACCACTATGGGGCAAGTTTTAAGCATAGTAGTGAAGTGATGGCTTGCAAAGAATTTATTTAACAATCAAGTATATTCTAAAAGGAAGTTATTAGCATGGTGAATGATAGAGGATAGACCTTGACTGACCCAAGAGCTGCATGGGTAGGCTAGACAAATGGTGGACATGTTTGCATCCTCTATCCCAGCTCTGTGGAACCAATGACTTATTGGTTTTGCTACTTTGGGCCTAACCAACAAGAAGATACATGTTCAGGAAAAGATGTCACTTCCCTTGCTATGGATGAACATTCAGTTAGCATAAAAGAAAAGACTACCATGTTGGAGTATGTACTAATAATGGTTGGGTTCTAGCATTCATAGATTATGGCAATGGGTTGGTAGTAAGGGGAGGGTAGAGGGGACAAGAAGTTGAATGTATGGGTGTGAATTTATGGTGGCCTACCTCTAACAGAAGATTTTCTATAGTAGAAAGGATTGGGAGTTACCACCAGTAGCAAAAATGGCAATTTTGAAGGCATGATTATTATAGCAGCCCATTTTTAGAAGCCAATTTATGTCAACTAGGCCAAAGGTGATAATGATGCAAATGACCACTAGGCCTACAAGGGTCATGAGATGACAAAGAAATGAAATACATTTTATGTGAATTAGATGATAAGGGTAATAAAAAGATATCATGATGGTGCATAATGGCTTTATCAAGATGACCAATCATATCGAGGGTGATGTGTCCATGTCAAAAGGTAGGTAGGGATGATCATTTCTAGTAGGAAGATTGTTTAAGGGAATCAATGACATCATATGACCTTCTCTATCAGTATAATGGAGAACTAGGTTTGTGAGGAAGAATGGGTATGTCTTCTATTTAAATAATCATGGTAAGGACCAGTACCAAGATCAAATCATGTCCTTCATGCAAGCACATCTACCTTCACACAATCATCATTCAAATTTCCATTGTGAATTATGGTATATGTCCCTCTATGAACTAAGACCACCATATTCAACCACATTCATCATCAAAAACAATAACAACAATGAATAGGAGTGCCATCCCCTTATCCCACACTAATGCTACCATCTAGCTCATGAGGCAAACTTTCTTAAATAAATGATGCCTTCTTTATAAGGTATGTTGATATATACATGTGCTTTAGGCTATGTTTAATCTGATGACTATGTATGTGTCATGCAATTCCTCACACCCTAAATAAAATATTATATAGTTTTTTATGTTCAGAATGTGTTGGATGTCACTAGTCAAATGGTATCATGATTAAGGTTATGTGGATACTTATAAATTTTATGGTTATGGTTATGATTGGTATGGTTGTAAAAATAGTGATTATTGTTGTTACAACACTAGATGGTAAAAGTCATGAGGAAAACACCAACCAAGCACATTACTAATAGGGCATAATGCTTTATTTTTGACAAGGACTAAAAATATACCCGAAGTGGGATCAACTTAATGAATATAAGCCCATCAAACACTGTGCATGAGTGGTTGTTAGTCGATAAAAAAAGGTTTCTTGATCACAAGGTGTCAAGTAAGCTCTAGATCCCTTGATTTATAGATAGTCTAAAGGGAAGATGGGTGGTGTGAAGTGTAATGGGTGATATGTATGATAACTGCATGTGAATTAATTTTCCCCTTTTATAGGTGACCTAAGAATAGTAATAAATAAGTCCATGCCATATGATAGATATAGATTGATCAATGTGATAATTCTATATGTGGAAGCTGACTATGGCTTCTAACTTATTATGTTGTTGGGGAGCCAATTATGGATTTAGAATTTGTTGTGATAGTGGGTCTTTTGATTTATTCTATATATGGGAAGCTAATTGATGTGAGAAGCTTCCAAGAAATTGACCTACTTTTGACAAAGTGAAATTAGCCATCCTTCAAGAGAGTGGTCTAAGATTATTGGCTTTGTTTAATGATCTTGATAGCTATCCTTCAATGGAGTAGTCTACCTTAAATTTGATAGTTTTTATTTTGTGTTTGGGTAGTTATCCTTTGAAGGAATAATCTACAATGCTTAAGATATTGACCCAAGTAATTTTTGAAAGATGAAATGTGTTTAGACATGGACCAATCTAATTAGGTTCAGAGGTTTAACTTTATGAGGGAAAAAGTTTACACAATAAGGTCAATGATATGTGAAAGGGTGTGGTTTTGAGAGATAATGACCATGGGATTCCATCTTGTTAGAGATGAAAAGTATCCATGAGAACCATGTTATAGGTAGAGCCATGGTACCCACATTTAATATTAGGCCATGATTGTGACAGTTAATCACATGGTTCTATGTTGTAATCAATTATCCTCAAAAGGGGAGAAGGATGGTGGGTGAAGGTTTAAATCTCATAATCAAGGGATGAGATTAAGTTAGACAAATAGGTGAGCTTAATCCTTATTTAATAAAAAAACATAGATGCAAAGCATTGAGAGGCTCAGGTTCTAATTTACCTTCAAGAGAGGATAAATGATAAGATTCTGACCTATACTTATGGGTGATGATGTAGGGTCCAAGCTAATTTAAAGAAAACTTTCCTCATTTACTCTTCTCCATGTTGGTCATGTGTTAGTTTTCTTTTAGGATAGATCTCTGATATTGAATTCCCATTGTTTGAGGTACTTGTTATAAGCATGAGTAGCATGCTCTCAATAGATTTGAAGATGGTTAAGGGTAGCAAGGTGATGTTCATCAAGTAATTCAAGGCATTCTTGACAATAATCCTCTTCAAAAATGATGTCGTGTAAGGAAATATAAAGAGAGGGAATTTGTATTTCAAGAGGTAAAACAACCTCTGCACCAAAGACTATGGAAAAAGGTGTATCACCTATTATACTTTAAATACTAGTGTGATAGGCCCATAAAAAAATGGGATGTGTATGTGCCAATCTTGGCCTAAAGCACTTACAACTTTGGTCAGCAATTTGATGAGAGTTTTGTTTGAGGCTTCTGCCTATCCATTTGCCTATGAATGGTAAGGTGAGGAATGGCTGATTTTGATGCTAAAAGTCTCATAGAGGGCTTAAACTTTTTTATTTTTTGAATGATTTGCCATTATCTGTTATGATTTTTTGAGGGACCCCAAAATGATAGATAATGTGATGATTGATAAAAATCTATAATTTTTTGGCTTTAATGGAGATAAGGGGGATGGCCTCCACCCATTTAGTGAAATATTATGTAGCAATGATGTTATATTAGTGTCATTGAGAAGAGCGAGGATTTATTTCTCTAATAAGATCCAACCCCTACTGTGAGAAGGGAAAATAATCCATGGATACCTAAAGGCCATGACCAAGCACATAATATGAGTTAGTATGTTGTTGGCATTTAACACACTTCTTTAAATATTCATAATAGTCCTCATTGAGGGTAGGCTAATAGTAACCTAGGTGTAGATTCTTTTATCAAAAATAAGGCCACTAAAATGTCCCCCACAAACTCCATCATGGTTTTATATAATGGCATGAGGAATCTCATGACTATGTAAACAATTGAGGAAAAGACCATCAAAGCCATGCTCATATAGGATTCCCCTAGTATGGTATAATGAGAGGTGCCCTACATAAAGGCATTATGGGCATTCTTTGAGAGTTGAGGTGAAATGATGCCCAAGTCAAAGTAGTTAAAGATCTGGTCATACTAGACATCAAAAAGAGATGCCTCCACACTACAGATGGTTGGAAGATCTGAACTGATATACAAGGGCCTAATGAAATGGTGGATGGTGATAAATCATTTGGATTTCATAGGTTGAGAAGGTATTCAAGATGTAAGAGAGGCCATTGTGTCTACAAATTTGTTAGTAGATCGAGGCACTAATTGGATTTGTTAATGGTCAAAAGATGTTAGGAGCTCATTAATGAGGGCTTATACTTTTGTAAAATGTCATTTTTACACTGATAGGACCCATTGACTTGGTTAATCACAAGTTGAGAATCACCAAAGATAAAAATAGTTTTGATTTTTTAGGTGAGAGTAGTTTAGAGATCAATGATAAAAGCTTTGTATTCTAACATGTTGTTAGTAAATTCAAAGTCGAGTTTAAAAGATAATGGAAGGGGTTCACCATGAAGGGGTATGAGAATTATGCCTACACCCCCACCATGTTGACATTTATAGCCATAAAAAAACATGGTCATTTGATAAGAGGGTTCTCCCTAAGAAAGAGTTGTAATAGACTCATCAGGAAATTTTAATGGAATGGGTTGGTTATCTAGGAGAGGGGCTTTAGCTAATTGATTATCAATGACTTACCCTTTAATGGATTTTTGGTGAAGAAACTCAAGATCAAACTCAACCAAAAGCATGAGCCACTTAGCCATATGATGTTTTGGTATGGCTTGGAGTACATATACTTGAGTGGGTCAGTGTTAGTGATAACATATGTTTTGTGATTAAGAAGGTAGTGATGAATCTTAGAGGCAAAAAAAATAGAATGAGACAAAGATTTTTAGGATGGGTATATAGTGTCTCATACTCTATAAGCATGTGACTAATATAGTAAATGACTTATTATTTATTTTGTTCATCTTGATGATCTAGAGTGGCACTTAAAGAGTGATCAATGGCTGATATGTAAAGATAGAAAGGCTTATTATCCCTAGGTGGGATAAGAATAGCTAGAGAAAGCAAGTACTCTTTGATTGAATCAAAGGTTTGTTGACAATTTTTGGTCCATATAAAGGAGGTGTCTCTCTTCAAGAGATGGTGAAAGTGTTGACATATATCTGATAATTGAGAGATGAAGTGATGGACTTGAATTTAGCAGGGTCAATCTCAATTCCAAGAAGGGAGATGATAAAACCCATAATCTTTCTAAACAAAACTCCACAAAATGCATTTTTTGGGATTGAGTTGAACATAGAATTGGATCAGTCAATTGAAAATGATAGTAAGAATAGATAATGCATTTTTTGGGATTGAGTTGAACATAGAATTAGATCAGTCAATCAAAAATGTTAGTAAGAATAGATAAATGGTCCTTGTGATGTTTGGATTTTTTAAGAAGGTCATCCACATAATCCTCTAAAAATTTATGAATAATATCATGGAAGCCATAGGTCATGGCCCTTTGATACATTGCTCCTACATTTTTTAAGCGAAAAGGCATGACCTGATAGCAAAAGGCTCCCCAAGGAGTAATAAAGGTGGTTTTATGTTAGTCTAAGGGGGCAATCAGGATCTGATTATATCTTGAAAAGACATCCATGAGGGATAACATCTCATGACCTATGGTAATGTCAACTAGTTGGTCAATGTTGGGTAAAATAAAGTCATCTTTGGGGAATACAAGGTTAAGGTCTCAAAAATCCACACAAAGGCAGAGTCCCCCAGTGGGATTGGTAATGGGAATAATATTAGATGCCCATTATGGGTAGTTAATGGGCTGAATCAAGTTGATAGATAAAAGATGTTAAAGTTCTTCCTTGATGATAAGAGCTATATGAGGGTACATTTTATGAAGCTTTTTCCATACCATCTTAGCCTCTAAATGGGTAATGATTTTATGAATGGAAATGGAGGGGTCAATCCCAAACATATCCTAATAAGACCAAGTGAATGTGATGCTATGGTCTTGAAGGAAGGTGAGATAATCACGTTACTCATTTGAGTCCAAAGATTGCCCCAATTTAATGATATGAGGATTCTCTTGGGTTTCTAAGTTATCATCAATAGTTAATTCATTGAGCATGGTCTAGTTTTCTAGAGGGAAGGATTTATGGATGGGAGAGTCTCCTACACAAAGGTAGGTGAGGATAGAATTGTCATCTTGGCACTGAATGGTATAGATGGTGGGTGAATCATGGTTAATCATTTCAGGGTAGACAAGAGGAAAGGTTTAAGTTTGGCCACTGTGCTAATAGGTCAGTGGGCTTAAACTAATGGTACTGATAAAAAAATTTGTATGGGATGATGTTAGAGTCTCTAAATTGAGAAGATGTATTGGGAGAAGATGAAATTTCTTCTGTAGGGATATCAATAGGTTTTGGTGAGGTGGGTTCTTGTGGTTCAAACTTGAGCCGAAAAAAATCACAAGGTTTTTGAGTCTTGATAATGCAAAATTCATGACGTCCTTGTTCGTATAGGCTCATACCAAATACTTTCCAAGCACAATAGTGAAAATAGGTTCTTTCAAAGGTTGGGTTGCTTAGATAGGAGAACTAGATGTGAAAGGTTAAATATATGGAGTGATGATAGGAGTGAGGAGTGGTCAATCAAGTCCCCCATAGACAAAGTATGTTTGATTATTTGTAATTCCAAAGGGATGATGGTACCTATGTTAGGGTCATAATAAGGGTTGTTTTGAAGGTTCTCATATTATTGGGGAGTGGGAAAGGTATCTAAGGATAAAATTTGCTACTCCCTAAGAGAAAGATGTTGGAAAGTTTGTGTCAAGGAGTCCTCAACAGGAATTTGGGAAGAAGGGATAGATGCACTAGTTGGAAGAAGGGATAGATGCACTAGTTGAGGATTCATCATTATTAAGGTTAGAAGTATTATGGGTAGTGGTTGATGGTGCAGTTGTGTTAATAGGATTGGTTGAATATGAGGGCATGAAAGTGGAAGAAGGACATCATTAGGCCTATAGGTCATATTAAAACATGTAAAAGGACTGGGATTGGCCTTGATGGTTATGACTTGCCCTTCATGTTCAAATTTAACATAATGGTTTAAAGTGGAAGGGATGCAACTCATAGCTTAGATACAAGGGTGTCCAATTAAAATGTTATGTTAGAATTCACCCTATAAAACATAAAATAGCTTAGGGATGGTGTGAGGTCCCAAGTGCATTTGAAGAACAATGGTCCCTAAGGTAGTGGACATGTTGTCATTGAAGGAGTGAATAACCACTATACTTTCAGCCATGATATTATTTGGTAAATAAAGCTGATCAAAATCATGGAATGAGATTATGTTGATGCTAGTTCCTCCATCAATCATCACCCTTTTGACATGGATGTGATTGATATATATGGTGACAAATAGAGGTGGGTCAGATTCCTCAGTGTGCACTGAAGGTATCTTAGAATCTTGAAAGGTGACAATGGTAGAATGTTAGAGGGTCTCAATAAAGGAGGCAAGGGGTTGAGGGTCATCCAGCTTAACCTCATTGGATTGTAGGGCATTTATTAATGCCTAAAAATGATGAGGCAAGGTGTTGATCAAGGCATAAAGGCTCATCTTCACTAATACTTTATAAAGTTGCTTCAACATAGTTTGTTGAATGGATGTGGAGGAATTAGTGGGAGGTACATTTGGGATGGATACTCTAGGTCTAAGTGATGGCCTGGGTGGTGGTGTTGGTGTTTGGTCCTAGTTAGGAGGCTGAGAATCTGAAGGATATGTCCATAAAATGGACACATTGGATCTTACTTTACCCATTTGTTATGCTTGAGATTGGGTAATCATGTGGATGGTATGGACAATGGGCTTAGTTGAACTAGGTGATTGCTTCAGCTCCTCACCCTTTCTTATAGATGAAAGTGAGGAAGTCATTATAGGTTTGGATAGTATTTGGATTGGTTTGGTTGGAAGTTAGGTTATTAAGGTAGGTGATAGTGGTTCATCTAATGATAAATCATCATCCTCATATCAGTGATGAATGAGAGCTTGGAGACCTTTTCAAATCTTCATGTTATGTCCTAGTGTCCTATGGTATGCACAGATCTGAGTATCATTAAACTAAGAGGGTTTGGTGTTAAAAGGGGT
Organism: Torreya grandis; assembly: GCA_037957365.1. Lineage (NCBI taxonomy): Eukaryota > Viridiplantae > Streptophyta > Pinopsida > Cupressales > Taxaceae > Torreya > Torreya grandis. The sequence goes on along the minus strand of JARHVA010004146.1, from coordinate 9,683 downwards.
GAATAGTTTAATAGGTATAAGTTCAATGGAGGAGGTTTGAAATAGCCTCTATAAAATAATATATTGTGATTCCTTCAGAGGTGTTGAGGGTCTTGAGATGCTTGTTGGGGAAATAAGAAACTTCTTAGGTGTGGTCTTGACCTTAGATAGGGTTAGTGGTTTGAAAATTTTGGTAGATGGTTTAGATTGGGTTGGCTTAGCTATGATCAAGCTAATGATAGATGGTTTTAAAGTAGAGGATGGGGGTTGATAATAGGTGGAAAAGTAGAGGGGGATAAATTATCTAAGAATAATGAAGAAGTTAATGACATAATTGGTAGAGGGGTAGGCATAGAAAAGGGTGCTAGTTTAATTGACATAGAATAAGTGACTGGGATGGTATAAGGGTGGGGTCCTAAAATAGATGATAGGTCTAACTTGAGAATGAGGTCTAAGTAACTATACCCTTTGATCCATCTTGGTTGGTGGTTTAATAGGTGGCCTAGAGGGGGTTAGGCTAGATTTGATGGGGGATGGGTGATCCTAGGTGTGGGAATGATACATGAATTCTTGGTTGGTTTAGATAGAAGATTATGAGATGATCTAGGTGGAGGTGGGTGATATGGTTCCCTCATGTCTTGGGGAAAGAAATGCTTGATGATGGGGTGGTAATAGGTTAGAAAGTGGATGATAAAAAAGTTGATGGTTTGGTTCTATTTTGGTATGGGAAACCCAAATGATGGTAGGAAGTGGTTCTATTTAGGTTGGGTTGTGGGGAAAATTCCAAACTTTGCACTAATCAAGAAAAGGGATTATAAATGGGTTTTTTTCCTTGATCTGTTATTTCAAATGTCAAGCCCTTGGGTGAAAAAGGGATGGTTCCTTCATCTCTACTTGAGCTAGAAGGTTCCAAAACAATGGTTTCTTGTCAGGTGATTAATAGAGGTGATGTTTGTTTGATCGAGGATGTAGGTATGGTCCTAGCTCCTTCCTTTACTAGGTTATCCAAAGGAAAAGATGGGAGTTTTATTGTTTCACTTGGTGGGGTAGAGTAAGATGTAGTTAGATCAATGGTTGGTTTAATGAAAGGAGAGGTAGGCATGGATATGGTTTGATCAAGCAGAGAAGTGGGGGATATAGATCCTTATACTTAGGTCTTTAAAGGGGTAAGAGGCGAATTTTATTCTTCTATAGGTGATATTGGTGAATAGGAAATGGGAATATGAGACTCATCCTCCATGGGCTCATTTATGATGATGCTGATTATGTGTGCCTCATGAGATGAAGATGGTTCAAATTGATTATCATGGGTTTGGGTAGGTGGAGGATGGTTAGGGAATGGTTTGTAAAAAATATAAAGAGAATGGTTGGGGGTTATATTAGGGTTATCAAACATCAATTTTCCATTATTAATTAGGTTTTGGACAAGACTTTTAAAATTGTTACACCAGTTTATGTCATGTCTGATGACCTGGTGGAAATCACAATGGTCATTTTCATTGTACCACCCAGGCACAGGGTGAGAGGGGTCAAATTATTGGGGTGGCTTGATCAGTGGGAGTTGAGTAACATTATATTTTAGTAATTTATCAAACATAGAGGCATAAGATTCCCTTATAGGGGTGAATTGTTTAGGGGGAACCTAGATTTGATTTTGGTTTCGTGGGTAAGAAGGATTAAAAGGTATGTTTTGATGTGGTTGGTTTACACATGGAGGTGGGGTAGTTTCCAAGACAAAAACATTTGTATATGTTTTGGATTTAAAATTGGGTTGGTTAGTTTTTTTAGAGGAAGAGGGGTTATTGGGTTTAAAATTTGAATTCTTATTTCACAATTTCAATTTACCCTCATCTATGGCTCAGTTCTCAAGCTTGTGTGCCATTGTGAATGCTTCATCAAAGGTTCTAAATATTTGCACCTAAAGGGTGGGATTGATGTGATTTATGCATCCCTAAGAGAAAATTTCAACGAGTTCCATTTAGGGTAGTGAAAAGGATAATTGATTAATGAGGCCTCGTCATCATGCAATGAAGTTAGTAATTAATTCATCATCAAACTGCTTGATAGAATAGAGGTTGGTTATGGATACCCTCTTGGATATATTGATAGAAAAATGTTCTAAGAAAATTTGAGTGAGTTTGGAAAATGAGAAGAAAAAATGTTTAAATAGGGCACTATACCAATCCAAGGCAGACCCTATTAAAGACATAGGGAAGGTTTAGAGGAGGATATAAACATAGGTAATCAAGTAACAAGAATGGTGAAACACCCAAAAATGCTGCTAAGGATCCTCCTTCCCTTGAAACTTAGAGAATTTAGGAAACTTCCATTGAAGAGGATAAGCATGAGTCAGGATAGAAGGGTTTATAGGTTCATTACAGATTTGGTTGTAAGATAAAAGATTCAAGGACCTAGAGATAGATGATTCAAGTTGGGTCATCTTATCTACGAGCATCTTGATCGGGTCAGGTTGGGGTTTTGTAGCTACATAATTTGGTGGCAATTTTTGCTGAGGTTGGGTTTTAGCTATGAATTGGTATGTGGTAGGAGGTGCATAAGTAGGCACATATTGGTATGTGGTAATTTGAGGTTGGGATTAGGCATTAAGGGTTGGGTGGAAGGTGTAATATATCCTAATGGGTTAGGGATTTACTGATAGGAGGCCATGAGGGCCTATAGAGGAACTAATAATGGTTGGTTTAGGGGTACATTTGGGTTGGTTGATGGGGGCATGGTTTGGGTTAGTAATACTAAAGTGTTTGTGGGTTGTCAAGGGATAGTGATCCGAGTAATAATAGGGGGAAGTGTTTTTGATATGGAGAGTACCATGTTTTGAAAGGGGGTTGAGGTTGGTATATTGGATAAGCTGAAGGGAATGGTAGAAATGGGTGTGGAAGACACTACACTAGAAAAAGGGGTAAAGTTGAGTCAACATTAAAGGTATTGGTTGGGATAAAAAGTGTTTGGGTGGTGGTGGTAGATGAACCAATGGTAGAAGATGAAGCTTGGCTAACAGAAGGGTGGGATGATGCAACACCAATCATAAGGTGGTGTGGCATACCATAAGGTGGATCCACAAGAGAAACTGAAGCTATCAAAGTATGGTAGGCTAAGGTATTAAGATAGTGTTGTAAAGTAACTAGATCATTGTCAAGAAAGATGTCAAAATTTGAATCACCTCCAGGGATTATTGAAGGCACCGTAGGTGGGGAGAACAGTGCGATGAAGCATGGGGTGATCTATCAATGTCTTAGGTATAATCCATACATGAGGATGAAGAAGGAGATGGTGATAGCTTGTTTTGGTTTTTCACTTATTATCTAGTTAAGACCATATGAGAAATTTAGAAATGGCCAACAAACCTCTAACCTCACACAATGAGCAAACAAATAAAAACCCAAAGCATACACTAAAAGCGTAATTGATCCTAGGATTTATTTTAAATCACTTATGCCTTAAAGAGTGTGAAAGGGGAAATTGGATTTTAAGTTTGGTACTAGAAAAACCATCTAAGGATGGTTTTGGGTTTAATTTTGGTGCTCAAATAATCTACACTAGAACAAGTACATGTCTTGATATTGGGGGTTTTCTCCCCTCACTTCACAATCTCATAGCTAGTGTGGGTGCTAAGCCAATATATATCATTTGTCTAGAGTTTATAATTTGATAGATAATGGAGTGGGTCCTCCCCTTGGTGATGAAATCCAAGTGGTATCACTGGGTAGGGTAAGGTGATCCAAAGGGTAATGAAATCCCAATGGGCTTTGTCTCAAATAAGTTTTGATGTTTAATTTTTGTGTGTGGTTTGGTAGTGTAACATATGTGTGTTATGATTAATTCATAATGCATTTAACTAATCTAGGTGAGCTAACCATTAAGTAGGAAATACAATGAATACACTCAATTTTAACCTAAAATAATAGTTTGGTGCCTTTTCATGTAAATAAGGAATAGCTAAAATTCACCTAAATGCAAGATGTAAAATGCAACCTATCTCTAGGATGAAAACCTTTTTTTTAAGATTTTTGGAAAATAAGAAATAAAATAATTTTTTCTTTTTCAAAATTTAGAAATAAAAGAAATACAAGATCATTGAAATTTCAATAAATTCAACTATATTCCTAAAAAACTACGAACCCATATGGGGTCCCACTGAGCGTGCTAAAATGTTTCTTTCTATTTTTTGATTATTTCCAAGTGTGAAAAGAAGAAATTAATTATGAAGGGTGTGGAAGAATACCTATTAAAATACATGCATTGGATCCAAGTGATTTTGGATATCTTCTCTTTAAATTTGAATGATGACCTACAAATAAGAAAACACTAAAAGAGACTTATTTGTTAGACAAGTAGATGGGTTGATTGCCTAGCTTGAGCTAGATCCTAGAAGCAAAAGCTTCTTAGGAGGCTGTCAATCCACCTAATTTAAACAATTAAGTTGAAATGATGAAAGAAAAGTATTTTACATATAAAAAACAAATTAATAATATTAAAAATATCAAGTAACTAATTTGAGACAATGAAGTTAAATTCTTTGCTAAATTAACTAAAATAAAGTAATTAGTTTGATTATATTAATGCTAAAAATTGGTTAAGGCAAGGTTGTAGTTTTGGGTTTGGAAATGGTTTGGTTTGTCTTGTGATAAGGGATAAATTTTTGGTTAAGGTTGGTAAATGGTAAAATTGGTATAGATAAATGGTGGTTAAGAAAGATAAAGGGGTAAATGGTCAAAAAATCAAAGAAACAAATGGTGGTTAAGTAGGCAAGGTTATGGTTATGGTTTAAGATAATCAAAAGAAGGTAAAGGGTAAAGATGGTAAGGGGATAAAGGAAAATGGACAAATGGGTAAAAAGGTAAAAAATAAATAAGGCAAATGGGATAAATGGATAAGTGGTGAAGAGGTAAATGGGTAAAATCAATAAGAAAGAAAGGAGGTAAAAAGGGGATAAAAGGATAAATGGTTAAGAGGTAAATGGGTAAAAGGAATAAAGAGAAAGAATAGGTTAATGGTAAAGAGGAAAAGAGGTGAAAATAAAAGAAGAAGACTAGGGGGTTATGGTTTGGAGATCAATAAAGAAGAATCCAAATGGGGATAAGGAGGAAGAAATTGACATTGCAAAAAAATATAAATTACCTTGATGTTTGTTTAAGATGGCTTGAGGATGGCTTGTTGAAGATGCTTTGTTGAAGATTTTGGTGGAGTTTCATTTCTTGAGATATTTTCTCCAAGATTACAATGATATCATTCAAGTAGATAACCTCCTTCAAAACTTGTAACAAAATGTTAATAACAAAAAAAATACTAATTTGTAACTTTCCAAATTAACCTTGGGTGAAGGAGAGGGGGGTATTTATAGCATATGTTGTGAAGAGTCATTCCAAAAGAGGAATAATAAAGGTATGGCACCATTTTCTATGTGGTGGATGAATTAATCAAAATGAGGTGGGTGGAGATTCTCATTTGGGTTGGTGAGTGTCCCATTTGGGTTAAGAAGTCAAAAATGGGTGCCCTTTGTCTTAAAGAGGTAGGTATCTTATTTTGAAGGTTAATTTCATGTGTGAAGGTAAAATACATGTTGAATAATGGTCCCTTGAGGGTAAATTCACCATATTTCAAGGGGGCTTGTGATTCTTGAATGAAGTCATCAAGCACTTTAGGAAGGGTCCTAGGTGGGGTATGATGTCCCACATCAAGCCACCTCACTTCTAAGCCATGTCACTTGCCATATCACCTCCCAAATCACCTTCCATGTCACATTCCATATCACTTGACATGTCACATGATGTTTTATTTTTCATGTCATATGCCATGCCACTTGCCATGTCATCATGAATAGTGATAGTGGGTCCCATAGTGAATAGTACATTTAAATAGTATATTTGAATAGTATTATGTGACTAGGAAAATAATGATTTATTTAGGTTAAGAGGGGTTTTTTAAGGTTTAATAAGGTTTGGGGGGTATTTAGGGGGGTCCCAAGGCATTTAATCATTGAAAACTATAAGTGGGCAATTATCTAGTGTCTACATCCACATAACCCTAAGCATAATAACCTTCAAACAACAACATCTGACACATTTTGTAAATGTTTACAACAAACTATGTACTATTTTATTTAGGGTGTAATGAGTCACATAATACATAAAAAATTATTATATTTTACACACCTCACCTAAGGCCTCTACATACATTATTTTCCTATCTAAGCATTAAGATGATTATCTGATGACTCTAAATTTGTGTTCAGCCATCCTTTTACTTGATTACTCCCTAAACTGACATCTATAACATTCCATATCTTAGTAGCCACTAAAGGGTGTACTCTATTCTCCTTTCCTACATTAATCCCCATAGGGAGAGAATCATACTCCACTCTAGGTCTTTCACCCTACTTGATCATCATAGCCATTACATACATCTACTTTGATTATTTTGATCACATAGGTACCACCTATTGTCACCTCAATGTGCATCCCATAAGATAGTGAAAGTTCCCTCTATGGATAGGCTAAATTTCATGTTCTCTAACCTCTTACCTTGTGTAATGAAAGTCTAACCTTCTTAATTGCTGAGGAGGTAAGAGTTTAGGTTCAAGATTAGGTCATGGGTGTCTTTCCTCTTACTATTGGTTTAACAACACTTCCATTATCACCATTACATGTTGAAATAATTAGTAGATATGCATTTCCACCATGTAGATTATTTTGTTTCATGGGGGTTGTTGATTATCTCCACCATTTCTCCCATTATTTTCCATCTTCAGCCTCTAGTGGTTCTATGCACCCTGAACACCCTTCAAAACCAAGTGACTTCACAATAGATATTCATTCTTAACATGATTATTTAAATAAACTACTAACTGTTATTCCTCACTGACATGATTATCCATTCCATCAATGGGAATTGTCCTATAATGTCATTGATTCCATTGAATAGTCTTCCCATTTGAAATGGTCATGCCTACTCACCTTTTCATGTGGACACATAGCCCTTGATCCAACTAGTCATCTTGATAGAGTCATTATACACTATCTTGGTGTTTTTTATTACCCTTATCATTTGATTTGCATCTAATGTCTCTACTTACTTTATCATATTATGGTCCTTGTGGGCTTGGTAGTCAATTTCATCATTGTCACCTTTACCTTGGTTGATGTAAATTAGCTTCTAACCATGGGCTATAATAATAGTCACACCTCTAAAACTACCACTATTGTTAATGGTAGTAGCTCCCAAATGATTTCTACTATGAGAGATTCCTTGTCTTATCTAGCTATATAAATAATATCTTAGACTACATAGCTCCCTTTTAGCAGGGTCTATTTTGAGTGGAACCCAAAGTACTTGGTTCCAAGGAACTAGGACAAAGGATGCAGACATGGCCACATTTTATCTAGCATACCCATGCAGCTCTTAGGTTAGGAAAGATCCATCCTCTATCACTAACCACTTTTCCAATTTTATAACTTATAGAATCTACTTAGCAATCAAAAAAATTCTTTACAGGTCATCACTTTGCTACTACCCTTAAAACTCCTCTTGTAGTGATGATGACCTTTCACCAACAAGACTATGCAGATCCTGATAGATGCCCATCTCCTAAAACTTGGCTCATAGTGATATATTTCAACAATGTGTTTATACCCTCACATAATTTTAAAAGGTGTAACCTCCTCATGAAGGAACCTGTTCTTTGGCTTAGCTTCATCATAAGACATTTGTGATGTTTAACCTTTTTTTACCCATTTATTTATCCCACCCTACCCATTTGTGTCTTTTCCTCCTAATGCATGTGGGATTATTATGGTGACTATTCACCAATCTACACCATGACACCTTACTATTACCAAACTATCAACCCAATCCTAACCACATGGTATATCACATTAGGGAAACCCATCTAAAATCTACTAAGAACTATATTTGGCCTAACTTTTTGTTGGATATCACATCTATAGAACTATGTAGGCAACATCCACTTGCCTAGTGTATATGGAGTCAGGTTGGCCACCCCCTACCTGAACCCTTGCCAATCACTCTCTCTGACTAACTGACCATTTGACCATGTCCACCTCAATGTTGGCTATTTGGACCCACACTACTGTATATCTTTATGATGACCCTACCTAGGCCATTTTGACCACACCAACTAACCTTCCATGTTGTATTTTTTTATGACCCAACCATTTAGGTTATATTTTAGAAACACTCCCTACTTTGGATACCTATAACCAACCTCGACCCTATTTAGATTTCCTGATAGGCATGACCCAATCAACCATGACTAATGCTATGGACCGAATACCCCTGACATATGTCTATTTATACCCAAACTTAAATTAACCAAAATTTTCAACTTTAGTTCATGTGTCATCTTGGCTACCGTACTTAGTCACACTTTGTGCATATATTTACATTTCAAATACCCAACTACTTTATGGTACCACCTAGTGCCTCCTCACTAACCACTTATCAAACTTGCACCAGATTCTACTTTACCTCATCAACTCCTAGTTTGAGTGGGAACACATCCTCCCATACTCAAGGCACCTTGACCTTCAACCAAGTGATCTATTTTATTTTGAAACTTTTTAATTCAAAGCTACATAATAAAAAGAGGCAAAATGTAGACAATAGAAAACTACAAACTTATAATTTTTGATGACTAAATTCCTTAAAACCCCATAAAAAATCCCTAAAACCTTCTTAACCCTTAACCAACATATCTTAACCTAACCAAATCACTATTTTCCTATTCACATAGTATTATTCAGAAGTACTATTTGAAATCACTATTCAAAATTATTATTCACTATCACTATTCACTATGGGACCTGCTATCACTATTCATGATGACATGGAAAGTGGCATGGAAATTGATATGGAAAGTGACATGGAGGGTGATATTGCAAGTGATATGGATTTAAAGTGAGGTGTCTTTAGGTGGGACATCATACCCCACCTAGGACCCACCTTGAAGGTACCTAATGACATCATTAATCACTAAAGGGCCCTTCCTTGGAAGTATGGCACATTTTTCCCCTTTGGACCATCATTAAACATGTGTTCTTGTCCTCATTCATGGATAATGATGCCAAAATTCATGGGGCACTTAGCCAAAAGATGAAAGTGAGTGGTGGAAGGTATTTTGGACCCATATGAGCCCATGTGTATGATTCCCTCTCCATTTTGGACTCTTTAGCAAGTTGGGAGACAAAAAACCAATTGGAGACCTATTGGCTAAGTGGTAATATCACCCCCTTGTCTTTCATGACTGTTCATGCACCCACATGGAGAATGGTGTCAAAATTCATAGGGCACTTAGCCAAAAGACAAATTAGCTTGGTGAAAAGTCCTTTGACCTCATTTGAGCCCATGTGCATGATTACCACTCTAAATTAGACTCATGTGAAATGTGGGGGACAAATCAATAAGGTAGGAATCCAACCATCCTTATCCCCTTTGTCATTTATGAGCCCACTTGAAAAATGGTGCCATACTTCTACTATTCCTTCTTTTGGCATGATTCTTCACAACAAATGCTATAAATATCCCCTTCTCCTTCACCAAAGGTTGAGTTGAATTTTGGTTAGAATATTTCATCTTAAAAGCTATTCAATCATCAATTTGGTCACTCACGTTGGAAGAAAAGAACATCAAGTAGCCAGACTCTGTCAAAATTGCCTTAATCTCCATCAACA